>JAPMIB010000077.1:108741-708741 GCA_034770305.1 Trichogramma dendrolimi | reverse complement strand
AGGCAGGATGGGCCCAAGGCGGCCGAGCCAGCAGCAGCGCAGCAGCAGCTGCACGGACGAATACATTTTTTCGTGCGCCACACAGACGGACGCACGTACATACATACGTATAATATAAGGCGCTTGGAGAGAGAGAGAGAGGAGAGCCAGAGACTGGGCCCTCATCGTCGCGATGTATATGCTTTTTTTATCGCGAATGCTGTCGAGATCCTTCGAACGATACGCGTGCGCGAATCCTTGGCGTATTAAACGAAGCCTCGGAGTTTTCATTAGGTCACGCGCGCTGATACCCGCGCCGATGTTTATCGATAACCGATTGAATTTTTATCCCGCAGGACTTGCTGTTTACGGCGCGCGACAAACGAAAATAAGAGTGTTTTTATATTGGCCAATAAAATAGGCAAGTTATGGATTTTTGCGCTTGTGTCACGAATAAATTATGAGCAGCCCTGGAGCACTGCTACATAAAGCGAGCTACTGCGCACCCGAACTGTGTACTAGCACGAAAATGATACAATATCGTCGGAGTAAAAATAAGAAGCTTGAGACAAAAGAGAAATTGTGAATGAATAAGACACTGGACCGAACTACTGCTTCTTCTTTTTCTTCTTCTTCTTCGTCTTCGGCTACAAAAGAAAGCACGAGCTCGACGAGTCTTTCTCTCCCACAGGCATAAAATTACTCTACACGCTGCTCGAGCCGTCGTTGTCTACACGAACTACTTGGGTGCATCCACCAGCTGGTATGCGGCGACATACAATGCTCGGACCAATGAACTCCTTTTTTCGGAGTGCAGGAGCAACGAAAATGAGAGGAAAAAAGCAACACATCCACGGATTCATCCGCCGACGCGCTGCTGCTGCTGCTGCTGCAACCTGCTTTAGAACAAAAAGAAACACAGGATTTCGCCCCGTTTATTATGGAGCACGCACGCTCGACGCTCGATGAGAAGCACAGCGACAGGGAGTTTCCTGCCTTACTATGTGGCATTATTTCGTATTTTCGATTGCATGAAAACAAATTTATCAGGATGAAACGTAAATAAAGGCACTCTATGGTAAAGTTGATTTTAAAAATTAATTATACTCAATTTTTATGTAGTACAACAACAATAATATGTCTGACATTGCCTTGACACAAAAAAACAATATATGTAAAAAGTAATATGTATCATGAATTATAAAGGTATGATTAAAAATATTTTAATCTTTTACCAAATAGTAATAGTATTCGGGAATATCACTCGGACTAATTAATTTAATTATTGTATATTTCGGTGTAAAACTGTGAACTGTTTTTGTTTTTAAACTGCAAGCCATTTGTTACGATTAGTTGCTAAGATTATTCTGCAGTTCTTTTATTTTTGATTATTCTAGTTTTAAGGATTTATTGATTTTCTTTGTAAGTGCGGCTGAGCACAAATGACAATTCCTTTCTTTCAGGACTCATGATCTGTCCCTATATGGGTGAATATGTTTAAACCGCAATAAATAAATAAATAAATAAATAAATAAATATCAATGGGAAAGCTGCGTGATACTCAACCTTGGAAAAGTGTGTACCTGATGGCAAATAACACAGTCAAATAACCATAATAAGCTCTCAGGACGTAGTATATATTTTTTGTGCCTCAAGTTGTTGAAACTCGAAGAGGGTGGCCATTATATGATTTTCTCTTTTTGCCTCTTTTTTTTGCTATTGACTCGCCTGCCAATTTCCACGTATAGTATTTTTTTAACAACCCAACAGGAAGCAAGTCCAGTCGAATAGTTTTCCCATTAAATTTTCATCCTTGTGTAACGTTGAAGGATGAGTTTTCCGCTTCACTTAATTTTTAACCCTAATACTTTAAACTTTTAAAAATATTTTTTCAGAGAGGGGATAATCAAATGTAAATATCGCATATATCAGTAACGGGTCAGCCGAAGAAAACAAATTTGCACACGCATATGTGCACGTATAATAATGACGCCAGCATGTGTAAGCGTGAAAAAAGGAAAAAAGGAGATAACCGCTCGACTGCACCACCTGTCCCGCACCCAAGCGTGCCATTTTTTTCACTCCAGCCCGTGCTTATTTTTACGAATTGTTGTGATGATTATGCCGAGCGCTGGACAGTATTGCGGCACTATATACCTTTAATTAACCTTAATGTGAGTTTGATCATGACTTCGGCCACGCGACACGTTGATACCAGCATTTTTCTTCGTTGCTATTTTTTGTTTTTATCCAAATAATCGGAGTATCTTTATTAATGGTGTAAACACGAACTGTGTAAAATTTGAAGAAAGAGGGATTTTTTAAGGTTTAAATACTTGCAGTCCTTAAAATCGTAATATTGCTCGAGATATTTTGAAATACTTTTAAGTGAATAAGATATATAATGACGTATATAATGATATTAGCATAGTATTTTATTCAAAATAGATAATTTCTAAAATTAGTAAAAAAAATACCAACCTGTCTGATGCATCGTATGCAAAAATGCCTTGCTTAAGCCATGTTGCATATACATTAGCGCATATGAGAAATATCCAAAGAACCAAACACACGCATCAAAAAAAGAGAGTATCGTTTATAAGACAAAGAGGATGAAGAAAAAGGCAGGTGTTACCGCTGAACTCACCGAAGCCGCCTGGCAGCTGCCTCTTATACACCTTAGATATGCCATGCCTCTCCGTCTCCTTCTCTTCCGTCCTGTGTGGTTGTTGTTGCTGCTGCTGCATGTGTATTGAAATTGCTCAACTTCTCTTCGGATAGTACTTGACGACACTTATTAGTACTCAATAGTAGACACTTACTTGTTAGTTGATTTTTGTAGGAGTGCTTAACTACTTTCTGAACCACGGTCGTGCAAAATATATTTTTTGAATGAAATAATGTCTAACTTGAAAAATTATATTTTATGTATTGTAATGTATCAGAATAAACACGCACGATTATTGACTTTATTATCGCAAGATATTGTTGGAATGGAAAAACGGGAAAAATTTTATTCTTATTACCACTTAAAAAAGCAAAGTAACAAGACACACAGTCTTAAGTGCATGTCAGGTGCTGGCCTCTATAGATTTTTCTTTTCTTCGTATCGTGTGCACGATATGCAAAGTATATGATCAGCTACTAAAATGATAAGTACTCTCGACTCTTGAGCCCTCGGAAAAATTTCATTTAAATCCTCAATGCAGGAAATGATGTATACTATGGGTGTGGGAGTACTCGATTTTTCGGCAAGGTATCATTCGTACACATGAAACTTGTACACGGCATTTTTGTACACAAGTAAAATGTCCGTGTGCAAGTTTCATGTGTACGAATGATACCTTGCCGATTTTTATAGTTTCACTCGACTCGAGTTCAAGTCAAATCAGAAAAATTCGAGTACTTGAGTACTTTTTGAATACTTAAGTCTTTTGAGTATCCGACTTTTACTGAGTACTTTTTTCAAGTATTTTAATTATGGAAAGGCGATATTTTGATCCAATTCTCATCCTCCATTTTCAAGGCGTTCGATGGTCTGGGCACAAGGTGCTAAATCTAATTTAAACTTATGCAACGATTCATAAGTTCGAAGTCACAATATCTTGCCAAAGTAACTCTCAGTGGGGAAAACGAAGCTATACAGATACACAATCCAAGAGTACATCGATCACGCCTGGCAAAGGATTCGCTACAGCCCGTGGTAGTAGTCTCTGATCCTTTTTGTCTCGGGCATCGATCTGTACCGGCTGCTGAATGTCGTTGTTAATCTTAAAGAATGATTCCACCATGTCATAATGTTTTATTTCCTCACAAATAATATGCAGAGTAGTCGATTCTTCCGTATTGGCCAAATTTAGATAGCGCCTTATCTCAGTACTGATTCGACCATCTTCTTGTGGCTTCAGGTCAGAGCAAACCGCAGCGGTATCCAACTCAACTCGTTAAGGACATTGACTCGCACCAGCTGATATTTGTCATTTGTAAACTCGAATATCATCTTTTCCAAAACATCAGCATTATTGGTTCTCTTGCAAATAATATATGCATAGATACCAAACCCTTGTTCGATCAAATTTATTTCGCGCGGTTTATCAGCAGTAATTGTAATAAAACAAATCTCAGTGTAACGGTGTCCAGCCCATCTTGTCTCGGGAGGTCCACCAGCACCGAAAGACGTTCATCGTTGTTGTTCTTGAAGATTGGTTTTACAAAGACATCATCGTAATAATTTTTACAAATAATGTGCAGAGATGTGCATCTATTTTTATCAGCCAAATTCGAACTGGTGACATTTCTCAGCAGCAATTAAATCAAATGTCTGTGGCTGTATTCCAGTGCCTATATTGTAATGGTGTGTTACCCAAATGGTCCCGGGCGTCAAGCTACACCTACTGATATTGCTAAGTTCGAATACCATCTCCACTAAGTATTGTGAAAATAATGTGCAGAGGTGTGATTTCCACTGTATTGGTCAATTGGAATTTTTCTATAAATGATATTAAATCAAATATAATTCAAAAGTGACGAAAAATTATTCTTGATGTATAATATTTTTATAGTATTCTCAATCTTCATCGGTCATCTTTTTCTCTTTTCACATCCCAATCTTTTCATTACTGAAAGAGTAAAGAAACATGTACCTAATCAGCTTTTCAGGCTCCGGGACCTCATAAAAGCAGTATTGAATTCAGGGCAGTGGAAAATGACATTTTTTCTCTACTCCATCGCAAAAGAGTAAGCTGCTTGCTGACTCTTGGCAATTAGACTCATGATGCCAAATGTCCGAATTTTTTAGACGTGGAAGTATCAAATACTTCGCTAAAAATAACCTGGCAGCATCCGGGCGTTGCCTCGGGTTTCGGTATTGACGATCTCAAACACTGTAGATCGTGGTAAAATTAGTGAAGGTATCACTCATTTGATAGGACCTCTCTTGATCAGTCAGTGAGTCACTACCCATACTGGGCTCAACGATGGAGTTTCCCTGGGTGTGCTTGTAAAGAAAGAGTTGGTAAATTTCAATTGAACTAGCTGTAAATTTTTAATGTAACAGAATTGCTATTATGTTTTGATATAATACACAAGTGAAGGTATTGAAGAATGCCTGTACTAATTCTCATGTTTGTGAGATATTTTAAAATTGATAACATTTAAGAAGGTGTATTATGTCGATGAAATATTAAATCAAAGTAATGATAGAAAATATCAGTTGTTATGTCGAGGGATCAATTTGTAAAATTATGAAATAAATACAATAAGAATATCAATAAGTACATTGTACTTATCGAAAAATATTGGATAATAAGTTAATAGTTTTATAAGCCATAAAGAATAATAATTGTTGTTATCATTATTGGAACAAGCTCGCAGGCACAGTTCAAAAAGGCAGTGTTTCTCGTGGCTTACTGGTAACACAATTTTCATAAATATAAGCGCGCATAAAAATAATTCCTCATTGAAAGTTGCAGCATTTACGTGCATACATATACATCTCACTCCTTCTTATATAGCTTATTACGCCATGAACGTAAGTTGAGACTACTAAAAAAAACTCGATTGCCTCTCCTTCTGCGCCGCAGTCTGGCGAGGCGCGCGCGCCTTACATATACAAACGCGTTTGTATGCGTGTGTACGTGTCTACAGTCCTTCGAAAATTGCAGGTTGCTGACTGCCACGAGCGGCGACGGCGGCGCAGCATCAGCAACTTTTGTTGCTCTCGTTGTATTTGGACCCCAAAATCGTTTCTCTTTCTCTCTCTCTCTCTCTTTCTCTCTTTTTCTCTTGTGCGCCTCTTTGTTCGCGCAGGTATACTACCTGTACAGCTACGTCGACCATCCGGCCTCTACATTGCAGCCGTACACCGTGTGCGAGTGTGCGTCTGTCTGTGTGGGTATATTCTGGGGCCTTTTTTGCCAGTGCTCGGAGAAGAGAAAGCGCCTTCCTTGAAATCTCGTTCAAAGCGACGAGATTGCAAGCGGGCCTTTATTTCTTATCGGTCTCTTTAATGCTGATCTAGTAAGTGTCTCTGCTGCTGCGTCTACACAGGGTGTCGCTTTGCCCGTCGACGCTCATGCTAGACCCAGCAAAGACCTTGTTATACGTATTCCATAATATTTTTTTTTTCTGATAAGTGGCAACCAGACTGGAGTGTTGCCCATTGTTGGCCTTGAATTCCTGCCTATTTTGAAGCGCATGAGTTGGAAATAAAAATCAAGTTACTCGGTTTTTTTGAAGTATCCCATAAAATCTTGAGGTACGTTTCGTTTCGTAAATTTTGGAATTCATCGTTGAAAAGAAGAGAAAGAGTTATATTTTACCAAGGATGGCGTTCACACGAGTGACCCTGAAAAACTTTCATGTATTGCATTAATGCATGTATTTATTTCTTTTGAGCATTCCAATAACAACAACACCTGATGAGCGATCTGTAATAGCGGAAACTGTTCAAAAATGTTATATTAAAATTAATGTAATAGTAATGGACATTTTTTTCTTTCACAGAAATGTTCATGTAAAAGTACTTTGGAATAAAATTTGCAATAAATTTAAGATTTTTTTAACCGTGTACATTCGTAATTTTGTTTTATTATCCATCGATTAAATGTCTATTATTTTGTACTAAGTAATAAATGCGAAAAACCTTACAACTCATAGGTGAGAAAAAAAGGAGCTGGTTTTTTTAGTTACTGATGCGCGAATACAAGCTATAATGGAAAAAATATTTTAATCAGAGTTCGATCAAAGAAATCGTATAGATCTGCGCGCTACGGGTCATGGGCAAAAAAAACAACTACATTTAAAAGTCAGGCATCAGCCTCGACTTGGTTCCTGGAAAAATTGGGTATCTTTCTTGAAAAAGCATCGAGCGGCGTAGACAAAAAAGCGATTATCTGGCTAGATGGATATACGATTAGTCTGATTTTCGTCTAGCACTCATTTACTATATCCTCAGGTGAAAAAATTTCACCTTCGCTCGCGAACATTGTAGTTTGCTGCGGCACGTCCAAGGTAATAAATCGAGAAAGAGATCCAGACTGATGTACGAAAATTTTCGGTTAAGTAAATAAGGAAATAAATGATTTCACCTTATAAAAACGTTAATGGTTATAAAAGTTCTCTGTTTCACACTATCGAACTTGTTTATCATTAGGATAAGTTGATAAATCAAGCAATAGGAGCAGCGGCATTGCTGCAATCTTAGACGAGACAAAGAAATGAGCGAGCAGCCAGGCAAGTAATCCACGTACTCCCTCGTACACGTACAAGGGATTTGTTTTCTCTCTCTCTCTCTCTGCCGGTTTCGGCTCCAGCCAGGGTCTCTTGCGAGGAATTCAATGCACGCTAGGTAGGTATACAATGCTGCGCTGCACTTTGCTCGCATACTAGGTGTGTTTACGATCGCGAGCTGCTGGGCGATGCGCACGTGTTTGCTCGAGTCTATGCTCTGATACTTTAGAGAAGCGCGTGACCAGCTCGTATACCGAATGTTTCTTCGACTATTTGCGCAAGAGAGTAAAATATTTTCATACATCGATTTGGAGCGTACGTGCACAATGCGCGAGCTAGGAAGCTCGGCCTCGTCATGTCACAGAATATATATATTACAATCATATTGTTGCAGCTTTCGTTGTGCATTTTACAAGGAGCAGAACAGCTAGAGCAGAGACGTTCCTGCTGCGACAATGTATAGAAGGAGCAGAGAGAGAAAATGAAAAATAAACCGGCTATAAGAGCTCGAGCTTCGAGCTCAAGTTGAAAAAGAATCGAGAAAGAGAGGGAAGCTGGGCGCGCGAAAATGCTGTACATGTGTGCTATACACATATATATAGCCAGAGAAAAAGGAAAAAGAGGCCGACGTAAGGGGGCTGCTGCTTCTGCTGTTACGGCACCCCTCATCTCGCTCTCTCTCTCTCTCTCTCTCTCTCTCTCTCTCTCTCTCTCTTTCTCTCTTACACACACACACGTACACTCGCACAAACGTGTGTGCGTGGGTATGTATATGAATACCCAGGCACATACACACGTTCAACTGTATACGTATAAATGTGCATATATAGCAGCGCTATTGATCCTCACATTTGTAAGTGTGTGTGCATGTATATAATACGCTCTTACCGCGCGCAACATCCGCTCGTACTCTAACACACATGCGACGCATACACTAATACATGTATACTGCAGATCCGTACTGAATCGCAAAACGTGTACACAACGACGTGTTCATTTTTTACTTTCGATGCTCGCAATATGTACGTGAATAATCTTGGACTGGGGACTTTTTTACGCGTAAAAATGATGATTTTGATGACGAACGACGTTCAATGCTTTGCTGCAGCATATTTTCATGTTTTTTTCTAGTTTTTGGAATCACGTGTTTTCATACGATTATGATACTGCACACTTTCCGAGGTATTACTTTCAGAAATATTACGAGAGCCATTGCGTATGTTTACGAACGAATTTTGTGGAACTGTATCGTAAAATTTACAAAAAAAGTGATTCGAAGCTTGCTGAGGAAAAGATAAATGTCGCAAGCATAAATTGTTGAGAATCGACGTACGTTCATCAAGTATTGCACGGCTTACTTTCGATCTCTTTATAGGACGCGTACAATGTAAATTGTTTATGCAGCAATTTACATGAAGTACTATAAATATCGTTTGCTCTGGTCGAGGGCTTTTTGGCTCTAGCACAAACGCAGCTGCTCTTCAGCAGTTTGATTGATTCTTGAGTTGAAATGAAAATTCCTCGGGCGAGCTGCAAACGGGAAACGTTTTCAAGTACAAGTCGTGTGTGCAACGCTCCGAGGGCATCCAGCGAAAGTGTACTTAATGAAATTGCACGAATTGTTTTCGTTCAAATTTGATAGCCCTATAAGCAAAGCCTGTACCTGCAGTGTACTCGAGCAACGCATCGAGCCGCGTTGTTAAAATTATCCGATGAAAACTTGATAAAATATTTATCCTAAGCGGGTGAGTACTTTTTTTCCGTTCTTGTTTTGGCTTTTTTGTATTCACATGCTGATCAAAGGAGCGAAATTTAACTGTAACTTTGGGCGTTCGAGGGAGCAGAGTACAGCGGCAACGCCAGTAGCAGCAGTAGCAGAGGCTCACGTAGTATTGAAATCCACGTTACATAGGGATGCTGCGGAGAGAAACTACGAACTGCCGAGCGAGACAAACAGGGCGTGTCTGCTACTGCTGTATGCGCTGCTATACTGCCGTATTACTAGCAACGCGCGCGCGCCCGTTCTGCAGTGCCTTTGCCGCAGTGGATAATGATGCCGATCTCTCTATGTGTGCGTCTGTGCGTATACGATGTGCCTTCTATGTACACGTATAGGCATGTATTCAGCGCAGAAAACCTCGCAATTTCGTTATTTTAAGAGATGAAAAATATTTCAACACTATGCGAATGTTAAAAGGCGGCGGCGGTGGTGGCGATGGAGGCACCCATTACGAGACTAGCTCTCGTATTAAATTCAATTATCTCAACGAGTCTTCGACAAAATATTACCATAAACCATATTAACCTTTTGAAAAGGTCTTAAACCTATTACAAGTGCAAACACACACATACACATACTCGGGTACGCACATGAGAGTGCAGCCAAGTGTATTAATATATAACGTATGTACTGAGTTAAGACCGTTCCACGTCGAAGAACATAATACGTGTGTTTGTGTCGTCTTTTGCAGCTCTGCAGGCATGCGCGAGTGTGTGTGTTTATACGTGTGCTCGTGTGTGCAAACCGCGTGCAGGGCTCGTTACAGGGTGACTGCGCATAGCTCTCTGTGTGAGTACCTATACGTATATGTGTGCGACGCACAAAGTTTTGGCCGCGTGGAGAAATAATCGCATTAAACTCGAGCGACGCCGCGTATATATAATATATATGATGAGATCCAAGAGACTCGTTGGCTCGTACCTTACAGGAGCTCCGAGCAAATATTTAAAAATAGTCGACTCTGAAAAGTCGGGAGCGATTCGTCGAATTTTAAAATAATAATTTCGACTTGAGTTGGATTTGTCGTGCTCTCGCGGGCGAGCGGCCGAGAGCCGACTTTGAAAACAGCGTCGGCGACGACGGCACCCCCTTGCATGCGTTAAGTTCACTGAACGCCAGCGCAATGCTCCTTTCAGAAACGGGAATAAATTTCAATCTTTCGTTCCTTCTCGCGTAGCCGCGCTACCCTCTCTACCCCTGTACCGTGCGTTCTGCTGTTGTGCTCCGTTGCTGTGTATGTGTGCAACGCGGTATATATTGCACAACAACAATCAAAGGGCCGTTGGACGAGGAACGTTGGCGTCTCGAGTGCTATTTATATGCATACGTATAGCACGCAGTGCCCCAGCGCGCCAAACAGAGCCAACGTAATATTTGCGCGAAATGCTTCATCGTCGTGAACGCTGCTGTATATGAAAAATTTCAGATTACGCGATTGCGCTTCGTTTAAATCGAATATGCCAGTTGTAATGTGCGTAGAGTATATATATATATGAGCGTGCCAGCCGACGCGAGCTTGATGCAGATATTGGCTTTTTTGAGTGTTCACCTCTCTCTCTCTCTCTCTCTCTCTTCGCTTCTATTGAGCTGCGTACGCATATATATATATATATATATATATATATATATATATATATATATATATATATGTATAATATATAATATATATATATATATATATATATATATATACGCGCTTGCGAGGAATTTCCCGGATATATTATTTGATTATATACTAAAATTTTGCTCGGCGATATGAAAGCGCACAATACTTTCGATTGGGAATATTTACATAGATTAGCCGCGCGAGTTCGCTAAATATTTCAATTCAAATTCACGAAATTTTCAATTTTTTTTCTGCGCTCCTTTAACTCTTTATCTCTGCATCCTGCGTTATGGTGTGGCACGCGGTTTTTTTCTTAATATTGTCGTCACGCTGTCTCGAGTACCTCAGGCGCGCGTGGTCTCGATGCATGAGTGAAAAAACAAGAGAGAAAAAGAGAGAGAGAGAAGAAAATAATGATAATGATAAAAAAAACTTGGCCAGACCCCTTGGAAGAAACCAAAACATAGCAGTCTAGTGGGGTTCTCCTTTCTTTTTGCACGCACACCCTTTTTGCAGAAGCGCTCATTAAACCAGTTTATTAGTTGTTGAATAAAAAATGAAAACTCGCTCTCGTGCACACACACGCATTTATGCAAGTACGTGTGTGCGTGCGTGGTGTGTGTATGTGTCTGCGTGCACGTTTGTGTGTAGCTTTTGTGCAGCACGAGAATGGAACTCGGCTGCCTTCTGCTGGCGCAGCTACTGCCGATGGTTTTATTGTAACGGACGTAGTTCTATGCTAATACGTAGCGTGTGCCCATGGCTGAGCGCGGCCGCACAGTTATCAACCCTTCCTTTTTCTTGGCCCATCGTCTTGGAAAATAAGTCGAGACTCGCGCTATATCAACGTATATGAAAAAACTTTTCTTCAGCGCATTAATTTTCGTATTGTTTTAATGAAATGCTCAGTTATTAATTCAAGATGATAATTAACTCGAGAGAGGGAGGAAGAGAGAGAGAGCGAGACAAAATTGGGGTAAGGCAGCGGTAATATTCGCTCGCGCTTTAAGCCACACATAATCCCAACGTAAACGAGCGGCGGCGGCGGCGCGTCGCAATGGTTCAAACGGATATATATAGACTAGCGGATTCTCTCCCGCAAGCCGTAGTCTCCTCAAAAGAGCTTTTATTAATTTGGCATACCTGTGCTTCTCGGTGCTTCCGAACTTCTCTCTCATTCTCTCTCTCTCTCTCTCTTCTCCTCTCTCTCTCTCTCTCTCTGTACACAAACACACAGGCAGCAGCTCAAACAGCCTGTACATTCCCAACTTGCATAATCATGCACCGGCTGTTTATAACGTATACTGCACGCCGATTATTTAATATATTCTTGCGTGTTTGGCGACGAAAGCGGATAAATATCAAGCTCGTTCGTTTGCAAGTTCAGAAATTCGTAATCGTCGAGGTACTTTGTACCTTCTTATCGTTACGATGCCATCTTCTGGTTGAAAAATGTCGATCGCTTCTTGCTCGCTTCTTATACACATTGATATTTCGTTCATAGGAAAATGGCATTCACGTAGCGCCAGTACATAAGGGTGGCTCCGCACAAAAGCACAGGAGATTCTAATCTCTCAATTACTATCGGCCGTCATACGACGCGCGTACGCATCAAGGGATCCCAGACGGCCACTATATAGCTTAGTCGACGACGACGACGACGACGACGACGAGACGTGGGCTAGACGTCGAGAGCCGAGTAATATCATGGGAAATATTTGAGAGCCTCGAGGATTCGCTTACATTGAAAGTAATAGTTTACCGAGTATTAGCGATGATACAAATCGTATTTCGAGTTAATATAAGCATTTTTCATACGTATACTTTTATCGAAAATATGTGTAAATACGTGGATGGATCTGCCACCCTAGCTCGAGAGCAAGCACGAGCACAAGCATGAGCAATACTCGAAGAAAAAAAATAGGAAGCATTTTGGCTATAAAGTACAGCAATAAAGGTTAATAGCCCAAGCCAGTTCGTGCTCGCACTTGTACGTAGGATTTTTTGCAAGCACAACTTTTCATACGATATACATCGTATAGCGTGGCTATTAGTATATATATCGAATATTTTCAGGGCGGGTCTCTCTTTTCTGGCTCTCGCCTCTCTCTCTCTCTCTCTCTCTCTCTCACTCTATAGCAGTAGCCTGTGCCACTTTAGCACGGTACAGAGTGGTGCAGTGACCCGCGCGCAGGATTTTCTATATTCAGGCGCCTGATAAATTATCCGCAGCCAGCCCCCAAAATATATATCGGTGCGCATAGCTGCGACCACAGCTCATTTATAAAATCTGCATAATACATGCCCTCGCGACCCGACCGATGCACGTGTCTATAATGGCCATTTTTCAGAGAGAAAAGCACGAGAGAAAGTTTGCGAATAAGCTGATACAATTCAATTCGACGCTTTCGTGGATATTTTTGTCATACTATCGCAAAAAAGCCGCTCGACACCGAGAAAAGAAGATTTAAATAAAAAAATGTACAAAGTCCCGTCAGGCACATAAGTTACAGCATTACATACTTCATAGAGAAGCGTATAATATACGTTCCATAATCGTTCTTTTTTTTTCAGCTAGATCCAGGCATGAGCACATCATGTGAGTGAGTGTCTGTGCGTGTAAGTAGCATCCACACACGTACACGAACTTGCATAGCAGAGTGTATGAGTACGCGTTCAACGCCCAGGGGGGCTTTAACCCCCCTTTTCCACAGACATAGCGCAGAAGCAGCCCGGGCTGCTGCAGCGGTGGTTGCTGCGTCAGGCACAGCAGTAGCGCTCGGGTCAGTGGCCTCTGGTAACATTGAACCGTTCCACACATACATAGTACGCACACATCGATGGTGTGCTATACCACCCCTTCTTGACGGAAGAGCAGCAGCCGCAGTTACGGGCGTTGACGCATGCGCATCAAGACGTGGAACCCAATCTCTACGCCACCCACTCTCTCTCGTCTGTACTGCTCCACTCTATATAATACTACTGCCGAGAGCAAAAGGAGAATTTTCCACTGCAGTAAAAGTTGAGAGAAATGTTTGTATGTGAGAGAGAAAGAGAGCAAGAGCGAGAGAGAGAGAAACGGGAAAAGCAAATGTGAGATTTTATTATTGTGATGTGTAGAGATAAATTTATTTTTTATGAGGACTTTTGCAGCAGTTCAACTAAAAGTATTATAACAATGCTGCTAATTTTATCTGCATACACTGATTGTTGCAGATAACATTTTTTTCAACAAATCCTTGTTTTCAAACTTATTTTTTACTAATTTTTTTAACTTGAATGAAATATGTATCAATAAAAATGTGCTCTTGTCAAATTTTCTTTGACAATACAATATCATTGCGAGTAAACTTTTTTGGACTTTGCAAAAAAATGTTTAAACCCTTTCAAATTATAAGTGTTTCAATTCCAAGCAAATAAAGTATTATTTAATTTTCTTTCGTATTCATAAGCAAAATTTGCGTTACTAACTTTATATGCGCAACTGCTTTTTGCATACGACATAATAGGATTTTTCAAAGTATAATAATACGCCAAGTTACACTCTTATTTAGTAACGAAGATCAAAGAGGCGAGGAGTCTAGCATGGGGATGAAAGTTGCAGCTTAAAAAGATATGCACTTAGCACGGTTTATGAACAAGAATAGAAATGAAATTAAAAATGTTTAAGATATAGCAAGAATTAGAAACTAGCAAAGAGAACTAACATAGGGGAGAGGTTTCGTTTGTAAAGTTTACTCGAAGTACAACATTTTCCCGAATGAAAAATTTGGAAAAGTTTGTCTAAAATTGTATCAGCTAATTTTTTGCACAACAAAAATTATTCAAAAAATCTTGTAAAAAGGGTGACGCTTAACTTATCACGTCGGTTGCGGTCGTGTACTATACAATGTAAAAAATTTCCCTCGCGAAAAGTTCTTTGCTTAGAAATTAACCACGCGATAAATTATTTCGAAAAAGTTTGCCATGGGAATAATCCCATATAAACACAGCAGGAACTTGGTGCCATAATTCAACGTTAAAAACATCAAGAAATCTCTTTACGCAACGTTTCGCTCAGTTATAGTAATAATCCAATTAATTTTTTTTCACCCGCGGTATATAGTTACAAATTAAAGATCGAGCTTTTTTCTCCCCCATCGACGCAAACTGCGTTCCGTTCGCTCGAGCAGCCCAGAAAATCTGCGAAGCAGCAGCCCCGACGCTATATTTTTCTTCTCTTTTTATTCTTTCGCTCTTGCCACCGACTTTTTCTACTTAACGTCGAACTGCGCAAGGCAACCGTTACACACGTACTAACGTAGCTGGTCAGCGGCAGAGCTTTGACTTTTTATTGCTCGCGATAGCCACTGAAGAAATGGTGTTAGTGAGTTAAGGGATTTATGGCTGATAGCGTAGCTCGAATACGCCTATATACCGGAGGATTCTACAGTATCGAAATGAAATTGAAAAATTTATGGAATTTTGACCCTTTTTATTGTGAAAACTGATCGCGATGTTCATTCCGTGGAGCAGCTTTCATTCTGCTCTTTTTGCCTTTTATTCTGTCGACGCGACTCGTTCCCTTTCCTTTATCTAAGCGCTCGAGCTCTTTTTTTCTACGTAGCGCGCTTTACCACCTTCTTGCATTCCCAGTGTAGCATAGGGACATGTTGAATGTTTGTTTTGCTTATTGCTTTTTACCGAATTCGTGCGCAGTACGTATGATTTGTGACTTTGTATCACGGCTGCAAAGGGGGTGCCCGCTTGTTTATGAGAATGTTGATTTTTCCAATGAAAAATGTTCGGATCATTGGAATATTTGAACAGTTTTTTGCACTCGTTGATTGAACGATATAACGTCACTTTTCGGCTTATACTTTTATACCAAGCATTTTCTGTTGGGAGCTCTGCCCATCTGATTTTTACGCTTTTAGCCGTACCAGTAGGTAGACAAAATAATGAGAAATGAAATCAGAACTTCTTCTTACTTATGCGATATTTTTAAAAATACTCTTGAGAAGCTCTGGAAATAAAAAACGAGCAAATTCAAAATATCGTTTGCATAAATATCTAAATCAATTTCAACTGACGTCAGAAACCAGACCATCTGTTTTTCACGGCATGTTTGAACTTAAATTTTCATTTGCAAATGTAGCCTTTTAATACTTTTGGAAAAACTGGTTCACGATACAAAAATATTGAATTTGCGTATCAAGTAGAGAAAATGAATATTACCTCATCGGAGCCATTGATTGATTTCATAATTTATCGGTAGCATTGCAATTTATTGCTCTCGTTCTAGCTCTATAAACTAATTAAATTCATGTCCTAATTTTATATCTACTATAAAGTATATATTTATGATTCTTCATTTATACAGGTAAACAAATCCGTGCGCGTATCTATATAATATGTATATGTACAGAATAGAGAGCGAGAGAGGGTAAAAAAGTATGTGCAAAAAAAGACTGACTCGTTTGCGAGTGAAGCATCGCCTCTATATATATTTACGAGCTGTGCAAGCGCAGGCTGGAGAGATCGAAGAAGATTCGCTTCGCGCAAAAGCGGGGGTAAAAAGCCACTGAACTCTCTCTCTCTCTCTTTCTCGCTCCATGAGGTCGAGGGTTGCAACGGCCTCGTTTTATTTCCCCGCAAAGCTCGTGCGTGTAGGCGAGTGTATTTTTTGCTCTCCATCCGTTCGCTACGATGATCTTTACGCTATTTACATGAGGCTCTTATAGATGATCATACGATGAAGATAACTTTATTAGCCGATCGGCATCAAGAATATGCACTTTATGGATCTCGACTCAAAATTTTGACTCGTGCTGATACGATTTTTTCTTCTTTTATGAGCTTTTTTAAGGTCACTAAAAAGTATAAAGCTCAGATAGATTTTTCAATGTATGTTCACATTTTATTGCTTGTAAACATGAGATATAAGGATTTTTCAAACGTGGCTTGCGCGTTAATAAGAAAATGGTAAGTATAATATGACAATTAATTTTTGTGTAATTTAAAAAAATTTAATTAAACGCCGAGTTAAAATTAACAGCATAATTTAAAAGTGTAAATGTATACGCATACGAAAATCTAAAGTTTTGTCTTTCGGTTAAATCCTCAGCTGGAGGTGGAATATAATCGCAAACACAATCTGCGAAAGCTCCTAAAATAATTGCGAAATCCAAATGAATAGCTCGAAGCAAGTAGAAATACAAAAGTACAGTCAGACACAATACGATCTAATAAAAATAATTGACGCGGCGAGGAAATTTCCACGTTCCGCCCGATCGCAGCCGAAAACTCGATGGTATTTGCGCAGCGATTGAAAAAATAATACCGGAAGATCACGTGGACGCGTTTCTTCCGTCATGGGGGTTGCATATAGTATAGGCTGACCTCGCGTGACCGAAGTTTCGGGTGCACCGCGCTCAGCGATTGGTATATATTATTATACGGCTCCTGACGGTGTTTCTCGCGGTCGTTGGCCGCCCAGGGAGTGCCCTCTCTCTCTCTCACTCGCATCTCCCGGGCGTTGCGCGGGTTGAACGTCCTCGACTGACCCAGACTCTGAATCGATCTCGACACGACTGTATAGCTGCGTACTGCAACTTGCGGCACATATATACTGCACACACCCACCCCACTCCCACCCCCAAGAGTTTGTGTGTGTATTTTCTAGAACTACTGCTGCTACCCACGTGGGTTTCACTACGTGTCGCGTGGGGAGTTACAAATACGTAATGCGACGTTGTTGTTCATCAACATTCATACCTGAATTCATACCGATACCTTTTTTGTTTATCTTTGCCAAGCCATGTGTGTGCATAATAAGCGCACAGAGCTTGCATAATTTTCGCATACCAATATTTTTTATCCATTTTGCACGAGGCGCTTATATCGTGTTAATTATCTGGTTTGCATTTTTTTTACTTTTACATACGTTGCGGAATTGAAAAAAAAGTTTCGCTAGGTTTTCATCGCGAGTTTCCATGGCGTTGACCCGTACTACTGAAAACGTTATACACAGTCACTGTTCTAAATTTTTCTCCAGAATCATCAAAGTACTTCGCATCGAGTGTCGTATTTTGAGTGTTACGCAGTTAAAACTTTATTAATTTATGGGTACTTGCGAGGTTTTAATTCGTGTAACTTTTTTTTACTCCGAAATAAATGTGTACATGCTCGATTCATTCTCAGGGGGAAGCCTAGATCATCGTCGCCTGAAGAACGGCCAAAGTTACGAGTAATTTCAACTTCAAATCATAGAAATATGTACGTATAAAATTTAGTTGTTAGATACGACCAAACGAATTTCATTTTGACTACTGCAAATAAGTTTTGCGCGCCTCAGCTTTACGCAATCTCGCAATTTCCTAATTAAAAACAAGTCTGACGTTCGTCACTGTCCGGAGCTGCATGCGTACACGGCTTTTATACTTCTATACTTATAATAAACTAGTACTTGAGCGTGCCTGCTCATTTCTATCGCATAGCAAGACTTTGAATAGCAGTGGCATCAGTAAATGTACGCGCAAAGCTTTTTACTTCATTTTTAATAAATAAATGGAGTATTGCTCTTATTCCTGGAGGCTGCTGATGCTGCTGTTGCTGCAAAGTCACTATCGAGGGGTGGCGCTCGAAAAGAAAGAAGGGATGCGCGAAAGGGTCGCGGGGGTAATGGCCGGACAGTATGCCGAGCCATGATTTCGAAAATCTTGAGTCACACTCGCTGCTATACAGCTGCAGCTACAGTGCAAATGTGTTGCAAGTCACGTTTACACGAGCTCGTAGCATTAATTGCGGAAACCGAGTTTTCCCAGTGCGAAGTTTATTCGCGGATTCCCGGCGCATTAATGTGCTAAGTAGTATGCGTCGGGAAAGTGGAACATAACGTGGCTTCTTAATTTATAAATCATCTACTCGTATAACCGAAATAAATAAAACTAATTATATTATTATATCGTGATTAATTTATGGATCGATGAACGACTGATTCGATTTCACCTCGTCACTGCATTGGTTGATCGGTATGTAAATTCGCGTTATGCATCTAGATGAATCCGGAACTGCGCATTTAATTAAAAACGGCGCGCACGTGCGAGGGCTTGAAATAGTACAAGATTTCGGACGGGAATATACATATCGAGTCTCCAAGTCTTTTTCGCGCAGCTACATAATTCAAGCTCACAATCTCATTCGGTGCTATCGTACAATTAAACTCGCTGCGGATTCTCTCAAACGTACATGCGCATATAGATATATTATACATATGTAACGCCTATAGAGCGCATGAAGCTATAGTTATACATGGACGCGCAGTGGATGTCTCGTCAGCACATATACCAGCCACCCCCCGAGCGCGAGTCTTTGATTTATACGCCTCGGACTTACTCGAACACGTATCTCACGCTCAGCAGCGACGCTGCGATTGATTTGTGTTCGCGTTTTCTTCCCCCAGCTCCACGTGCGCGCGTGTGTGTGTGTGTGTATAAATAACGTCAAATTTGCACTGCTCCAACACATATGTATATCTAATGCGACGCTACTGATTCAAAGAGGCAAAATTTATCGCGCGCGAAAGAGAAGCGATTTGCTTTGAGCGTCAATGATGCGCAAAAAATGTTTTTATCTCCGACAAAGAGAAAAGGATCGAACAAAGATCGAAAGGATATAAAAAATTAATTGAGGAGTAAACAATGATTATAACTTGATAAATTTTATCGCAAATATAAAAAAATGTTCACTCCCTCGAAGTTTATTAGCGCAGCGAATAATGGCCGTGTCGCTTCCATACCATTACGCTAAAGTATGCACACATTTACGAAACAAAATATTGGCCGAGCGTGAGTCGAAGCCCCGGCTCGTTATTACCCATATCAATAGTCAATTTGCCATTTGGCGACGCGTCAAAAATTTGCTTTTACCCCTTTCCAAAATGCGGAGCAAATACCTGCTCTCTAGGAAACAAAAATGTCGTCTGTGTTTTTTTTTCATTCTCATCTGCATGCCTCGCTAACATTATATATATAGGATGGAACAGCTGCTCTGGCAAAGTGCCTAAAAAACTATTTGCGACGCGCATCTATGTACGGATATATATCTATATAAATGCCTTGCCAACTAATCCGGAGAGAGAGACTCGGCGGCGCAGGGTGAGTTCCGTTTGCCATACTGCCAGGGCCTGTATAAATTTCCAAAGAGACAATTTTCTATTACTATTTTTGTGAACAGGAAATCGAAGCAAGACTCTTCCTCTCGCTCTACGGCCAAATCATGTATACACGGGGTGGTGTTTACGGCAGTATTCGTTACGACGTTAGTTCTCTCTCTCTCTCTCTCTCTCTCTCTCTCTCTCTGCAACGTCTCGAGACTTTTAATTGAATTTGCTGCTTCGTGACGTGCGATGGGGGCATTCTCCGAATAACAATTCTAAACACGAATCAATACCATTATGCATTGTATAGCGGAGTCGCGCGAGCGGAATATGAATTTTCTCTTCATGGTATAACTGACGAACGAAAAACAAGTGCACGTGAAACAACGAGTAGCTTTTTAGCCAGCAATAAAAAAAAATCGAAAGCTCGCAAAACAATACGTATATGCTGCACTCCTGCCTCGAGAGCTCGAGCTGCATACATGCTTAGCCAAGTGAAGTTTCGCCTCTGTTGGGCTGAACAACAAACTTCGCCCAGAGAGAGAGAGAGAAAGAGGGAAGTTTAAAGTTGTTTAGCTGGTCTCAAGTGTTTCACACACCGACGGCCGCGTAATAATCATGCAAGGGAACATTTTTAACCGCTATAATATCTCGCCCATCGTGACGTGTTCTCTCGGCTAGATTTTAACGATAGTGCATGCCAGCAAAAAAATGGTTTAATCGCGCACGCGAAATTAAAGTTTTTCCCCGTATTCAAGAGAAAGAGAGAAAGAGAGAGAGAGAGAGAGAGAGAGAGAAAATAAGTATAAACGAGCAAGCTCTATGTAAATTCGTATGATATGAAAATTGCATGTGCTGAGCTTGCACGTTACACACGATGTATAAACTTGAGTAGTACACGGTGCGGTGTGCTTCGTACCCGGAAGCGCCTTGCTGTACGAGTATGTGTGTGTGCAAGTGTGCATGTGCGCAGTTCTATACAGGCAGTACAGTTGCCAGGAAAAGCTGTGCCCCCGGGAAAAACTGCAGTGTGAGCTTCTCCTTCGTCTTGCCAAAAAGAATTTTCTTGACTTATAACTCAGCGCGAATCAAACAACAATTTTCCATGTCAATGCTTTTAATACGTCTGTTTTTCCCGTTCTTAATTCTTTCTTATTCAAAGCAACAATTATCCAATTGAACTTAATACATTTTTGCATGCTTACTTAAGTAATAACGACTTCTTGAAATAAACCATATGGCAAGATCATTCGTACACATGAAACTTGTACACGGGCATTTTTGTACACAAGTAAAATGTGTCCAATATTTGTACACATTTGCCCGTGTACAAGTTTCATGTGTACGATTGATACCTTGCCAACCATATACTAGATATAACAGAGCACAAACATTTTCATTAAAAAGTCGTTAAAATTTGAAACAATTAGAGAGTCGTATGGAGCCAAGTAACGCATTATTTAATCAATAAACCACTTTTGGAAGTGAATCTACCTTATAGGTGGTACTAATTTTATTCGCTCAATAATTTTCGTAAAATGACGTACTTGCAGCAGGTCGGTGCAGCCATTGTTAATTAATAATGTAGCATCAGTCGATAAGCCACGCCGCACATCATCGATCAATTGGGATTTCTCCGCAGAGTCAACAAAATGCCTAAAGCTCGCGAGTCATATTTTACTAGAGCTGATCCTTAAAGCTTTTTACAATTACGCCATAGAAAATTTAAAATTATCCAAACAGAGAGGGCGAGACGAGTTGCTGGGCTACGTGGTCGTGCAACCAATAAATATTTATCTCAGGAATGCACCACGTGTTCCACTGTCTAAAATTGTGAAACCAGTTGGATTGCAAATTTGCCTACACATCCAGCCACCCACACTCGCAGTAGCTCTAACGATGGAAGGGGAAGGGATGGCAAAAAGGAGGTCGAGGTGCATTCACCCTCGCGACCGGGCGTCGTTGCTGCGGCGGCGCGCGACCTCGGCCCCGGCAGAGCAATGCTCAGCAGCAGCAGCAGCAGCAGCTAACTCTCTAGCACCTAGAAAACTGTTGCAACCCACACCCATTTGTGCGAATACGTACGAATGGGTGTGTATGTATGTGTGTGCGAGTGTGTGTAGATATAAAGTTGAACGAGCCCGAGGTTGCGAAAGGTCACGCACCCTGTCGAACGTTCACCTCTAGCCTCTCGCTCTCCTATATCTCTATATGCGCGAGTGTCGAGAATTCTAGATGACGACGAGCATCCTTGTTGTATATCAGTCACATGTAGAGGATGCCTGAAAGTCTTTAATGGTGATGCAGTTTAGTTTCTTTGTACGATGCTTGGTAGGTGAATGAGCGTGGAAAAGTTCGCTATTATTTTTTCCAATGAAACTAAATTATTTTTTAAATTTTAGATATTGAAAAACAATGCAAACATTTATTTCGAAATTTTCAAAGTAAGTTTACAAAGACTCGAAAAAATTGTTTCAGAATTTTTTCTCATTTTGTCAAAATTGCTCATCTCGAAAGTCATTTAATGTTTTTCTCGTGAGCTTTCGCGATAACCGAGCTATAGGTCACTTTTAGAAATAACAAATATGTAGTTGCTTCATTTTTATAACTGCGATATATATAATTAAATTTTTAAATGAAGTAAACTAATTAAAGAAATGTAACCTTTTTATTGAATTAGTGAAGTACCTATTTTATAAAGCATACCTGTATTATCATTTGATCCTTTTACCTTCTGGGAATTTTCAATAATTTATACCAAAGCTGTATGTGGAAAATTTGAAAAGTTCAAGTTAATTATTCATATTTCCCATCAACTCAAAAAAATAAGTTAATTTATACATATTGCACAGCTACTCAAGACTTCTGACTCGAAACGATTCGTTTTAAGAGACTGTAGAACTTAATTTTGCCAATTTTACAATATATTTCGCTGTAAAAAGAGTTTAATCTATTTAATATTACTTCACAAGAGTAATAGATTTATACGTAATTTTCAAATCTCACAATTCAGATATATTACGCGTGAATATTGCAAAAATAGACTTCTTAACTTTAAAAACTACGTAGTTGGTCTCTAATTCAAATCAGTCTACCAGACTATACTATAAATTTAGCTTTTTTAAAGAAACCACTTTCAGAAAACGCGTGAGCAAACACACAACAACTCATCATCTTTTACATAATATTACTCGCTCTCTTAAATATATATATATATATATATATATATATATATATATATATAAGGTAGAAATGTTGCGTCTTTTCATCTTTCAGTAGATATACACCCAGTAGCCTTTGAATAGGAAGAAATTTAAAAAATTAATTATTTGTCTTCTCACGCTTGTTGACGTTACGTCTAAAATGATTTTGTTTTTTTGACAATGTCTTTTGTTCGAAACTTAAATTAAAACTACAACATTCAGAAATATATGAAAAGCGTCAACTTAGTGGCAATATTATTATGATAATTTGATTGTACTACAATATTAATGATGTTTATTAATTAAAAATATTACAGCATTTTACATTTTTAATGTATTCTATATTTATTCAATCTCTGATTTTATTACACAAACTATATAATAGCATATAAATTTAATGTAAAAGTATTTGAATCAGAGGTTATAATGAATACTTAAAACTAGTCCTTAACTTCTCAAAATTTCTACTTTTTCGATTGCAATAAGCAAAATGGAAATTATTCTCTATTATTTTATATGATAGTTATTAATATTTGTAAAAACATCCACGAGTCATTTGTGAAAATATCAGAATATTTTTCAATTATTTTGCGCAAGCTATTGATATTATTATTAAAATTATCAGTCTCTGCACATCTTTATATAGAAATAATTTAGTATTTACAGTTTTTATGCTAACTTTTTTAGACATTCGTTTTAATAATTAATGTTTTAAAGCTTAATGAGTTTTCAATGCTTAATTTCAATAACGAAGTACTTCTTGTAACCTTTGTCTGGCTGCTAAAACTTTTTCTTCTTGTTTTTTGATATCTTCATCTGTTATTGTAACAGCCTAAAACAAACAAAAAAATATCCACGTTATAAAATCTTTGCAAATATAAATCAATTTATTCCCACCCAAAATATGCTATAGCAATGAAAAAAATTAAATTCATTAAATAAAAACATTTCTAATTTATAAAAGTTAATAAACCATTTATGCCTCTAATGTTGCGTGTACTGCTTTTCTCAAGTACGTGGATAGAAAATAATATTTACTGTATTATGAATATAGTAATAGTACTATGATTTAAGATTTTAGTTGTATGGCTGAAAATGTTACTTTCTACAGAGGTATCATGATAATAATTTTATCTATATTTAAAACTAAATTATAGAATAGGTAATTGTTGCAAACTAGCAAAATTCTATTATCATAGAGGTTTTAAACGAAATCCTAAAATTTTTTTTAATTTTATCTATTTGCAATGATAAGATAATTAATATTTAATACATTTATGTGACAAGCTTGAAAAAAATAAGTACAAACAATAAATTCTATATTTTGGAGCTAAAAATTAACAAGATATTTAGTTCTAACAAACGGAACTATTTTATACACCCCAATGCAAAGTCTTCATAAACTTCAGAGGTAAAAACACTTTTAATCCAATATAAAAAAGATACTGAGATAAGTTTAGGTAGTCCCTATGCAGAAGAGAGGCAGCAATATTTTTTTACAATCATTATGTAATTAATGATTATATAAAGTACACCAAAACTACCCCAACATTCAAATTTTCTATTTTATTTTCTGAAACTTCTAATGAACATTTTTCTGAAAGGCTTTATTGTTTCCTATAGAACAGCAAAACTCAAGGTAACCATAAAGCCTCATATAGAAATATACAGTAGTAACACACAAAAAAATTAATTAAAAATTTTATTTTTGGGCTGGCTTTGCCATCTTTTTAAGTGAACATTAAGAATAGTATACCTGTAGTAATGGTTGATCAGGATTCAAGAATGATCCAGGATTTTTTTCTAATTGAGCTTTAGATGCAGTTTGCCCAGTAACAGGTCCTGAACCAACATGCAATGCTGTTGCTACACTTTGAAGAACTGTTTCTTCAGAAACATATGGACCAATAGGTTTCAGAACTTTGGGAAGTTCCATTCGACTGAGTTCATAACCTTTAGAATCACATGCTCTTAAACCTTCCAACCTTTTTTCCCAAAACAACTAGAAATATTAAAATTTATTTTAATGAATAATATGAAATTTTTCAGATTTCATGAAATGATTTTCACATGTTTCAAAAGATTTAATTTTTTAAATATTGAAGAGCCTAATTTGAATTAGTTTTTTATGATTTATCAAGAAAAATATCAGTGGTTTCAAATTTATAAGTAACATTTACTTATTCTTAACTAACTTACAATTAAATCATAATTTAATATAGTTCAATAATCTGATGTAATACTAAAATTTGTACCCATAGATTTATATTGAAAAATGTTCTGTTATGTTATCAATATTGTTTATTTACAAAAAAGTTAAGTAGTCTAGATTAATCTTAATTTCAAATTAAAGGAACTTTTGCTTGCCACTAAAACTATTGTTTTTCCACTAATGATTCTATATGCAAGATATTTTATCATTGCAGTTTTTTTAATAAGACAGAGATTAACATTAATTTCATCATTGTTTTACAAACCTGTTTAAGCTTGTCTTTATTATTCATTCTATTTTGCAATTACTATAAGACTCTTATACTATGATTTTTGATTGGTTTACTAACCTGTTTGGGCTTATCTTTTTCATTTAGTCTACTCGGCGGATCCTTTACTACGCTTTTGTGATTTTTGATTATTGTTACTGGTTGCTTGAAAATGGATGCAGTTTGCCTGATAGGAGCTAGCAAGGAAACATCCTGTTTAACAGGTCGACTGAAAAATCAATGAATAAGTTTTGTTAGTGTCGATTTTTAAGTATCAATCACCACATAGATTATAATTTTTCGTTGTATAAACGATCTTTAAATAATAATTTCTTTTAGTAAAAAAATAGCTCCTTTTCAAATAGGTCTTGAAAGTAATTTTATTAGTTCATAATTGATCATAACAGATAATATCAAGACAATTTTATGAATTAACTCACTATGAAGTTTATTAAGTGGTATGAAAATTCAATTCTACCATGAAACATTCTAACATTTTTATACATAACTTGTGCTATTTATGCAAATATACATTAAATGTACATGGATGTACCATCTATAAGGTTATCACTGTATATAAGTGAGGTTATGTACTAGTATACAAAACATCAAATGATAAAAAATTGTTTTTGTGCTACCCCAACCTAAAGTAACATTTTGCTCCCGCTGAGCAAAACCAAAATGTTACTTTAGGCTGGGGGATTCACAAAAAATTGTATTTGCACCTATGTAGCGAAAAAAGAAAGTCTCAGAGCACGTGATTATCAACCTCGGCTTCGCCTCGGCTGATAAATTACATGTGCTCTGAGACTTTCCAGTTTTTCACTCCCTAGGTGCAAAATATACTATTAAGTGTAATACCTGTAATAATAAGTGTCTTTGGGGACAGTTGTCAATTGTTGGGGTGCTGTGGCTAGGGGAGCTTGTTGTTGTTGTTGTTGTTGTTGTTGTTGTTGTTGTTGTTGATGTTGTTGTTGTTGTTGTTGTTGTTGTTGTTGTTGTTGTTGTTGCGGTTGATTATTATTGCTTTTTCTGGGAATTTGATGTTCCTCTCTTTGATTCCAATAAGGCATTGCAGCTTGGCCATAATACTTTTTTTTATCAATGGACATATTCATGTTGTCAAGATGGTTTGTTTGTCTATGCAGCAAAAAAATACTTAAGATTAAACAATGCTATAAACTAAACTAGCGAGTTTATTGAAAATAACACGATTGCCACAAAATGACGAAGAAAACACAACATCGAACAACTCCGACTTTGTATGCAACTATGAGAGAGCAACCAGACAAACGAGAGTAGACTGTAGATATAATAATAATATTGAAGAAAAAGAAACTTTCGCGATTGATCAAACGATACGCATGCGCCGTGCTTTTTATCTGAGCAGTGAGCGGCGCTGTCGAGTGGCGGCGAGTGATGTCGGAATTCAGATTGGCGACCACGAGTGAAACACGAATCTCACGAAATTTTGAGAATTGAGAAGTCGGGCGTGGGCGGGAAATTCAATCAAGGTTGAATTTTTAGTACAAATCAGTAAACCCTGAAATGATAAATAGGTGTAAAATAATGCATCAATTGAGTTTCAACAAATATAGAAATTATCTATGTTTTTTTGCTTCATTTTGAATTTTAAAAATGGACCCCTAGCATATCATTTTAACTGTGAAGACCACTAAAACAAGTTTTCAGTTTTGATAAATACTTACCGCAGGATTCTAAAGTGAGTTTTTAACCAATTTTTATGGATGACGGTTTAAAAAACTCTTTGTAAAAGTTTTTCCTCCACTCAAGTGTAACAGAATTTTGAAAAATGTCGTAGGAACATTTGTATTTTTATTTTACAATGCTATATAAACATTTATATGAATACAATTTCAGTATTTTTTTATTTCTTTGACATTTATAGCCATACAAATGTTCCTACGACATTTTTCAAAATTCTGTTACACTTAAGTGGAGGAGAAACTTACAAAGAGTTTAAACCGTAAACCATAAAAATTGGTTAAAAACTCACTTTAGAATACTGCGGTTAGTATTTATCGAAGCTGAAAACTTGTTTTAGTGGTCTTCACAGTTAAATTGATATGCTAGGCGTCCATAGTGGTTTTTCACATTCAAAATGAAGCAAAAAAACATGGATAATTTCTATATTTGTTGAAACTTGATTGATGCATTATTTTACAATCATTTTAGGTTTTAATACTGGTGTGTCCCCTTAATACGGTCGCATCGGAATAATACATTTTGATCGCATTAACCGGCAGACCATATTAAACGTTGCCTTAGGTAAATAAATGTTATTTATGAGAAGCAATAATTTGTGTAAATAATTTCAAAATTATTCGGACGTAGCAATAATTATTCTTCGTGAAATATTCGTTTATTGTACCTTGTTTTTGATTTTAACGAATGAAATGTAGTATAAAATATTTATATTCATACGTCATTAGTGGAACATCTGATGTCTGCGACCAATAATTTTTCATCGCATTTTGAAAATTGACACAATTCAAACGATCGAACATGAGATTTTTAGAAGGTATGTTTATCTGGTTCGTATCCTTGTTATTAGCACAATATTCTTGTATTTCATTTCTATTTTTCAGTAAATTATGGAGAGTAGAATTAGGTAGGTCTAGTATAGATGCAGCTTCTGATGTATTTGCTCCGCTTTCCCTTAGCTCGTCATATTTTTTTAGAAGCTCTAACTTTTCTTGCAAAGTTCTAGCTTTAGTTTTAGTTTTAGTTCTCATTTTGACAGTTTAATGAATAAAACTATACTGAATAATTCACGTAAATTAAATTTTATTTTTAAAATGTACCAATATTTACAAATGATATTTGTGTCTCATGTCTATGTTAAACTGTTATGTTTGTAACAAACGATGAGATTTCAATGTAAATAAATACAAATAACTCGGAATCGAAAAATTCGATCGTATATAAAGCATTAAATAATATTAAGTTCACAAAAAGCGTATCGGTTTTTAATTTGATTAACCATCAATACTCGCATCATTGATGTTGGTCAAAACTCAACAGTCAAACTTTTGTTGCTACTATAAATTTCTTGTAGTGATGTTATATGGGCCAATCGAAAAATAAAATGCAGTTTGGTCATCAAAAAAAGGTGAAATTACATCTTGCTTGCCCAGGTACCCGGAAAAACGCGGGAACATGAAATGTGAAGATATAGTTATTTATAGCACTGTGTGGCATAAGTTCACATTTATGGCACGCTTTTCGGTGGCATAAGTCGCACATTATGGCACCGCTGCGTTCGCATCACACTCGCATACGCTCGTGCGCTAACCTCACTTTGCGGTACCAGAAAGTGCGACTTATGCATCGGAAAAGGGGGCATAAATGTGAACTTAGCACAGTGCTATAAAATGTTGTACGATACTCGTGCCATGGGGACACTTTTCGGCCCAGCTATTAGGACCCTCGCTACGCTCAGGCCCTAAACTACGCCGTGCCAAAAAGTGTTACTTATGCCACTAGTATCGTAAAGTACTATTATGCAACAAGTACCCAAAAGGCGTTTTTGCGCAAAAGGCCCCGCTTTTTGCGCACAGTGTGCGGAAAAAAACTCCCCAAAAACGCCTTTTGGGCTTTTGTTGCATAAATAACTATTATGTAATAATAAGCGAAAAATACTTCCATTTTAAACAAGGAATTTTACCGCACACCAGTGTCCAAATGAGACATTTTACCACACACCAGTGTACAAAAACGCTTTTTGTGCACTAAAAAATGTGCGAAAAAAGACATTTTTCGTCATACTATTGCATAAAATTGTATTTTTCAATTGATGTGATATTGTGGCTACATGAGTACAGAACTCATTTTTTGCTTGTGATGAGTTTCACGTATGGCATATACTTGATATCTCATAAAAAGTTACACTTAGCGTTTGAGTCTTGAATATTTAGTTGGAATGAGGCAATATTTTTACTTTAATAGTAACGTATTGTTCATCATTGAAAAACTAATTCAATTTGAAAATCGAAAAAATAGTGAGTAATTGGGGTAATTATAAATGAATGACCAACATTTTTTCTTGTATATATAATTTATTTATATATACGAATATACACCCACATATCCATAAATATGCAAGTTTACACGTTTATGCATACGTACGTGTACTCAATATATAATTGCCAAAAGAAACAGTTTTTTTGCATAGCTATAGGAACAACATAGACTGTGTGCTTGAACAAACAATAAAAATTTTATAATAATTTTTTTCTTCGTCTCTAATGTGTAAAAGAAAAAAAATCGTTTTACATAACGCATTTGTTGTGTACATTATATACACGTATACATGATGTAAAAACAATCTTTTGAGTAATGTTATGATGCAGGTAAACGCGAGTCTGTTATTGACTTTACTGCAAAATTTTATCTTTATAATTCTATCATTTCCCTGTAAAAGAATATTTATTTGTACAAGTCGGTTGAAACTATTCCGATTTTGTTAAAATCCCTAGCTTTAAAATCTATTGGTCTATTTTAGTCAAGTCGTGATTGTCGCAAAGCTTTGCATTATTCACTTACTAAATAATATACTTTTTTAGCCTTATATTTCTCGTGGCACTAAGCTCTCTTGTTTTTTATACTTAAAATCTATTACGCCGTTATGTAATTACATTTACTCATGGACAAAGAAAACTTTACGACAGTCACGACCACTCGTGGTTGTAAATATTAAATGTGATAATTACTAAATCTGCGTAATTATTTCTGCGTGATCATCCTGTAACAAAATATAAATATCCGTATCTGCATTTGACTCACAGTTGATTCTAAATAACATAGCAAGGTGTTCTCGTTATATAAATACCTTTTAGGAGAGGCCTTTTTAGCTACGTTCGAGGCGAATCAATGTTTTTTGCTTTTTCTTGTTCTTTCCTTTTACATTTTAATTGAAATTCACGCTATTTACAAATTATGCAACGATAGTGCAAAACAATTTTGTACACTCATACTTGCGCCATTAAACACGCATATATAATTCATAACAAGATGTCTCTTATTTCAACAGTTGAAGATTTTCTGCATAGGAAAACTTAAATATTACTATATCATAGAGAATAAACTGCTCCTATGGATATAAATCTTCAACTTTTGAAATAAGAGACACCTGATAGACACATACATTTTGGGTGTTTATTATCAAATGATAAATTAATAAGTAAAATTGAGATAATTTTTTTATTATGCAAAAAGCTTGTTGTTTTTAATGTTAGAAGATCATCAAAATCTCAAATATAATTTGTAAGAGGACACAAAAAATGTATTAAGTATAAATAAAAAATGTGTGCGTCGGTAAAAAAAGAGACTGTTTGAATTATGTAGGTCAAATATGGCAAAAACTGACTTGAACATACGAGGAAAAAAACCTATAAATTTTTATACACAGCCCTAGGTTTTAATATTTAAAAAATCAAAGTTTACTTTTAGTTTAGAACGCAAGGGCAAATTTAGTATAAATTAATGAATTTCAGATATATGTGGATACTTACACCAAAGAAATTTATTGTGTAAGTGAGAAAAAATTACAATTGACTTGAAAGTGCTTGTGAGAGATAGTTTAAATGTTCTACGGATAATAAAAAGTATCCAGGTATGAATTAAACACCATCTAAACAAAAATCAACAGGCTTTTTACATAAAAAAAAATTTCGAGCCATTCGATTTCACAAACGCTTGACCATATATTTAAAGTAAATAAATATTATATGAATATTTATTCACATTATTACGAGTTCGTAAGAAATAAATTTTAAGTAGCACGTGCTTTCGATAAAAATGTAAAAACCTTTAATACCAAATATCTTAACTTCTCCAGCTTAAACCTTGCTATCTCTCGAACGAGCTGTTTTACATTTTAATGACAGTCACAAAAATATTTCATTGAATATCTGGTAATAAGTTTGCGGTATATAATTTTTAAATACACTTTATCGGATTTTGTTGTCTTGAATTTATTTTTAAATAGCGCACAGCCATTGCTGTTCAGGACATCAAAATATGTGTGTGTCTAAATTTTGCGCTAAATATTTTTTATCGTCTTAATGAGTTTTCTATTTATTTCTTTTCAATACATTTTATAAGAAATTTGATGGGGGGTTTATAGCAATATATGCACTTACTTAAACATACTTTCACAATATTTTACTCTCTTCATTTTAAAAGTTGTATTTATTCTTTTAACGATTATTCGCAATATTCACTTCTTAATTCTATACCCACAACATTGAATCGAACAATCTTTCTCTCGACTCTCACAATTTTTAAGGACCATTCGTACATACACAAATACATACATAAACGTCTGAAAATTAATAAACTCTATATTACAAGATTCTCAGGCGACAAAAGGTGTCGAAGGATAAATCAATAGACATTTATTATCACTGATATATACTCTTATAACACGCTTTCTACATACAAGTACATAAAGTTCATCTTTCATACTTTTTTACAATGTGTTATATTTAAGCTATTAATGTTTCTGTCTTTCCTTATCAGTATGGTAGTGCGATAAATCCCTTGAACATTTACATGAGATTCTAAGCAACTTTATTAGAGCTAATCAGTATATTGTACGGGTAAATAAGAAAAAAATTAATAAAACAAGTTTAATATCAACAAATACCATTAAAATAATCATAGTATAGTTAAAGTGCTTATTTTATTTCAATTTCTAAAAAAAATTGTTTTGTTACAGAATTCGTGACCATAAAACAACAATGGTTTCACAAAAACATAATTAAAATACGCCATCATATCAAACTATAGATGCACAATTCCGTTTTAAAAATGGTTCAAACGCAATATAGCACCAAAGTTTCTATTTTGCGCACACATCGTTTTCATACTTTTTTTCTCATTAGTTTTATAAAATACTTGCTAAAAATTCGTACCACATAACAAGCCGACGATCTTCGATTTATTTTGCGTCCCACCTTTTTCTGCAGCGCTTGTTCTTTTTTTTATAAATATATCTTAACAAACTTATACACCTATTTTCCTTTCATTTATGTATAATATAAACATTACACAGCTGCAGCGCTCTAATATATCACTTCATAAACTGTAGCTTTTTTATCTCCTGATCCTGTGACGATGTATTTGTCATCTGTCGAAATATCGCAACTTAAAACTGATGATGACTCCTTGGACTGTTAAAAAAAATTAATTATTAATTTACAGTTCCATTATAGTTATCGCTTTAAGGTTTTATCAAATGAGATTCTTACTTGGAAAATTGAAGCGCCGTAAGGTGTACGCCATGCGTTGAGAAGGTTGTCCTTGCCAGTAGAAACAAACCACTTTCCACATGCAGCAAATCTTAAAGATAATACACAAGACTCGTGCAAGTGTAGTTGATATTTATCTGGTTTTGTTGCATGTAACACCTCGACATTAGAATTTTCCATACCCACAGCTAACCATTCACCAGTGGGACAGTAACCCAAAGAGAAGATTTGCGATGTAAAATCGTGTTGCTGCAGTTGTCGACCTTCTCTTAGATCCCATGACCTAAAAAAATAATAAAGATTAGTGAGAGTTCAAATGTATCCTAACAAAACAATTTCCAAACTAAAAAATTAGTTGATATATTTACCTAACGGTATTGTCCAATCCACCAGTCCACAGTTTCGAGCCATCAGCTGATATATCGATGCAGGATGCACCATCAGTGTGACCTTGGAATTGTCTAACAAGTGTTTGATTCTGCAAATCCCAAACGGCAATGTTACCGTCACTGCAGCAACTGAAGCAAACTTTCGAATCCGGCGAGATCGCGAGTGCGTAGCAGGCTGGTGCCGAAGATGTTAGCTCGGCCTTTATTCTGGGTGTGGGACTGGCTAGATCCCAAATGCTCAAGTTGCTGGCCTCTCCACCGACGATGAGAGTTCGGCCGTCGGGCAATAGTTTAACTGATCTAATATAATTGTCCCGCTGAAGACAGTCTAATTGTGAGACTGGTTTGGCACTGCTGCTACCAGCTTGACTAATGTCCCACACCTTCACGCAACCTTTTCCACCTGTATACACATACTTCGTCGGATTAGAAATAGTCACTGCGCACACTACTTCGCCATGGGTTAATGTGTTGATTTGTCTCGCGTGGCGAGGTATTCCAGGCCCAATAAGGGCATCTGGCGGAAAGGGCACCGGTTGCATTTGTCCTTCACTTGATACATGAAAACTATATGCTCTGTAAAAAATATGTAATTAATGAAGTAGATTTATCTTTTTTGCACCGAAACGCAACTTATAATATCAACAATAAATACTCACGGTTTTCCACCGGGCACAGACAAAGGTCCAAGAGGTGCCCTCATATTACCATGATGATCATATAGCTGTTGTAGAGGTGGTCGAGCTGGGTACCCATTAAGAGCTCCTGGTGGATAACCAAGCATATCGACATGTGGACCAGCTGGTGGATGATGTGGTGGATAATGAGGCGGGTAAGGTCCCATGGCTGAAGCCGATACAAGTGGTTTTGACGAGCTTGAGGCCTTGAGACCGCTTGAACCAGAACTGCTGCCTCCTAAAAGTTAAAATAATTATAATTATTCAATTCATTCTATTTATTTAATTCATTTAATCTAAGAAAACAATAAATTTTATCTATTTAACAAAATAGGCTCATGCTTAGGCTTTTTTTAAATTTAGATTATGCCGTTGGGATACAGACCGACATATCGAACCGTATTATTTAGATTTTTTAAAACTTAAGCAAAATTAACCAATAAAAAAGAGAATGGTAAATCATTTTCAAGAACTTATATTCGTTTGAAAAATTCAATCTTGATATATGTAATATTTGTTGTTTACATATCAACAACTGCAGTGAAATTGAATGAAAACCATTCCGAAGTATAATAAATATTTCAATTATATATAATATCACAATTACTAACCGGCAGAAGTAGGTGTGACGGGCTTGGATATCGGCGTGGTTGGTTTTTCTCTCTCCTCCATTTTTTTGGCCGATGGTGTGCTAGCATTACTACTCGTTCCACTTCGAGGCGACGGAGGTGGTGCCTCTTTTTTGACGCTGCCACCAAGCCCCACGGAAGATGGACCTAATTTTTCTAGGCCATTTTCTCGTGGCGATGTAGTACCGTTGGCAGCAGGACTATTGACATTGCGTCCATCCTCACTTGCATCATCAACAACGAGATCTTGATCACTCTTCTCACCGTCGCTCTGCTGTTTGTTTTAGAAAATTAAGTAATGTTTGTCTTTCACAATAAATCGAATTATACCGTTAAAAAGTTGACAACTTACGTGACTGATGTCTTTGTCTTGTTCTTTTTTCAATTTTTTCAAATGTATGTGATCGTGATGCTGAGCATCAGGCGTACTTCGTGGCCTGGAATATTTTTCACGTTCAGCAGGCGATATCGAATTTCTCTGCAACAAAATAAACAAACGACAAACATTAGATTGGTCATTTAAGTAATTAAAATTTATTTTTCGCTTAAATGGAAATGCTAGATAACGAATCCGAGAGATATTATTCCAATAACATCAATATCACTTAGAGAAACGAGATATTTTTTCTACACCCTTGACTTTCACGATAACGAAGATAAAATAAAAAAAGTGAACCAATATGAATTTATACACAGAGAGCTGTGTGACCCTCAGGAGACTGACTCGCAAAAAAGGAGGGAAGAAGGCAAAAAAACCCCACGATTCATCGACCGATTAAATGAAATGAATTCTGTGCGCGTCTGGTCTGAAATTACTTATGCACCCGATGAGAAGGAGGAATGAAAATAATTCGCAAGACGCTCGATCGGTTTTTCTTCCTGCCTACTTTTTTTTTTAAATGAAATTGAGCAAAGTCTCGAATGATCAAAATCAATATTGGATAACTTTTTATTACATTACAAACAGTTGGGCAATCTAAGATGGTTTTTCATTTATATAACAAAGTCTCAAATGATGCGCCGTTGGTAATCAGTTGGGGGGGGGGGAGTGTCGAATGTTCGGGAAATATTGATAAATCGACGTATTTTTAACACAATTTTCATTTTCAAGGCCGAAAATGATAAATTGCACTTAAATTGAAAAAAAATATATCAAATGTAATGCAATTAGTGACATCGCAGTTAATAAACTCGATTTAAGAAGAAAGAGAGAAAAAACTACAACAACTTCATTTTAACACGCTAAAACGATTCTAATTAAACTTTCCAGTCTCTTTAGCAGCAGAAAGCAAATGCTTGCCGCGCGCGCTACGCGACTGAAAGCAAAGGGGCGTTAAATTTGTTATACGCAATTTGTCCTGTATATTATACTACTTTCTGCCGCTGTGAGGTAATTTCCCCGGGTCGTTACAAGAGGCGAGTGGAGTTTGAATTGATCGCACTTAATTAAGTACTCGGCAAGCTGCGCAAGCTTTTCCTTCAATTTCTACTCCACCCTTCTCTCTCTCTCTCTCTCTCGTTCTCCCTTGCTCTCGGATATATTTATTCAATCCATGTACTCCTTTCTCTGAATTTATAGCCCTGTTTCTACTTTGCCCTAACGCCTTTTTTTCTCCTAGCGCTACCCCCGGCTGAGAGAAAAGTTGTGTCGACAAGTGAGCGCGAAAAAAAAGAAAATTGAAGCTCGTCGCGAATTACTCAAGTAATATTTTCTCGTTTGCAAGTTCTCGCGCTGTAAAGTACACATAAACATGCGATGGATATTTATCTTTTCTTAGGGAAGTCATCTTGCAGGAATTTTTTTCTTCGCTACTTTTTTCTCGGAATATCTTTTCTTTTTTTATAAAGTACGTATTTAGCGACGAAGTAACTTATTTACGAATGAGTATCGCTGCTGATATATCTAGACTTTATTGTAATTGCGTAAAATCAACCATTGTCTATATATACAGGCACTCGAGACAACTCGCAAAGGTATTTCGCAGACCGTTCTTTTTTTCAAGGATTTTTCTTACTTCCCTCTGTTCTGCTGCAAGTGCCCTCCGAGTCCGCAAAAGAAACAAAAAAAGCAGCTTCAAGCACACTTTTTCGTTCTTTTTCGTACAAAAGAGACACAATCGTTCGTGCGAAGAAAAAAACATCGAACTTATGTGTCCAGTTGCCGTATTTGCATGAAAGTGTATGTACGCGAATGCCGTTAAAAAAGTTTTTCCACCCCTGAAACTTTGAGAAAAAAACAGGCTCGCTGGGTTCTAGAGATTTATTCCGACTCTTATTTGTCGCAAAGGGAGTTTTACGCAGCTGGCATCATAAGATTACAAGTTCTCGAACCCCACGAAGCAACTATGTATATGTCAAGCAGCTTTATACGAAACAGGTGGGATGAGACTTTTTTTTATAATTCAATCAGTTCAGAGGGGGCCTATGCGTATAGTAAAATATAATATAATTTTAAATCTTATCCCGTGACGTTAGTTGAAATCAATAAGTATGAGGGAAAACTTTAGAAAAACTAATACTCTCTTCATGGCACCACAACGTGTCCAAGTGTACGGCGGGTATGTAGAGAACTTTCGAACTAGCCCCCCGAACTGCGTGAGTAAATCGCCTCTTCTCAATTACCCCTATTTCATGGCATTTGTAGCAGTATAGGCAGCTAAGGCGTATACACAACATTTCGAGCTCCTAAATTCTAGTCTTGTTCGTACAGCTCCATTACCTCTGAAGAAGCCGAAGGGCTTTTACCAGATCACCAGTAGTAGTACTCGGTCTGAAGACATTTCGAGTGCGTCAAATGTATATCAATTACTTGACTGTAAATTCGCTATTTTATTTTTCGTGAATCGCTGTAGCAATTACAGGACGGTAATCGACTTTTAAGCGAATAATTTCCAGGCTGATTATAAAGTCGATCCTCTTTATAAATCGACGCTAACACAGTAGAGGAGTCGTGTCGTCGACGTCGACTAACAACTACGTTAAGGCAGTCTACCGTATAATATACAAGGTATATAACCAAGGTATTTACATGCTCGCGCGAATAACCAGGCAGACCGAGTTAATTGTAGCTCCGTAGCGCCGGTCCCCGTAAACGAGCCCGCGCGCGCAGTAATTGCTTTTTATTAAGATTGTAGTCTGAAAGAGGGAGAGAATAACAGTTTACCAGGCTAAGCTCATACTTATATTGATTTCTTACGAGCGACCGAGCTAATTGCTCGACACCGAAACAGCCTTTTTCTTCAACTTTTTCTTGTAGCTTTTTTTTTCTTTTCCGCGGCTACGAGAATCGCTCATGAAGTTGTAAAATTGGTTGTGACATTTTTTTTCCTACCTTTTTTTCCCCCTCTCGCAAATAATAAAGGAGGAACGAAAATCGATTTATGTACGTGCGCGCGTACATAAAAGCTTCAAATACAAATACCTCGGTCTCTTATCGAATGAACACGTAAATCAAAGATGTCTAACAGCTGTCTATAAAGAGCTTAGCTTTGAAAGCTTTCGAGAAAATCGAGCGAACAGGAAGCTAGCGCGCTTGCACCGTTGAAATGACACCACCACCACTATATATCTCAGCTAAAGAGTCCCCTACCTATATATACGCTTCGGAGATGATCAGATCAGCACGCTGGATATTGCTTTGCGAGTTTGCGCGACACCGCAAAATTTTCGCCGTGAATAATGTAATAAATCATTTTCTTACGAATAAAATGTAAGCGAGTTGAAACGGATTTTTTGGAAATTATTTCAATATTAGTCAAGTAATCATATTAATATTGCAGTCAAAGATTGAAATAAAACTGAAGAGAAAGATTTCACACATGAAAACACAACCGTTTGATGTGCCTCTGTAAAAAGAAGTATGGTATACATATATTTGCGTGTGACCGTACGAGCGATAAGGGTTAGAAAAGTCGAAGACAACCTTGGAAAAAAATTGTTCCATCTTTCTTGGTATAAATTCGTCTTTGCTCGTCGTTGAAAAAAGCTGCTGCCGCTTTATCTTCGGTTGGTGGCTCTTGTGAAAAGATCGCAGGCAAAAGAGAAAAGGGAAAGAATCTTTCTTTTTGCTTGGGATGATCCTCTGCGATGCCTTTGATGCGTTTTCTCTCGGTATTATATTTTCTCTCGACATTTCATTAAATATAGATTTGAGCAGATAAGAACAAGAGAGAATTAGTAAATGAGTGAGCTGTGAGTTGTGAGTCCATAGTTTCATCAGGCTTATGATATTCTTAATTGCAAATAAATAATATTTACGTATTTCTTCGTAAATATCCATATAAGTGGGTTTGGGTTTACGTTGTTAACAGCACTTTCACGTTGAAGAGCAGTATCGAAAATTTTAATACGCGATTTCCATCAATGACAAAGTTCTCAAAGAAAATACAAGTTACTCATCAATGATCGAATCTTACATAAATCATGTATGCAGAAAAAAATTTTAAATAATGAACAAAGAAAATTTGGAATTCAAAATTTATCCATATTCTATTACTATTATAACTTTAAACAAACATAAGAAGACATCATTATTTAAATAATTCCAGTAGAAACATATACTCGAGAGGTGATCTGGTGACAGTAACAACAATAAAAACATTTTTACGAGAACTAGAAAATCGTGCACTTCAGTACGGTTAATATGCACACATCTATATTCCTCAGTGTTTTCAGATACAATTTGATAAATTATTCAGAATATCTGTGAAAACAGAAAAAGAGAGAAAGAATGAGAGTAGGATCGTCAAGCATGGAAGTTGAATGTCGACGATTCGAGACCTCATAAATACAATGCTTGTGCTACAAACTGCGGTTGCGACGCGATTTTCGTAATGTCGCTTGCATTTACATTCCTAGTCTTCGCTTCCCGGCGCTTTCTTTCTTTCTCTTTCCAAGCTTTATAACGTGTTCGAGCACTGCTTTAAATTTTAACTCTCCTGAGTCAAAGTGCCTTGCATTTATTCTCTATTTCCTTCTCTTTCCCTCGTATAGCTCGGATCCTTCTTTTTATTTCATAGCAGCAGCGCACGTTGAAGAGAATAATTATTTAATGGAAAAGAGGCGTTCGAGTGGTTTTAATTAAAGAATAAAAATGAACTGATGGGCGATGAATATTATAATTAGCTGGGGAAAAGCCGCATAGCGACAAAATTTTTCAAGAGCGAATTTTCACGCGATGAAATTATCGTCCGGCAAATTTGTTGAATTTCACTCGTTTATAGGACTTTTATTCGTCATCGAAGTCAATTATATACGCTATCAGAATTCGTATTTTTTTTGCAAGCGCATCATCGATTGCGAGGATCGTTAGTGAACTCTGTTTGCTCGCTTGTTTGTTGCATAGTCTTTGATGAATCTATAGTCGCGTAAACGAATAACAACGGTAAAATTTCGGTTATTATATAGTTAAAAATTAAAAATCAATTTTAGCTTGAAACAAAGCAACGCGCGTTACTCGTAAAAAGCCATCCATATTTTAACGAAACTTTTCGGTAAAAAGAGCAAAAATACAGATATATAATATATATTGCTTGGCGATTGCGAATTTTGCAAAACAAGACATAAAGCAAAATGGAAAAGTTTTAATTGATAGAATTTTCAAGTGTATATATGTGGACTGCCGAAAGGCCAGAGATGGAGGAGGGTGGAAAAGGGAGCGAGAAAGATAATACGAAAGCTCGCGTAGTAACACGAATTATTTCGAGCAGCGAATATAAAATCGTGACCAAAAACGACTGAGAGAATAAACCGATGGCGACGGCCACGTCGGAGGTGAAAAAAAATGAAAATAAAACTTTGTCAACAAAAAGAGAAAAACATCGATTCACGCGCAAAAATAGCGGGAAAGCGAGAAAGAAACGAATCAGAATAAAAGCGACTCTCGCGCGGGTTTCGATGTATTAACGCTGAAGGCAGCGGGAACATAGACCAAAGTAAAGAAACGAAATTTGAATAATAATTTATTCATGAAAAAGGTGAGAGAGTAGAGTAGAGAGCAAATAAGGGAAAGAGAGTTGGTCGGGAAAAATCGAGCTGTGAAAGCGGAGGATTTGAATAGGGATATATACATACATAGCGGGCGGAGCGAACAAAAAGAAAGTGAGAGAAAAGCGGTAGGTTGGAAAAGTAGGAAATTGGCGAGTATAGAAGAAGAAGAAGAGAAGAGAGAAAAAAGGTGCGAGCGAGCGCACAGCCTCCGAGCTGCCGTACTTCATTGTCTAACTGGTTGATGGGACGTAAGACACGAAGCAGAGCGGCGAGCACTTTTTTTCGACTCGCTGAAAAGAGAAGAATAACAACAATAAGTGACTAGCGCAAGCGAGAAAGAGAGAGAGAGAGAGAGAGAGAGAAAGAGAGAAAGAAGCTTGGGGAAGCGTGATACTCGGTAATTGAGAAGCTTTGCCAACAGCAGCGCAAGCCTAACATCTCGCTCGCGTATTGCACGTATTTTTCTATCTGCAATTGCCTATCACAAGTTTTATTTATTTTAGCAACGCTTCGATTTAATTGAAAAAAGATTCATATTTCACTTTGAACAAGAGCAAATAAAAATTGTTCACTCGACGCATCAAAGGTTTTCATGAAAACGAAAAGAAAAAAGCGGTTAGTTCTTTTTCCATCGTATTTCAAGTATAATGTGCGGTAAGAGCATATTATAAATGAAAAAGCACGGCTCTGCCTTTAAAGCACAATACCTAGCTAGCTCTGGCGCTGTAGCTATACGACTTTCGCATTTACACGCGGTTTTAGCGGTAGAGACTTGAGGTTTTCGACTGCTTACGCGCGAGCCGCTTATCTCTCGAGTGCGCGCGCGTAAAACGGTCGCAGAGATGCTACTGCGGTATTATCTATGTATGCTGTGTGTATGTATGTACGTATTTAAAAAGAAAGGCTTGCACATTGTGGTCACGAGCGACGAAGGAAATGCTTTGAAAAGTATGTACGTGCAAAAAAGGTAGCAGAGCGTGGTTCACTTTGACGAGAGCTTTTTTCGAATGTACTTTTGCTGCGTTGAGAATTTTTTCAACTTACAGCGCGTTGGTTTTTTCTATTAAAAATAAGATTTAATTAGTAGATTTATCGAAGAAAAAAAATTAAATCACTAATTCATGCTGTAAGAGAAAAAAGTTTGCGTATTTTAAAGTGGAAAGAGATAAAAGTCACATTAACCCACTTGCGCAATCGTAGATACTAAGGAAAAAACGAAAAAAACGAAAGAGCTTACACCGGTCAAATTTAAAAAGACGTAAAAAAATACAATTATCAATTTGTCTGACATGTATAGCTCTCAACACTTGCGGTAGAAATTTTCATCAAATCATTTGTCACGTCGCATAAATAACACTTTTGTATGAAATAAAGCTTTGCTTGTCTTGCTCCGTTTAATAATATAATTCCTTTTGCGCGTATCTCCATGTTTCTATTGGCCAGGGGACGCGATCGTTGCCAACTTATAAAGCAGACTGAGAGAGAGTTGGTATATAGGCGAAGCCCATAAATCTTTCTACGCGTTTGCAGACGAGGATAGAGAAGCTTGCGAAGGTAGAAAATCGAATTTTCGACGGTTCGAAGAGAGGAATAGATTGGCTATGATTTTAAAAGCTCGCTGCAGCCATCAGGGTCTCGATGTCACAGAGTGTTCGCGAGCGGAAAATGTATGATATCTCATTTTCCTAATTTTGAATTCATCTAGTGTTTGTTTTCGTTTTTACTAATATTTTCTCATGCAGAGGCAAATGCATACTTCGCTGCTCTGAAAATTTATCGCGCATAAATATAAATATTTACGCCGCGCTGCTTTTAGACTTTTTTACTGAACTCGCGCGATTGTTAATAATAAAATAGATATAGTCTGCACGTCAAACATACGAGCAACACCGATAGCTTTGTTAAAAATGCATCAAGCTTCTCTTACAAATACACGTGTGCGCATACATCTATCTTGAAAATATATATATTTATAATAATAAGAGAGTCGGATATTTAATAATGGCGCTTGCGACGCGTTCAAGCTCGACGTCGCAGATAATTTTAAAGTCTTTTGTTATGCTAAAACATATATATGTGCGCGCAATATATATATACATACACGCGTACACAGACTATCTATTTATATTCAACACGACATCGAGTACTCGAATCGGCGTATTAAATCTCTCTCTGCCTCTTTCTCTCTATTCCCTGTGGCAAGTAGACCGCACATCGAAAGCTTCACTAGCAGCGTTTCAATTAGTAATTAAAACGTGCCGTCGTACTTTGCTCCCGCTCACGCTCAGACAGAGATTTGATAGCTTCTATAAGCGGATTACCGCGCGCGCGCAGCACAGCTCCATTCTCTGTTATGTCTCTCTCTCTCTCTCTCTCTCTCTCTCTCTCTCACTCATTCGCTCGCTCTACCTACCTGCCTATCTATATAGCATACACATCGCAAGCTCTCGCATTTGTTCTGGCCTGTTGGGCGACACTGATTGCAAGCTTTGCCGCGTATTATGTATACATACGTATATGAAGCAACTCGGAGGATTCGACGCGTTGATTACATTATGTAGTTGACTGTAGCCACTGTAGCTTTATTATTTATACTCTTTAACGCGTTCATCAGTCGACTCGGGCATTTTGATTTTTTTACCGATGATTTTTTCAATCCTCTCATTATATATCGCTGTTTTCTCCATGCGACAATGGAGAGTATGTATAGGTTTGCGGAAGTCGCCAACAAGTACCGTTACACAATCAATCGAGGCAACGTCAGGGAATATCTGAGGCAACTGTGTATCGATGATCCTCGAGTCCCTGTTATGTGTGCAATCGATCTCACCAATTCCCGTGGCGTCGAGTAAACATTATCCCTCCACCCTCCTCAGATCTCCCTCCCTCTGCTGCTCTATTACGTTCCACATCAACGCGCTAACTTTTGCATACATAGCAACGTATAACCTCCCTCTCGGAGCGGCGTGAGCGCAACGCCAGCCAGCGAAGGCTCAGGCGGCGTCTTGTAAATTAATTAATGCGCGCATACTCCCTAACGAGATCGCTGAGGTGTCGGTGAGTAAGTACTCTCTTGTTCGGCTACGCGAATGTGTACACGCTTGAATTAGTCGTGCAGTCGTCTCTCTCTCTCTCTCTCTCTCTCTCTCTCACTCTCTGGCTGCGGCTGCTTTGACGCGATTCATCTGGGCTTCCAGCAACCCCCTTTGCTTGCAGAAACTACTCAAAAGCTAGCTCGCCTTACTTTTTTATTTCTTACTTGACACACGACATGCAACTTTTTCATCTCGGTATTTTTTTTCGTCGATCTTACGCCTATGTAAATGTTTAATTAGAACTCAACGTGCGGTATGAAATTATAAAAATACTTGAGGTTCACTTGTGCCGACGTAGATACTCATGCATATAAAGCTTACCAAGGATCGCCAAGTGTGAAAAAGACAAGTTTCTGAAATATTTATATGACGACGCGCGCGTAATTCTCTAAATTTTTTTCATACGATACACGAGAGCAAGGAAGCTTGTTGTGTGTACACAAAGAAAAGCACTCGATTCGCTGGGAAAATTTCTTCAAATACTTTAAATACCACAGAGCACGGAGGCGATGCCGAGCGTTGCTGTATTACTCTACTTTCGTTCTCTCGTTTCTCCTTCCTCTTTTTACTCAAGCGGCGCGCGAAACAGCCCTTCTCGACACCCCCAACCGTCACTTCTTTTTTTATACCCGAGGCGTCGCTAGGCTTACTCTCTTTTCGCTTACATTATATGCAGCCACTTTAATTAAAATAATTACATACACGCTTGTGTTTTTCCTTTACCGAGACTGCGTTACTTTATGTGGAAAACGTTATCATTATTATTTTCACGCGCGTCAAGTATTATATAATGTACAATCAAACGTACGCTGTAGTATATATTATATCGGCAACGCGCTAATTAATATTCCTTGATCCTGTGAAGACTAGTTTGTACGGCGAGAAGCGAGTGAGATCAGAGGGGGAGGGGGACGAGATGGTGGGAGAGAGAAAGAAAGAGAGAGAGAGGCAGGGGAACTTTTTAGCCGAGGGTTTATTTGCACTTTATCCGGGATTTAATTTACCGAGCGACGGCTCGCTGATGGGATTAAAAGATATATAAAAGAAGAGACCCCGAGGCTCGCAGAGGGGCTGACGCGGGGGAGGAGGAGGGAAGCTTGGAAAAGGGTGTGAGAGAAATGGCTGCTGGTTGGAATAAAGAAGCCGTGTGCTCTGTAGCTGCTGCAGCTTTAAACAGAGAAAGAAAAGCGAGGGGTGAGCTCACCGAGCTTTTTTGCTTGTTCAGAGGTTTTAATAAATGTGTTTCTTTCTGACGGCGAGAGGATGAGAGCCTCTTTGCCTCTATATATACATGCACACTATATATATATGCGACAGAAAAGTTTCCACCGTCTCTTTTAATTAGAGAGTAATTAGAGAGTGAGAGAAAGGTGATGCGATATATATTATATCATTTGGCCTTTTTGTCGAACGAAAAAAATTAAAATAAAAAATATATATACGTAGATGCAAACACTTCGTACTTTGTTTTCGATTAATTTTTTTTCTCTTCCACGAATCATTGCTACAAGTAAGTGCGACACGAGTTTATTGAAAAATCCAACCCATTTACAGAAAATTGCAGTTCACCCATGCATAGTACACGAATATACAATTCAAAGCTACCTACGAATGTAACAAAAAAAACGTAAAAACAGAAACAGTGATCGGAACAGAACAAGTCAAGCGAAAAAAGGCGTAAATGTATATAGCACTAGGTAGGTACAGTGAAAAAAAGGGGAGAACGACTCAACCGCTGCAGTGCAAATGGACCGTATAGTAGAGGAAAATGGTCCAGGCTACATTGCGGTGGTTTCAATCGATAATTCAGTCACACAGGACAAGACGAGGCGAGAGGTACCGGGAGGGCTGGAGGATGGAGATCGATCGTTTTTTTCTTTTTTTTTTTATCTCTTTTACGTTCAAAGCTCACTGATTGACGACGTCGACAAAAGTGTACGCAGCTCGTGCGAGCAATTTTTTCTCTCTTCTCGCTACTGTTCAGTAAGCATCAACGGTTAAAAGCACAAGCTCGGCGCGGCCGATACTTACCTTTGTTCGTTCGCATGTGCTCTTTCACCACTCTCCTACTCGGTCTCATTCAAGTTCGATAAATATTTTTTTTCGTCGTCATCCGTACGTGTCGCGGTATATTGGCTCTATACCGCGCTATTTCCATTTACGCTGATGGCTCGCGAAAAAGAGGCTCTCACAGATTTTTCCTTTGTCCAAGTAAATAAAATTACCAAGTTTCTAAAAGTGAGCAGTCCTTAATGGCAATAACAATTGCGAAAAAAAGCAAAGCGAACGCGGAATTCACGTCAGTAGCAAAGAACACGAATCACACTTTTTTTTTCTTCGACGCTCTAAGCCATACAGCTTGCCTATAAGAATCTATGTCGAAGTATAAAACTGAAGCTATATGTTCACACCTCCTCCTGTTTGGACTGTCTGACAAAAATAAATCGATACATCTTTCTTTTCTCTAGCTCGTTGCGATACTATTCAGCAAATACATATATACGGAGAGTGAGAGAGAAAGAGAAGGAATAGGGATGAAAGCTCGATATAGTACGCTCGGTAAAGTGGGCGCGCAAGCTGAAGAGAAGACGATCTCTCCCACTACCGCTATGTGCGGCTATAGCATACGAGGGTGAGTGTACTCGTCGTCGTCGCGCGAATAACGATCATACTCGACCTCATCGCGACGATCCCCTCTTCTTATTTATGTGTGTGTGTGTGTGTGTGTGTGTGTGTGTGTGTGTGTGTGTGTGTGTGTGGGTGTGGGTGTATGTGAGTATACTTTCAACTCGACCTCTTTTGTCTGCGTTTATATCTATATTTTATATGTATAGTAGTAGTAGTAGCAGTAGTAGTAGTAGTAGCAGTAGTAGTAGTAGTAGTAGTAGTAGTAGTAGTAGTAGTAGTAGTAGTAGTAGTAGTAGTAGTAGTAGTAGTAGTAGTAGTAGTAGTAGTAGTAGTAGTAGTAGTAGTAGTAGTAGTAGTAGTAGTAGTAGTAGATAGTAGTAGTAATAGTAGAAGAAGAAGAAGAAGAAGGAGAAGAAGAAGAGCAAGGGAAAGGGAATGAGAAAAAAGAGAGAAATTGTTTTTCAAAGCCGATGCGCATTCGAAATATAAACTCACATTCGCACATTGACTATTGGAAGTGTAAGATGTGATTGTGATGAGCAATTATCTTTGCGAATTATGAATTCAATTTTAATGAATACATACACGAGAATTGTTATTGAAGAAAAAAAAAGATAGGCCTTAACTTGATAACGATTACATTACATAGGAAAAAGAGACATGAATAGTTACAAGAAAAAAGTTTGCAATTGAAAAATTCGAAATTACGATGTAAATGCGAAGAGTGAAAGAAAAGAACATTTTCACGCTGCAGTTTTGCTCTAAATTTTCCGCACGCCAACCCTCACAACTGATGAGTGAGAAGAAGAATAGTATATGTGTGAATATACATGCACGGTACACAGTAGTAAGCTAGGCTTCAATCGAGATTCCAATGGAACGAAATCCGATTCTCCGGGCACGTCGTCGTCGTCGTCGACGCCGTCGTTGCCTCTGTAGCTCGGAAATGCCGAGACAAAATGAAATCGAAGCGTACAACTACTGCTAGCTCGAAGCCGCAATTGCGTACGTGCGCGGAAATAACGTTCTCTAACTCTTTCTCTCTCTTTCTTTCTTTCTCTCTTTATGTGCGAGCAAGGAGAGAGAGAGAGAGAGAGAGAGAGAGAGAGAGAGAGAGAGAGAGAGAGACCGAAAATGCATCAGTTATCCGTTTTTTAACCGTCTCCTTTACTTTTTTCGTGTTTACTCGTTGACTATAACGGAAAAGTACAAAAGTTTTCTGAAGCACACACAGCGTTCCTTTGTCAGTGGGTGTACGTGTATGTATTCGTTTTAGTCGAAAGAAGTTATTTCTTGGGGCTTTTGCGGCTTGATACATAACACACTCGCGCACGCCTGGAAGTGTATCGATTGCAGCACGTATATAGGCAAGCTTTATCAGCTTTTTTATTCAGCTCGAACAGTTCGAGTCGAACCCACCGTACTACCACGACTTTATACGAAACAATTTTTCTTCACAAATCCAAAACTTTTTTACTCATCCGCGATTCGCCGCATTAGGTGATTCATTTGTTACGTTATTTATGTAGGAAGAGAAAAATCAATCGTTTCCCTCTTCATCTTTTTTATCGCCATTAATTTCAGCTCCCTTTCTGGGGAGGCTCGAGAGATCTCTGCACTGCATTATTTATCGACTTTTCCATCGTCGTCGATCGTGAGCCGCAAGCATTAGTTCGTCGCTCGCTGTATACATAAACTCGTTTACTCTGCTAATACTATTTGCTGGGATTGCACTCGCTGAATGAAACTCGTTTGTAAGTGATACACGTTCGCCTCTCGACGGAGAGGTAAAAATTGTTACAATTCATCGTATATAGTAATTATTTCCGATCTACATCATCGCGAGTTGAATTTCGGTTGAGCCGCACGCTAACGTACACGATGCTGTTACACCGGACGACTTTTATATTAAACGTGTCGCATTATGGTATTTCATATAGTTGGGGCAAGTTTCCCGTGCAATGTAATAGAAAGAAAAACGAGAATCGAGTCTTTTACGGCTTGTTGCTGCGTGTGCGCGCGCGCGGAGCTTTCATGTCCCTCCGTTGATCCGGTTAGGCACTACAAGGCGCTTACGTAGGTCAGTCTGCTGCTACTAGCTCTTCGTCGTTTAATCTACTTTACGAGCTAAAATCGCATTCAACGCCCAGCACCCATACTTATTTCATTTTTTTCACTCCTTTTGCCCTCTTTCTCTCTCAGACATATGAGAGATCATGGCTTAAGGTCTTCATGTATATAGATAAACGTACAGCCGAGGATTTTATGAGGACTTCTTTATTTTGTACTTTGAAACTACTGTGATTTGCTTGGGTTGTAATGAACTTTTGTTGCAAGGATATTTTTTTCCCTCCTACTCGGTTGGACGAATACATTTTTTTTATATTATATATCGAGGAAAAATATTTTGAGTATATTTTGTGATATCGGGTGACGTGGAAGGGTATGAAATAAAACATTTTTCACTTTTTGTGGGTAACCATCTCTCGATATTACGATTACACGAGCGAAAGCAAAATTATAGAAAGTCATCTCTCCCTTTATAATAATTTATGCTCAATAAAGTCGGCTATAATGTTGCAGAAAAGCTCGTCGCAATGTTGGTGCTTTGCAGCGAGAAAAATATCTTATTTAGTTATCCAATAACTGGGAGAATTCTTTTTATCCTCTTTTTTCTCTTTTTTGCCTCCAAAGCACAATAGAGTCAGGCACACGTATAAAAGTTGTGTTGCGTATTATTCCGAGTTCAAGCAATATGAGAGAGCTTTGTGCTATACTGGTTGCTTTTATTGCACAAGAATTATCGCTTGCGCCTCATTGATGTTACATAATAGCATCGAATTTTCCTCGGCTGTTTTTGCGCGACACTCGTAGGCACTCCACCTTCGCTTGTGGTATACTATTCGGTGTGTATAAAGATATACATACATAAGCACGGCACGATCTGGTACTTATTATTATTGTCCTAGGTGATTTTTTGTTTTCTGTCTTCCCGCTCTATAGCATTTGTCTTATAAGATAACAAAGAAAAGCAGTCTCTTGGTATGCTAGTCACGCTGCAGCAATATTACAACGGACGTACTTTTTGCATGCTGATTGAAAAATTTAATGGTCGGAAAAGCCAAGTTTATATTTTCTTGTTAAAGTTTAATGGGAATACACTAATTAAGTTTTAATAGTAAAATAAAATAGTGATCCGTCGAAACAAAAAAAAATATCAACAGAGATGATGCATGTATGATATACTTACATGTCTCTCTTCCGATTGATTCAAACCTGTAACACAAAAGCATGACAAATTATTACATGTTTAATTGAAATGTATTTGTTAAAATAAAGTATCGTTTTTCTATTTCAATGTAATGCATTAACGAGGAAGATGCACAAGAGAGGTGAGCACCTCGTTTTATATACATATACAGAAGCTGCGGCTTTTCTTTTTCTTCTCTTATGTGTGCAAGAGAGTGAAAAATAAGAGCGGAAAATATAGGGAAAAGAAACGTGTACGTACATAAGAAACGTTGAATTTTATATAACAGAACGTAGCGACGGTGGCGGCAGCAGCAGCAGTTGTAGTGGAATTATTGCGCTGCAGGTTTTGATTTATAAAGAAAGGCCCCCGAAGTACTTTGCTCTGGCAAAATATACCCGCTACTCGCGAATACATAATGCTTCTCGCCAACTTTTTCTTTGTTCGAAAAAGAGAGCGAAGGCCTTGTGTAAGCACAGACTTCTACCTTCCTTTTTTTATGTTTTCTTATTTGCGAGCTTGTATTATTAATAATGACGTCGAGCTACTGTTACCTTATGCCCGCTTGCCAAGTTGCTTGTGTATTACAAAACTTTCATTATTTATACCTGCGCAAAGACGTTTATGCGTTTTTATTATTTGCCTAACCTTTCCAATTATTAAAATTCGATTAAGTTTAGTTTTTTTCCTAAATGAGACATGAATTTTCGAGAAAGAAAATGCACTATTACGCTCTTTTTACGCATTAGAAGTACCGAAAGTTGCTTTCGTACTTTATTCTTTGACTAACCACGAAAAAAACCTCGGACTTTAGCACCTTCGCAAGCTCAAGGCAAATCTCTTTTTGTATACACAAACACGCAAGCTGCTGTTTCTAGAAAAAAGAAGACATAAAAAAAATCAACTTTCCGCTTACGTACAAACTTGCGAGCGCGTGTATGCGTGTACATGGATGTGTTAGTAGGTTCGTGTGTATCTATGTGTGTATGAGTGTGTACAAAAGAAACGAGCCTTAAAGACGAGGGCGATGAAAATAAAAAAACAAGCAAGCAAGGAACTCGCTTGTGAAAAGAAGCGATCTAAGCCCGCAATATGTACACATAGAAAGTGCAAGAGTGGGAGGCGGTTTTTTGCCCTCGGGCGAGTTTTTCACCCTCATATAGCGCCGTAATAATCGGAAAATATGAGAAAATTCTTTCGTTGCAAGATATATACGACTATAACAACGATTACAAGCTTTCAAGAGCTGCTGTGTGTGTGTGTGTGTGTGTGTGTGTGTGTGTGTATGTGTGTGTGTATTTACTCGTACATTGAAGATCACTTGCTGACAAAAATATTTTTTATATGAAGCTATCGGGTGCATTTACGAAGAAAGATAATCTTTTAAATCGAGACCGATACATTATTTATGAAGCGAATTTTTATTCTACTTTGGTGAACTTTTGATACGACGTTAATGTTGACCATTTCTACCAGGTCAGATGCATCCACTTTTGAAGTGCTTGAGCTCGTACAGCTCTACGTATAAACACTTGAATAAAATTAAATAATTATTTTTTTCAAGAATGTTGGCGTTTAGTTACGCATTAAAAGCGATTCACAAGTTTGATCAACTGCATCTAGGCCTATTGATTTTTTTCAAAAAGTTTGCAGTGTGTATTTTTTTAGTTTGTTTATGTGGTGCGAGTTTTATACGTTTATAAGGGCATTATAAAAAAACGCGCGAGCTAAAATATTTTTGTGAGCTGCAACAAAGGAGCTTGCACGTGGAAAATTTACAAAGGGGTGAGGTTTATTTCATAGTTGCAAGGTAAATTTTTACTTTCTTTCTAACATGTTATTACACCAAGTTCATGTACGTTGATTCAAATACATTTTTTTATCTTTTTATCATGACAATTTTTGATAGAAGCAAGCGCAAAAAAAGTGTACCAAATTTATACACAATGTATTTCCATAGCCTTGTTAAGTCATCCTATTTTCTTCTTCTTTAAAAACAATCGATTCAGATATATAATGGCAAAAATCAGCATCTTATTGATATTCAGTCAAAATAGTAAACACACTTGCAGAGAAATTTACTCGTTAGATTGGAGAAAAGAATTCGAAAAGTCACACAGGTAAATTGAACAGTTTTTACAAGCATACAGTAAAAAAAGGTCCGATTACTCATAGCACTATAACTTTAAACGGTTAGATTTAGAGCTTATGTACATTTATCACGTGCAATGGAAATTTATTTCGCTCGAGTCCATGTGACGCATCGGTGAGCTTTTTTACTTGCACCCACCATAATGCGTGGCCACTGGCTACTGGCCAGTTGTAAGCAATCAGAAATGAGCAAACTTTTGTTGAAAATCAAAAATGTGCGCATAAATTACACAAAAGAGAATCTTTCGATTCATGCTTTATTTGAAATTTTTCAAGTTCAGAGTATAAGATTCGGAAGAATAACAATGTGGCGACTCTTTTGAATTCACAATATCTATTGCTCTAAATCGTCACGAGTCATTTTAATAAGGCAAGACGGCGCTTCAAGCTAGTATAGTCACTTATAACATTCCTCTACATAGCCGTAGGGAGTTAATGAATCTCGGCGAGAGAAACTCGATAATCGTGCAAAAGTACCGGCAATCACGACGGGCTCCATTCATACAAGCAGTTTAAACGAGCCACCGACGCCTCCCATCCTCCCTCCCTATATACGATGCCAGGAGCTTAATGACTCGACAACGTTGCGTGGCTACGGCAATGGCGAGCCGAGTTAGCGAGGGTTCCGTATCGAATGACTGGCTTGTGTGCTTCATTACTGTGCGAACGCGCTGCACTGGTGTTAAAAGCTGTGAGCCGCTTTTCCGTATATAATTGGAATAAGACATTAGAACAACGAGCGGAGATTTGGAAGCTACAACTGTTGCTGGCTTAAAGCTCACAAGTTACTCAGCTAAATTAAAGTCACCAATTGTATACGAATGAAAAATATAATTTTTTTCAAGGATTGATTGAAGAAAATAATAGGTCGTGTAAAGTAAACTGGCTAAAGTAACACATAAGCGCGAGGAGGCGAGCGAGCTTACAGGCAGGTATATATCCAAGAAGCTTGAAACTCGACCTCTGCAAAAAAAGCTGCTCTCGAGTATAGTGGAGCAAGTGCAGCAGCGAAATCTCTCTCTCTCTCACTACAGAGATAGTCGTTGCAGTAGTGGTAAGTGGTAAGAGGCAAAGATGAAAGAGGAGGTACAGGGAGTTCTCGTGAGAGATGACTACGACGACGACGACTATGACGACGACGTAGAGGACAGTCGGAAGCGCTCTTGAGTGGAGAGATTCTAAGAGTTCTCTCCCGCTCACTCTCTCGCTCTGTATATGCGCCTCAGCTGTACTACTCGTGACTTTGTCAGCGTTCCTATACTGCTACTACTTATATTTGCCGTCACACCGGACAAGTGGGACGTCATGTGCGCCTGCTACTGCTGTTGCTCTCGTCTTTATTCGCGAGGAAAAAAGCGTCTGCGAACGTATTGATAGGAGAATAAAACATGAAATCATGCACGATTTTACTGGATCACAACATTGAGGTCACACTTTAATCAATTCTTAAGTTATCATTTGCGAAAAATTAAATGTGTATCAACGGCATGAAAATCGATGCAAGCTCGACATCAATGATCTAGACAATCTTGAATAGATGGCGCCAGCAGAGTTAAAAGTAAATACTACTCTCGAATGGAAAAAATAATTAAAACTCCGAAACAGTATATGGGAAAATGTGGTTTTTCGACCGGGAAAAAAGTGGCCGTGCGGTATTGAAAACAGGAATTTAAGCAACATCGATAAGGCAAATCGAAGTAATCAAAAGCAAAATTCAGCTCCATCCCCCAATGCAAAAAGATAAATAACCAAAGCCCATTTAAAAGGAAAACAATTGCAGAGCTATTGCGAATAGTTGCTGTAGTTTTATCCTCCTTTTTTCTCTATTTCCAAACACAATTTTGATTTTCACAGCGCGTACACGTACATTCGCATTTATAAAAGATAGCAGGCGAGTGAAAAAAAAAGAAAAAATAAATAACACGAGAGGCCAGCATATAAACCAAGCAAAAAAGGAAACGGTAAATATTTTTTCATTTCTTTCTCTGCCTCGACCCGTGTATAAATGCGCGTTACTGCACTGCGCGCACGCGTATATTCACGTTCGTGAATCATTCATCTAGCCGCCGTAGTTGCATCGTTTTCTGACGCGGGCACGCGCACAAGCGTATAATGCTAAATCGAAAAAATCACTGCAGAAATTCAATCTCTTCATAGAAGCTGTGCGTTTGTTTACGAATTGATATTTTTCTAAAATGGATTTCATTTACTTTGTCGAAGAGGAGAAAAAAAACAAGATCCACCATTCTTTAAAAAACTCTGCGAATGCGAAATTACTGAGGGGGAAGGCGATTTTTATAATCAAATAAAGCGATCATTTCGTGTAATTCGCGGTAAATCCATTAAATCTGCAAACTGGGAGCCGAGCCAAAACGAAAATTTTTGAATTAACCTAAATCTCGAGAGCATCGTCAAAGTTGGCGCAAGTGCATAGCGTTGAAAATCATCCTAATAACCGTGCCACGGTTCGCTTTATCAAGCGAAACCGTATACACTACATTTTCGCGGCTGAAAATACGATAAATCAAAACGACGGTTGATGCAAGCGAAAGAGTGAGATATGATGTGTATACGCGAAGCCAGACGTACGACTAAAACAAACGTAAGACTAGACAATCGCTCTCTGCGTATGGGATTGGCTATTCGCCGAAACATGTCACGGACTTCCCCGTACAATGTCACATGGCATACAAGAGCATATAATACAGAGGAAGCGAGAGAGAAAGAGAGACAAGAACACTATTAGAGATGGCTTTGCTGGCACGGTAATTCGCCACTATACACTTCTACAACTGCGACTTTAATTACGAACGTGCGAAAATCACAACGCAGCCCTACAACAAAATATATAATGACGTTATTAATGCCTTCGCTATTCCGTGTTTACAAGCGAACGTCGGAGTGAATCTATTATTCAAAGCACGGCTTTTAATTAAGACACTGACTGCGTGCATATTTAACGAACAAATTACGCAATAATATCACTGCGCGTCGCGTACTATTCGCGAAAAGAGAAAAAAAAGTATCATATCGCCCAAGGATTTATTTGCCGTCTGCTTTGAGCTTATTGCAGTGGGCACTTTTTAATGGCCAGCATCTTGCTTCAACAACACAAACGAGGTCAAGTAGAAAACATTCTTTTACGAATAAAAGCTTTTTCGCGCTCTTAAATACTGCATTACTCTCTTACTGACGCTGCTGCGCTTTGTCGAGGGATGCTTTTTATACTTTTCAACGGAAGCAGGCGATCCATTTAGCACTGGACGCAAAGCGTTTGGCAGTTTGCTTCAGAAAAAAACTCTTTTGACCACTTTCAACTAACTTTCCAGATGTATTTTTCATCTGTCGTTCCTCATATTACTAGTCTTGAAACGACGCCCCTTCTATGTCTCTAGCGCGCAGCTTAATTGGCTCACTTTTTTAATAAAAGTAATAATAATAATGATAATAAAAACGAACTTACCACCATTAGTTTTAAGATCGTCGGGCGCGCCTCTGTGTAATTCTGGTTTGGCAAGCATACCGAGTGGGTGAGCCGAGCTACCCGGAGCTGCTGCGGCTCCCGGAGGCAGACCGAGGCCCAAGAGTGCCGCTGAAGCCGATGTTGGCACTGGCAGACCAGCACCTGGTCCCAAACCTGGCAAACCTGGCAGTCCTGGATGTGGGCCCATTGCTGCACCAGGTGGCAGTTGTTGCGCGTGCATCTGTTGCAGTAACCTTGGCAGATCAGGCCTCTGTTGCTGTGGAAAACGCATCGAAATAATAAGAAAATGTCACATTATATTTCACGAATTTATTTTAATATATATTTTACATTACAACCATTTTTAGAAAAAATCGCCTCGACGATAATACAAAAAAAAATTACTAACGGTTATCGATGCCTAAGTTTTATCATCCACGTACATTTCAGCAGCAAAGCTAATTCTAATTCCATGTATTATTACAGCTCGTTTTTTTATTGTGTAATCTTTGCTTCGTTCCCAACAAATTTAATTCTCTCCCTTTTACCTCTCTGTCTTTCTCTCTCTTTTCAATTTTAAAGAATTAACTCTGTCGGACGCAAATAAAATTATTTATTCGCCGGGTTGCGTTTGCACACACATAGACATATGCACATTCGGTTTGGCCGCAGACACGTGTGAGTTTACTCGTGATTCCGCGCGTTTATTTGCTCGGTCGTAAGAGCACGTTCGCTAAACATACTAACTAACGAATCTTTTTTCACCTCCCTTGGCTTGCTAGATTTGTGTGGCTATGTGCTGTGCGAGTGTACGCGACGTTGAAAAATCGAATTTCAGCGCTGAGCTTCCGCTTGCTATCTGGAGTGAAGGAAATACGTCTATTTTTTCGCTCTCTCCGGTTCGCGAACGAAATAATCGCTTCGCATTGAGTGTCAGGCAATTTTCTCTTTGAGCTTTCCGTAACGAATTTCGATACGAAATCTGATTGTTTTTTAAAACCCGAGTCATTTTCCATTATAATTCGAATACGAGAAATTTACCAAGTTATAACAGCAATGAAAACTGAGGCGCTTGCGAGCACGTGCAAGGTCAAGAAGTTCATGGTTGATATATAACTATAAGGCAGCAGTAGCAGCAGCTGAATTAGTTGGTCGAAGGCGAAAAAGCAAAGTCGGGAGATAAGTGTCTCAGCTCGAGGAAGCTGCGGGCTCGGCAGCAAGCGAGCCGATACCGCACGCGGCGGAGAAAGCTCGACGAGCAAGTAAGAGGGTGCAGGCGGCGAACACACCGAGAGGAGCAGTTTGCCGAGATAATTAAATGGCTTAACGATATAATAAGCCCAGCAGCGAGGCAACACTACAGAGCACTGATTTTCGTGTTCAGCTACTGTATACATATACTCGGGCAGGTTAATTTATACTTGCGCGAGCTTGCGCCAACCGACGACGATGTGATTTTCAATGAATCGCGTCGAGCTTGTGTACACAAAAGGCTTAAGCTCGCACAATGTTTGCATGCTCTGAAATTGTTTCTTCCTTAAATCAAGATTCCACGGATTGCTGCAAGTTTGTTGATACTCTTAAGATTGAAAATATAAGCGTGAAAAATGTCACGATTGAAATGAAAAAATAAGAAAGAAAGCCGATAAATTGATTGGAGCAAAGTCGGCAAGATCGACCGAAACCGCAAAACACTAAAATCAAGCTATAGCCTTCGTTTCCAAGAAAGTTCGCTTGTATGTACTTGGATATATAGATATAGAGTAGGTCCCGAAGTAACATCTGCAAACTGGCGAGACACGACGAAACCAGGGACGCGATGGGAGTTTCAGTGGACAATTCTCCCTCTCAGGCTCGGTTAACCGCTCTATCGCTCAACATCTGTTATGGTTATCGAGGATTTTCGTCGCTCGATCGACGCTCGAAATGTATGACGCGCTCACGTACAGCTCTTGCGGAAATCAAGTGTGTACATACGGTAGGTACGTAGTAGTACGACTCACTGCCGTGGGCTGTACGCGATTGCCCTTTCGAATGGATATGCTCCGCGGAATTTTCGAATAAAATCCCGAACGATAATCACGCGCGCACGCGTACACACGAGCGTGAATTAATCGATAGATACGCGGCGAATGCCTCGCGCGTTTTTCGGATTTTCGATGAACATTTTTTTCTGCCACCGCTGGTATACACAGATACGCTACTGGAATTCTCAACATTTTCTCTGTCTGTCTGTCTGTCTCTCTCTCTGTCTCTCTCTCTCTCTCTCTCTCTCTCTCTCTCTCTCTCTCTCTCGACCTTCTCGCGCGCGCGTGCACGGCTGCACGTTCGTGAATGCAAATAGCATCGGTGCAAAAACTCGTATACAGCTTATACATAAGCAGATGTATGAGAATGGTAAATAAGAAACGAAAATACACTTTATCTGAATTATTACGAGGCGTAATTCTGCGACATGCCGTGTTGATAAAAAAAAATCCTGGAATTTTTCTTGTTGTCAAGCAAAAGCCAAATGCGCTTTTCATTTTTTTTTTCATTTCTCACAGACAACACGAAGGCAGAAAGAAAAGAAAGAGAGCGAAAACCAGTAATACATAATGCAAGTCCCGAATGCACGCGTCGTAGTTCAGTACGGGCCTGTACACGTATAACAACGACACATATCCGTATTTTCGCATAGCAGCTGCAGCAGCAGCAGTATAAGGGAAATATAAGAATGTCACGTAGAGCCTGAGATAAACCGAAAAACTAGAATACGTACGTATATATTCATACACGCGCGCACATAGATATAGACGATTGAGTTGTTTCCGCGACATTACCCTGTCTCCGCATCAAGGTTCTCAGCTTCTCCTTAGTCTCGGAAGCAATTCCGAGTTGCTTCGCTCGCCAAATAAGTTCTACTTATTCGCTGAATGCGAACAAGGCCAGGACGCGAGGATATCTGTATAGAATACAGGCTCCACCCTCGCACCTTCCCTCCCGAGCGATACTTCTTGCCATCGGCAAAATGGAAAAACTGAGCTCGCTAAAGAATGCACCCGCGAGTGAGTAAGTTTGGTATTTTTTTCCACTTGGATCGCTATGAGATGGAAAAAGAGGTGCATATAAAACAGCATCTAGCTAGCTTGAACAACTGTAGAATTCAGATGCGCGCGAGGGTGTAAGTGGTTGCGTCTATTAAGGCAGAAAAAAGAATGAGTAACTGCTGCGTTTGGAATTTATATATGAACGCAGTTTACTACAGTAAATTCTTATTTATTTTTAGCTTAATATAGCTAATACAATTCGTTCGTACATGTTTCGTACAAATTTGAGAGCGAACGAAATGTTTTAAACAAGATACTATAGCGGAAAACATATTGTATAAAAGCTCTCATCGTAAGCTCTAGCCTAAAATAAACCAGTAACAAGGAAGAGGACTACTGTACTCCTTATGTAATACAAGCGAGCAGAGAATGGAGTAATGAAAACAAGGAGATAAAAAGTGTAAAATAAGAGAGTGCAGGCGCGCTTACATGTATACGGCAAATTTTCGGTAAAATTGAATAACCAAAAAATTACTATTTTTCTGACGAGGAAAACAAGTTTTCATAAAAAATGGGAGATATTCAAATATAATTTATATTTATACTCGCAGCAATGGGAAGAGATCCAATTGGTATAAAGTAGGGTGTATTTAGGAAAAAAGTCAGCAAGAACAGGAAAACGAGGAAAAGAAAAGTATGTACGATCAGTTTCACGCAGCAAGCGAGCTTGAGGGAAGACGACTTATTTTAGATTTTCTCTTCTCTTTTCTTTTGTCGAGACGATAACCGTATACTTGGTTCTATATTATTATGTTTCATACGCATAGCACGCTAAAAGTAAGGAGTGTATGTTCTATTTTATTCTGCGTCGATTGAGTGAGAAAAACTCTTCCCAGATATATGAATTTTTACTTCTCCATTTTTTTTCAATAGCTGTGTAATTTTTATTGCGGCAACATAAATTGAAAAAAAATTAATAGAGCTTCGAATCAATTTCCAAAAGAGAAGTGAGAAAAGTCACGACCAGATATCATTTCATACGTATGAACCAAATTAGGTACGTGAATATAATGCGATCTTAGTTTACGCAGAGGAAACGCAACGAGAAGCAGAGATAGAATTAGTCTTTGAGCTCATAGGAAAAGAAGAGAATCTTAGACGAGCTGCTCTGCTAAGGATTTGATGCACGTAGGCAACATTTGCGTCGTCGTTTGTGTGGATTCCGAATCAAAGTTCTGCTACAGTGCTACTTGCGTACTTACACACAAACCCTCTACTCCTTCACTCACACACACAAACTGTGTATAAGTTATACGTATTTGAAGAGGATAGAAATGCTGATTAGTCGGTGCCTCTGTACCATAACACATATAACTTCTCCAGACAGAGCGAAATATACGGCTGGTTCTGTACCAAATTGAAAGGCCCGGAAAATTTCATTTCAGCTAATATGCATTGTTATGAAAGGAACTTTTTGGAACGGTGAGCACATGGTAAATCCTAACCTTAATATTTTTCAAGAATTATCGATCAATGAGATCACAAACGGCCATTTTTGTGTAAAAAAGTAAAAATATTTCGTGGATACGGGTAAGTATTTTTAATTTTACTTCATTGTGAATAAGCTTCCAAAATGCATACTGTTTTTGAATCCTTCTTTGAAGTCGGGCAAATTTTTTGGAATAATTAAGAAACCAATATTTTGTAGATACTATAACACGAGCATAATCGCAAGAACCACTCTAATACAATTAACACAATCTACCAACCAATTTCTCAACATTTTAAATTTTTCATATATATGGATCCAGAGAATGGGAAAATTGCACAGCGGATCGTGCTTGTAAGGATTTCATATACGTACATATATATAGAAATGAAGAGAGAGAGAGAGAGAGAGAGCGAGCGAAGTAGAAGGTAGGATATATATTCACTATCTGTCCTTATCAAGTCCGCTTCATGCTCTTTCTCTCTCTCACTTCTCGGAGTCTGCTGCGTTTCTCTTCTGGCAAGGATAAGACGCTGCTTCTGCTGTGGGCACAGAAGGCTGAGGAAAGCCGGTGGCTTAATAGGGAGGAAATTGAGTGCTCGAGAGCAATATTGAAGGAGAGTTTCTCTCTCTCTCTCTCTGCCCTCCTTTAAACTATATCCATCTTGCACGCTTTCGAATTCCTCAAGCGTGCACACATCGACTAGGTGCTTAGTTCTCTCAGTGGTTCTCAATTCCCTCCCCTCCGGCCGTATAAATACAAGTAGCCTATCTCTACGTATGAGCTTACCTATACGTGTGGCAGTGCCTATGTGTATGCGTTTAGAGGCAAAACAGCCAGATGGGAATTATTGACTTCGCCCACCTGCCTGAGAGAACGAGAGAGAGACGTGATTCGCCAACTGACTGTGCAGTGCCAACACCGTATGCGGATTGAGGTGTCGAGGAGACTAATTTAATGGGACTTGTGTGAGATGCTTATAAACTCGATCAATGTGTATACGTACGTATTCTCGCGCATCTCTGTATGTTTGTGTGTCCGTTAATGCATATACTATGTACGTTTATCAATTTACAAAACGGTACTTATATAAAAAAATAAAAATATACTTAAACGTGAATCTTTTTAAAATGGCTTGTAATTTGTTAATAGATTTTTGACTCCAAATGATTAAGGCGAGACAGGACATTAACTACAATTCACGATCGTCATTCATGGACTCGCAAAACTTTACACGAAGAAACAAATGCAAGCCCCCAGCCAAAATGGAAAACAAAAAAGAAAAAGAAAAATGCAATATTGCAACATATACTCACTCCAATGATTGCGTTGAGCTCGGTCATGGTGACTTGCTTTGCACGGTCGACCGCCGTGGCCACTTGCTGCTGGTGTTCCTGTGATAGGAACGGTAGAATTTGCGCAATTATCGCATTCAACCGCTTTGCTATTTCCGTCTGCAATCACAAGAGAAGAGAAAGAAAGTTAAAACATGTATTTTTTGTCGCAGATGCTAAAATGCCTGATGTTTTTCAACTTGAAACAAATCGACAAACAAATCGCTTTTTTGCATGTTCATTAAGATAATGTTTTAATGTGATTATCTCGTCAAATAAAATATCAAATGAAATTTTTCGAATACATTTATATTTAACATGATTCGCTGACAATTTTGGTACGTAGTTTCTTGGGCCATTACTGATATTAAGCATTTCTATCGGGCTTGAGCTTTTAATTTACACACTCGTTTGATATCGAGTTCTAGTTTCGTTCAAGTAACCGCGACTCCATACGCGTTTGCTCAAAATTCAACAGTTTTTTTATCAGCGTTAGTGAGCAGGTGCACAGAATTGTGTTGTGTTGCTACACGTTGACAGAAACACAAATATTTTGCCAGTCGTTTCCAATCAGCCTCGCACTGAACATTGGGAGGAGTTTGCTGCTGCAGAAAAAAACTTGGGCAAATTTACGACGCGCGAGGTCAACGCCCTCCGCGCGAGGCCAAATAACTAAATGTACAGAGACGATGGAATGGAGATGAGAGACTAACTCTCTATAAAAAAAAAGGAAAGAGAAGAGCAAGGTAATGAATGTTTGCGCGCAGTGAAAACTGAGCGAGAAAATAAGCTTCGTGGATATCGATGAAAATGCGATCGATTTACGTATTAAATCGCGATTGCGAAAAGATCTGAGGGCTTGATGAATACGTAAAGTTCGTTGAACCACTGTAGCTCCTGATAAAGAATTAATATTGATTTTTTCTGTTCCATTAAGAGTTGAGTTGGTAAAATTTCATTATTTAAAGACTTATACTTTGAATATAACTGATAATTTTGGAATATCCGGCTAATAAGCTTTTCCAACTCTTCATTGCTCATCATTTTTCCAGTTAATGCAATTACTATCCGTACAATGGCGCATGAATTTACATTTGATTCGAAGGCGAGTAATAAATTTTTAAATCGAGTTACACGAGCATGCGCGGACTCCAAATGCTAAATACATGTGAGCGCAGTATTTAAAACGTAATCAACAAATTGATACCAGCTAGGAGTGCCAGTTATACGAGACAGTTATGACGGTTTTCTAGTTTATCGCTCGCTTTAAAGATCAATAAAAAGAGATATCGGCCGAGTGTTTAAAAATAGCCGCGCTTCACTCGATCGAATGCAGCGGGTACACATTGCAAAATTAAGCGTCGCTCAAGTAATAGCATTTGTATGAGAGTTTGTGTGTGTGTTTTCGCACTCCATTAAATACACGCTCAACGCGACGTCACATCGCGAAATTGATAAATGTATAAATATGTACGTGGCCGGTTTTCGCTTTAATATCCGTCGAATTCAGTCGAGCTACTATATCATTCGATACGCAAGTTTTCTATATACATTGGCTTGAAGTTTGAAAGATCAATGCTTGGAGCGCGCGTACAGTGTATATGTGCTTCGCGAAACGTGTATCTTTGATCAGTAATTGAAATAACTCGTCTACTAGCGCGACTTCTTGGCAACTTTCCCGATTCTGGCGCGCTACAAGACCAAGACTTGTCCGTATGACTGCGGACAAGTTAGAGCTGCTGAGAGACGGGAAAAAGTCACGATGTATGAGAAAGAGAAACAAGTTTATTTACCAAATTATTAAAACTTGACAAAACAATTACACATATTAAATGTATAAAATTATTAATGTTTCTTTTTTCCCAGTAAATGAATTATGGAAAATGTGAAATATTTGAGAAAAGATTTTCTCTCGCTCGAAGCTGCGGTAGATGTGGCCTGAGACATTCTTTGCGGGGTTCGCAATCGATAAGTCATATCTAAAAGTATAAATATACCGAATATGAACGCACGAAAATTCAATGGTTTTGAAAGTATAAGCGAACAAGAACGAGAAAGAAAGAGAGAGAACAAAGAACCAGAGCGAGACATCTTGGCACATAAATTCCCCCGGGCAAAATAGCTCGGGGTTTCATTTCTATTTTTTTTTTTTTTCATTCGATTTTTCTGCTCTCGACTAGAGTCGTTACAGAGTATAGAATCCGTGTGCACGTGAGCGAGAGAGAAAGAAAATCGAAGTGGAAGAACATAAACAGCGAATGTCTGGCGTCATCGTCGTCGCACTTGTCGACGTATCTATATACCAAGAGAGAGAGAGAGAGAGGGAGAGGAGAGAGAGAGAGAGAGAGAGAGAGAGAGGAGAGAGAGAGAGAAAAGTTCGGCCGTTTCGTTTAGTTGGCAAGCAAGCCCTCTTCCATACCGAGTAGTAGCACTCTATAGTGAGTAAAAGGGTCTCTCTCTCTTTCTCGTTCTCCCTCAATCCCATTCGTTATTTTCTTGGTTACCTCTTGCTGTCACCCGGTTGCCCTGTTCTAAAACTTTGTAACGCAATTACGCAACCCTTTTACTCTGTATACACGTATATATATCTCAACAGCAGCAGCAGTAGCAGCAGCAGCAACGGTGGTATACTCTTTTCTCTCCCATTTCTCATTCCGCGGGTGAGTGAGACTACCGCTTTCTTGCTTGTCTCTCTCTCTCTCTCTCTCTCTCTCTCTTCTTCGACCTTTAATCACCCATTCTGCTCTGCTACTCGCTCACGCGCTATCTGTCGTGGCAATTTCAGCCTGTCGCTCTTTCCCTTTCGTTCTATTCCAACTGCCACATAGCATCCACTGTATTGCTACTGAATACTTTGTGAAGCTCTTCCTCTCACTCGCTCTTTAGTCTTCTTCTACTTTCCTTTTTGGCCGGATGGCTCGACTCATTTTCGCGTACGTTATAATTAGTGGCTTAATGACTACCACTCGCTTCTCTCCTGCTCAGAGCTAGGCCTCGTCGTAGTCGTCGTCGTACCAGCGCAAACGGGGTAATTAAAACAACAACTCTCTCGCCGCTTTATCTTGCCCCTTTTTCTTCCTTCCGCTTTTGCTCGCGCTGCCATGCACACACACATACACTCACACACACCCTTTGACCTGTTATATACTAGCCTCCACCGAGAGAACGGCTTTTTAAATACGACCATGTCCCAGGATTTGCTACCTCTCTTCTTTCCCTCTCGCTTCGTTCTCGCTACTCGACGATCTTTTTTGATTCTTTTGCTATTATTCCATTGGACTGAACAATGGGATATCTCTCTGTCATTTCGTTTATCTGAGCGTGCCCCTCAGCCAGCAGCTTATATATACGTTCGGAGCTTTCTTTTTAATATGCCTTATCGTTTGGTCATTCGTGATCGAGTCTCCCAGCGTGTACCCAGAGCTTTTTCACTTTAACCTTTTTCTTCAATTCCTTTGCGCATTTTTCATTTGAATAATGAAAATATATACTTTCAATAAATTTCACTTGCAAATAATTCATATTATACAACCAGAAAAAAAAACAATAAATAAATCACTTGCTCAACTTTTCACTCGTAATACTTCTATATAAGAATATGGAAAAAAATGAGAAGAAGGGGGAGGAACCCAGCTGCGATCGCGATTTTGGCACACAACTGCACTGAAGGAGGCGGCAGCATCGCTTCTGCGACAATTTAGCAAATGGAAGAGAAAAGTCGCGGACAGCGACGCTAAGTAAGTATATAGGAAACGAGAGACGGAGAGCAAGAAAAAACGGCAAAAAGGAGAAATCAACTGCGCGCCTGAGAATAAACGAGGGTAGCACGAGATACGTTGAGCGCATAAATATTTTATAGTACAAGTCGTCTGCGCGCGTGCGTGAGCATATTGTACGCAACTACATAATTCTCCATCGCTACCGAAAGGAAATTAATCTCCTGGAGATTCTTCCCGTCGCATTATAAGGGAGTAGACGGCGACGAAAGATAAAAAAGAATAAGAAAAAAAGAAGTAGAAGAAGAAGCGAAGGCAGAAAAAAGTAAAGAAGTTATGCGACTGCTGGATACGCGAGGTGTGAATAACTGCCAGTTGCGAAGAATTCCTCTGTATGTAAATCTTGAATGCGTGGAATTCGATTGAATTCAAATTGCTAACACGACGAAGGAGTAAACGTTATTTCGGGCCTCCGCACGCGTAGTGCGTCTGCGCGCTTACGTATATATGAATTTAATTCGAGCTGCAACTCTCTATTACAGAAATATACATGCGAAAAAACGTATAAGCGATAAAGGCGCAATTCGAAAAAACGTTCATAGAACCGAAAGCGAGTGCATTATAAAATATATACGTATAGAAGGATTTTCAACACTTCAGATACGTCGAATTTACATTTACATTTGCCCAGGTAATACCCTTTTTTTGCTATACAACCTCTATATACGTCTACGACTGAGCTGCTGCTGCTGCTACTCTATATAAGATACATCCAGGCGCGCGCTGATGTTTGCCATTTTACCCGCGTATACACATGCCGTAGTGCACACCTCGACGATCAATATACATGTGCGGGCATACGTATCTGTGTATACGTATATATGAGCGTGCATGTATCGAGTGTGTATAGAGAAGCGCAAGGCATCCTCTTCCACTTCAGTCACCCGGAAAGTGCCTTCTCGCGTGCTCAAGCGCGTAAAGCTCATGCTAGTGATAGCGCGTTATGTATACACGCGCGTCTCTATATGCTCTATGTTACTCTCTACTACACGTGTTACCCCACCGTACACATTCACACGCACACATACGTGCATACTGCATACTCATATGCGAAGTTACATATACATACGTATGTATATTTCGACGTTCTATTCGCGCCCATTCACTGCGCAAAGCAGCAGCTTGAGTAAAGCCAACGACGTACCAACTGCAGCTATCGCGACGAGCCCTGTCTTGTATATGGATTACATTTTTGAATCTAAATTTTTCTTCGCAACGAAAAATTTCGAAAAAAGAGGAAAAAAATTACGACGTACCCGAGGCAACGAGAACACGCAATTAAATTGAAATAGTAAGTTTGCGCTTGAAGCATCGTATATTGGACGCAATAAAAGGAATGCAGCGCATCGCGTAATGTACAACGCGCGCGAGTCTAGATATTTTATAGTACGCACTAGAAGTGGTATGAAAGCGAGTGGAAAGGGTGGTGTAGCATAGCGTCGTAGTTCCGTATACATATTATATACATATATGATATATATGATGTATATGTATAAAAGAGAAAAAGAGAGAACGAGAGAAAAGGTTAAAAAAGCTCTCGCGCAACAGCGTAAAATATGACGCACGAGAGATAGCAGGAACGTGACGCGCAGGGAAAAATCATATATAGACGCCGCCGCCGCCACTGCTCTAAACCAAAGTGAGAAAGAGAGGGCGAGAATAAAAGAGCGACGTGCCGTACGAGTATGCTCTGTATATATGTACGAGTGCGCGTGTGAGTGTGCGGCGGCTGTGAGTATGGAAAATGCAAAGCGTCGCAAGTGCGCCGATAAAATTCTTCGCCTGGTATAAAATGTTGACGTGCACCGAATGCCTTCGTCGACGCCCCTCTCGCTCTCCTTGCACCAGGCGCGCAGCACATACACACGCACTCGGGAGCAATATAACTTTTTGCGCGCATATATACCTTATACGTACGCGCACATGTATACGAGCTTTTTTTCTTTTACCATCAGATATTCCGATAATCCGATACATGTGGAAGTTTTGCGCGCATAGAAAAGCGAACTCCCCCGCACATACGCACGTATCCGCGCTCTCCAATGTTGTCAACTTTATTGAGATTTCTTCGTGAGCTCGCTTCATACATATATTTGGTAAGAGTTTTATGAATAGTAAAGGCCTCTATTTCACAGTCGCATATGCTTCGTTTTTTTCTTTATCTGCTCTCGTTAATTATACTGCGTTAATTCAAGAATTCTGCGCTATCGTACCAAATTGTTCGCCGATTTTTCGCAGAGAATCGAATGCCCGTTCAACAATGACCATCGGGGGAAACAGGAATTTTTTGCAACAACATCGTATAAAAACTTAATTTCCACCTGGATATGGACGAACATTATATATTTTTACGCAGTAGGCGTGAAATTCGATTTCACGCCTGGCCGAGGAAAAAAACAAAAGCGCGCGCAGCATATCGGGAGCTTTAAACAAAACAAAGAGAAGGAATTGTGGCATATTGTTCGGTGCATTGCTTTTCAACCACGTGCGCTGCAAACGAAAATATATAAGCATGTATGTATGCTATGTGCTGCTACGTGTGCTCGGTACACCGAAAATTGCTCGTATAAATATTCAAGCCACACACGCACACGCATACGTAGCCTCCCGCGCCGCCACGCACATGTGTACGTGAGCGTGTAGGCATTAGCCAGAGGGAGTAACTCGTCTGCTAATTTTCTATGGCTCGTTTCGTGCATAGCGCCACGGTAGCTGTTGGATGCATCGCTTATTTTTCGCTTTGTTATCCCCCTTTCCAAATAAATGTATACGCAAGCGTACGTACATTATATTCTACACGCACGTAGATTCGTACATATATTCGTGCGCGTATAAATGAATTTTCAGCGAGTAAGCGTGAGCGCGGACAAGAGCAATTATATAATCTGTGCAAGCACAACGTTGGCTGCCGCATACACACGTACCACGTACGCACACGTGCACCGACACGTGCAGACCCCAATCGACAATTCGAAAATGTACGTATAATTTCATGTTAAAATGTCTGTATATTTGTGTACCGCTGCATTGCAATATAGAACAGCAGTAGTATACTGTATAGCCATTGGTTTGTCCTTTTCTTTTTCTAGCAAGCACACGAGCTCATCGCGTGCGTAGTCGAGCGATGATTATTGCAAAACTGCCGGCTCGGCTTGCTAGCGGCTAAATCACCGGCAAAATCGAACGGCGCCTGTGCGCGCGTCGCGACATGCCACTGCTATAACACTGATACTGCAGGTGTTACGGCTTTGTAACTTCGACTCGTGTGTTTGTACACGCACGCGTATAAATTTATGCGAACGTACATGGGCTGCAGCCAGACCTACACCCCATTCATATGCTATTTCACACTCAACGAATTTCGCGCTTGTACGAGCGATTCGAATTAATCGCCCAGTGAAAATCGATCGCTCCGGTGGAGGCTAATAATTATCACTGAGCCGAGCCAATTATTTTTTAATACATAATTCTATAGTAGCCAAGTAAAGATAACGATTTTCGATTCGTATTATACCTATGTACGTGTAACACACGTGACCATTGACACAAGCACGAGAAAATAATATAAATAACTACGAGCGTCGAGGGAACGAGCGGAAAGCAATCAATTTTCAATTCTGCAGGGAACCGTCTGACTCGGTGAAAGAACTAAGATCTTGTACGCCTATGCTATATAGCACGGCAATCTTGAGAGAAAAAAAAAGCGCACTGTCGATACCACGTATACGTACAGATCTATGGCCTGAATGCCTGCTCATGTTCAGCTATACAATTACCAATATACTATCTGTGCACGAAGCGGCAAGAGATACAAGTGGATCTCTTTGACCCTTCTCGAAATCATGGAAGGGTTATATGGTACATGGGTTATACTACGTGAAGCGAGGTGGATAAAAAAATAGGGCGTTACAATGCTTGGTTTCAAAAGTCACTTTCGAACCTACATGACAGAATTTGCACTGGTAGATGCAATATCAGACTATTCAATTTTACAGAGAACCGGCCGCGAATACTTATAAGGATATTTAACAGCAGTCAAAGATCGTCAAATGGTTCAGCTGAAGTAAGAGCTGCTGCGTCAGTACTTGATAATAATACGGAATAGCGAGAGAAGGGGAGAATTTGAAGATGACACTTGAGCAAGCACGAAGCAGAATACAAAGCAAAAGGCTTGAAAAATATGCCAAACCCTCTTCGGTTGCCAAACTCGTGAACTTTCGACAGTAAGTGCCAAATGCTCTAATGCGTAAGTTCGATGTTTAAAGATTTAAGCGTACACACAAAACTTTTTTGTACTCAAGACAAATGAGCTTAATGTGCAAGTGCGATATTACCATATCGATTGTCAGAGAAAATGAATTTCTATTAGCCTCGTAAAATCTTTTAGAAAAGCTCACCACCGACGAATACGCTTCCACATAATAAATAGTTTCACGCAGCTGCTGTTTACGAGCATGCGCGCTTTTACGAGCTGACTAACACTTTCCACCGTTATACATTTATATATTTTTTTTTATATTCAAACAGAGATAGAGCGAAGAAAGACACTTACGAGAGCAATGAAAAATGTACATTTTCAACTGATCAAGTACGAGTACTCTAGGGTATTGAAAGAGCCCAATTAAGAATGGAGATGTGAGAAATATGATCCTGAGTATGTTAATGGCTTCGACCGGCAGAGGTAGAGTCAATTAATAGCTAATTAAAAGCAAAAGATGGCTATTATTATGTATTTAATTTGGTACTCGGCACCTTGATAAATTTTGGCTACAATACAATTCTGTAATTTATCACTCGTATCTGTGTTTTCCGGGGATTCTTTGGGAAAAATGTACGAAAGTGTCGAGACATATGCGACAAGTGACATTTTTAGGAGATTCGTGCGGCAGTGAATTTCTGACATTTTCGAAAGCTGCTGAATACATGGGTTTATTATACGCAAAAGCAAAGCGTATCTCTCCAGTACTGCACTATGAAGTTGAGAGGAGGAGGAGTAGGAGAGAAGCGAATGAAGCGTCTAGTGTAGATACAAGTGGATTCCATGCAGATAGATATATGTATGTTATATATACGTATACATGGAGGCAAAGTGTAGACGATAGAATGCCTCGTATTCGATTTGCAAAGCGGAGATGAATAGCATCGTCGCAGTCACTGCGTATATCTCTAGGGCTGTTCGTTGTCTGTCAGTCGTCGTCGTCGTCGTCGTCGTCGGGTATGTGCTTGGCGCTTTGAAAGCGTATGCGATGTACCGATGTGTTTGTATGTATGTATATGAAACGACGACTATACTGCGGCGGAGACGAGTGAGTTAGGGCGAAAGGACCATGTACACATTCCGGTCAGTTTGTTCTCGGTTATACGAGACCTCCAAACTCGACGGTCCAGCTTGCCCACACACTCACATACACACAAGCATGCGATTGATTTGAAAAATATTTCTTGACCGCTCGCAATAATAACTTGAAGTACGAAGACGATATAACTTTCTCAATATTTCAATATAAAAAAATAACGGTTGCAATTTTTGTATAAAAAATGAAAGTCGTTGAAACACGTCAGGGAAAAAAAGAGAAGAAGCAATGAAAAATTAGAAATACGTCGTCGTGATTCGAGTTTTCGCACTTGGCCTATAGGTACAGAGCAGCCCCAACTGTGCGAGGGTACCCGGAGTCGCGATGCGGTCGTAAAGTTGTTGGAGCAAGTGGCCACTATATTACGAGGACGTATCGTCGAGAGCAAAAGCTCGAAGCAAAAGCAACGCTGCAACGCCTCGGACACTGACCGCTAAGCCCACCCAAGCCTATCTATCTATATGTACACGCCGAGACTCTCAGAGAGAGAAAGAGAGAGAGAGAGAGGGGAGAGAGAGTGCTATATAACGCAGTCGCCGCGTTTACGATGCTCTTGGCTAGCAGCAGCGCTAGAGGTAGGTGGAAGCAGTTCCTGGCGGCTAAAGCCCTTTCGGCTTAAACCGCAAGCCACAGAGTCGGTACGCCGTCCGTCGCGAGGGGGGCACAGAGGGTGAAAGCGTCGACTGGTGGCGCGAGGGGATGGCAGCAGCAGCAGCAGCACAGAGTGGGTGTCGGGTGAGCCAGCGAGAGAGGCTCTATATACTACCTTGATTAAACGTGCCCATAGACCGCCATTATCGCTGATTGCGCCGAACATTAACGGACTCGCAGTGCCAGTCGACGCTGGCGCTACCACTACTAGCCGGCTATATATTCTATAGTGCTATATAGTATACAGATAGATGTGTATAGTGGTGCAGCTGCCACTGGCAGTGGAAGTATAGCGCGTTGATGATGCTACCCACATGCTATAGAGATGAGATTATCGCACGCGAGGATCGTCGACGTATGATTTCGTGTTTGATTACCCACACTGACGCGCCGGCTAGAGTATATATGTAGAGGATAGGTAGCGTACGTACTGCACGACTGCCTCCGAGTGGCGCACGTACAAGCGCTAATTGGCCTGTTTGATCGAAATGGCAACGTAGACGCGCGCGCGAACACACACACACACACACCAATAGCATATAACTACGTTGCTTGGATTGATGCTGCTGCGGTTTCGGCTCAATGGCGATTTTGCAAATGAGCTTGGTAAAGCTGGGTGACTCGACACGCTCGCACGAAGCGCAAGCCTCCGCTCCCTGTCGGACACGTATTTACTGCGTCTATAAGAGTCGTAGACTCTCTAAAAGATCATGCATTTATTATGGGATTCTGGCCTCTCTTTCGAGCGAGATAAAAAATAGAGCACTTGTTCGTTCAAATGAACGAGAACGAATGGATTTATAGCAATAAAAATACTCGGAGATTTGTTAGTTGAGCGGGACGCGAGCAGTCAAGCATACACGACCTTAACGTTCGGCCAGCAGCGAAACGAGTCGAGAGAAAAATGGATACAGTTCCGTAGCAGATAAAAGCGTGGTAAATTCTTTCTATCTATCTCGACTACTGGTAACAAGGAAGAAAAATGGTCAAAAAAAGAACAAGAGAGGAGGGAAAAAGGACAGAGGCCGTACTCGCCCCAAGATTGCTCTCACGCTTCGATTAGCCATCCGGGCTTCTAGCTCACGTACGAACTCGCCAAGTGTATATGAAGGAGAGAGGAAAAAGTGCTGACGTATTACTCGGAATACACAGAGGGGAAAGAACAAGTTGACAGGACGGAAGGAGCTGAAAAAGCTTGGCACGCGCGACGAGCTAGCAGCCGGCCAGAGTAGCAGTATATATTCGATTGTCCTGGCACTTTTTTCCCTTTTATATAGTAATGATGAGTAAACAGACGTGCCGAGGGCCGAGAAACACACATAAGATTGAAAATGTATCAGGTTATATGCGATTCTCTCCTCGGTCAGCCGCTGCCGCTTCTGGTGGTGTATTCCGCTCGTGAACGCGTCGCGAGAGCTGCTCGTTCGTGCGGCCCCGCACATAAATTTCCCGTACTACCTTCACACGTCTCGCACATATGTATAAAATCAAATTAAGAACGAGACGATAAGTTGTGCGAGCTCTTTGCTATATATAGTAACTGCGCACGATAGATAAAATCAAGCGAAGCGTTCAATATCGTATAATCCCCAACAGATCCGACCTAACGAGTTTGAGTTCTCTCCCCTTTCTCTCTCTCCCTCTCGGTGCACATTTCGCTCGAATAATTTTCGCGCCGTAATATAATCCTCATTGAATTCAACAAGCGCAAGAGAGAAAGCTCACCTACACCACCCCCTCTACGCACAGGAACCGCAGTGTAATGCGAACATCTGCATCGGCATATCAGTCGAAGCGTGAAAGCGATACAAAGAGTGAGGGAGAGAGAGAATATTCAGGCCAATGTGGAATAAATTAACGATGTAGTCGGCGAGTCTTTCTTTGGCAAATTTACCACCATCCGGAAAATCTCCAAGCTGTAAAACAGCTATTTCTCGCGTGCTAGTACAGTGAGGGAAAGAAAGAGAGAGAAAGTACGACGGAGCGTAATTAACGTGCACTATATAAGCGAGCGGAAACGCCAAGGGTGCTTTTTACCTACTATGTACTTTTACAACTACGTTTCCCTAATTTTGCTGTCTACTGTCTCTTACTTTCTCTCCTTCTCTCTCCCTCTCTTTCCTTTTTGTGCGCCAGTTTCTTTCGATTTTTGTTCTTTCTCTCGTCTACGCTTCCATTGTGTGTTACGCCCTGTCGTCGTACTACGACTACTACTACCACCATTACTGCGACTCTCAGTAAGCCCGTTTTCCCGCTTGTCTTTTCGACCTGGCATTTGCATTTTCTCAACTGCTGTACTACTAGCCGAGACTTACTTTGCCAAATGAAAGTTGGAGGGAAAAATTATTTATAGTCTCGCTTCTTCCAACTCGTAATGAATTTAAAATTGTAGTGCACAGGCGAGCGCGCGCAAAAACTTATGCATGCGATGACGCGATTTAACTCGAGCGCTAGCTTCCTTCCTTTTTTACTCTCTTTCTGCAGTAGTGCAAACAAAGTTTAGTCAAACTGCTCTTGATTAAATATAAGACAGTCTGCTAAACGAGGTGCCGGGCAAAAAGTTTCGAAAAACATTAATCGCTGGAATTTAGCGTCGAGGTATTACGCTCAACGGCCAATTATTCGCGTCTCATCTCCGCTCTGTATTTCTAGCAACAGCAGCAGCAGCAGCTAGCAACGCGACGTTCACCGCATAACAAATGAACGTTGAAACACTGTAAAGCTTCCGACTACTTGCACGCGGCTCCTCCTCTCGTGGTTGCCTTTATCTCTCTCCGGCTTCTCTTAACTATACCGTGTGAGCGAGAAACCCAAATTAGTACGTGGCTCTGCGGCGAAGCCATCTCGACTCAGCCTCCCCTACCTCTGAGTGCCCCTTCCCCTTTTAAAACATCCTCTTAGTTTCCCTCTCGTTAAGACGTTGACGCCCTCACGCGCGACCAACTTTGTACTGTGTTAGTTGCGTACACCCCCTTTCGTGCACTGCCTCCGATGGTACTTTAGGCTGAAAGACATGCTATGACTACGGCCTGTTGACTAAGAGCAATGGTAAACATTGTGTAGCTCGTGAGTCGCTCAGCAGGAGTAGTGGGGTAGAGATCGAGGGGGGCAGGGGTAGACAACGACGAGAGGCAACCCCACTAAAAAGCTGCGCGCCCTACGGTGAATAGATTTGATTAATTGTACTAGTTTGCGGACTAACCTGACTCAACGCTGACTCATACTACTTGCTTTATTTCTGTCCGTATATATTTATGATATGCACGCTGATGCGGCTTTAAACTGTCTGAATAAAAATAAGAGTGAAAAAATGTTTTAACTACGCTCGCCGCCCCGGCATTGTCGAAATGAATAATCTCCAACGAAATCACAGCTCCGACTTTTTTTTCAACCTTGCTCGACGAGTGAAAAGTCATAATATTTTTTATGCAGCGAGCTTTTATAAATGAACGATCAAAACAAAACAGCGCCTCGGCGTTACGCGACGCTAATAATCCAAGAATTTTCGTTTTATAAATTGCGGAAATGCGCTAATGTGAAAGCAAGAGAAAAAAATACGGATTTCTCAAGCTCCTCTTTTCATACAAATATACCTACATAAATACACACGAAGAGACAAAACACCAAGCGCGAGTGCGCTAAGAGAAAAAAGTAGAGCTGCTCTGGTGTTAGTACTGGCGTCAGAATGTAAAATAGTAGCAAGCGGGACGTTTAATATCGTGAGCAAAATTCGCGTGCTTTTTTATTACTCACTTGTAGCGAGGAGAAAGAAGGTGAGGAAAGAGCATGGAGAGAAAGAACGAAGGGAAAATCTCTTTTTGGAGGAAAAAAGGCGCAGAATTAGTGCGCTAGCTGCAAACTTCTCTTTTCTCGTTTCTTTTCTTTTCTTTTCCTCCCTTCTTTTTTTTTATTATCCATTCCACTCTGCAAAGCTGCAGGTTCTCGGCAAATGGAATAATCCAGCGATTTTCTGACGTTGTATGCGCAAGCGAAGAGAGCCTTTTGAATGAACGCGTGTGTGCGAAAAAGCGTCGAGTGCGGATATCATCGTCGAGTCGACGGTAATTCCATCCAATACTATGGAAATCGACCTTAACGATCGAGTGGGCGAACTGTTTCTTCTTTTCCTATTTTTCTCTGAGCTCCAATGACGTCTCTTTTTAACACTTCCTATCGTTTTTCACTCCGTTTCTCCCTCTCTCTATTTCTTATACACACACACATTTCACCCTTATACGTACGTACATAAACATGATAGAAAAGCGAACGCATGTGGGGAGCATAGTACAAGCGCGCATAAGACGATACTCAAGGTAAAGCTATAAAAAAGCTTGCGTTGAGGTTAGTTATAGATACTTGTCCAGAACAACCCTCCATGAGTACTTTTGCTTTTTTACTGTACACTTTTGTGATATGATTTTTTTTGCAATACCTTATGGAATAATAAAATTTAATCTTAATCTATATAAATTCAAAATATTTGTAGATATTTTTATACTTGTGTAAGTTAAAACAAACAATCATCGCTTTACATTTCTCATTTTTACTTTTAATTTTTTGTATAAAATCACACTGGGAAATAAAAGTGTCGATCAATTCAGCATGAACAGATTTAAAGAGGAAATATCAGAGTGACGATTTTTTTTTACATGAAACAGTGTAATGATCGCACACATTTGTAGCTGAACATAAAAGTAACTGGTACTCGCTTTTATGCAGATAAAGGGCTAGCACAAGGACAAGAGTGTTATAAAAAAACACTTTATAACTTTTATAGAAAAAATTTCGCTCTGATTCTTCAGTAGTCAACAATGATTTTATTAGTAGCAATTACATCGTAATTTTTTTACATGGGTGAATATTTTATTACGAATTAAATCGTCAAATTAAGAGTTTAAATAGTTACAAGTTTGTTTTAAACTATTTGACTAAATAATTAAATGAATAAAACGTCAACGGCGTAAAGAGCTTTTCGATAGTAAGCAAGTGCAAATTGTTTCGTAGGATCTGCTTTATGTAAACTGTTTATAGAATAGTGAAAACCGAAAGCAGTCGAACAAAGTTAGCGAGTTAATCAATCGTGCGCACTGGTTATCCGCTGAATAATCATAACACGCGCACTAGCTTCGCTGCTCGGAGCTCTCGCACAGGCGCTATTGCTCCAGTTCTCCGCAGAGAGATTCGAAATGGATCGTTTAATTAGCCGACGAGCATTGCCCTGCGCGCTCGGTATATCTATACAGCTGCTGTGTAGCAAAGCGCGAATAAGCCGGAGTGAGAGGTAGAAACGTATTAATGCACGGGAGACGAGCGCGCGCAAGCAACTGCCTGGCTTCTCTCTATATAGTTCTGTAATATACATATATATACAACGACGAGTTTACATTTCCCCGAGGATTGCAAAAGCCTTTGGAAGTAGAAAAGTCGGTCTGCTGATGGTGGTTGTACGCTGAGAGTCGAGGGAAAAGAGCCAAGTACACAGAGTTATATGAGGGTTTGTTGTAGCAGTTACCTCTCAACGCTTGCAAAGTGTCGCTGCTCTCTCAAGACTTATATCGAATTACTTCGTTACGCTATTTTTATCACATATACTCTTGGTGGACCAACTACTATTTCTTTTAAAAATCGGAACGTTATGAGGCCAAAAGAAGTTGACGCCTATACAGATTCTTGATAACAACACATTCTTTCCACGAAAAGCATCAAAGCACAATACGGCGTTGGTTGTGTATTTTATGAATCATTACGGGTATTGTCCATTTTAAACATCGGCTCAGCAATAGATTTTCTATACATAGCTAATCTTGAATAATTTTTGCGCAAACACGTGTTTATCTCAAATTTATTTATACAATATAATGATCTAGTAATAACACAAAATTTATTGATTATAATTTCCAGCCCATGTAGCAGTAAAGGCCGGCAGCGGCGTATGCCCCATAAACGCGAGCAATAAAAGCTCCGCGCTCCCGAGAAGAAAAGACCCGAAGGCAAGTATAACAGTAGCATAAAGCAGTTTCACGAATTCTCAAACGCGAAACGATTCCACTACTTATACTGCAACGTTTAACGATCCGTTAACGAGACTAAACCCGTGGCTCGTCTCTTTAATATACCACTAGCACACAGAGTACAATACGTCGCCGCCGCCCGCCGCCACCGCCGTGTGCGCATCCGCATAAAATCTGCCGTAAAGCAAGACGCTAATGGAGGCACCGCGCGAGACAAATGCTCCGAGTATACTTCTTATAATGTGAGTGTATCGCGAGCAGCAGCGGCCGTAAATGCGAGTCGCGAAAGTCGTAAAAGCTCTAAAAGACTCTTGTTGCTTCTCTTGAAAAGAGATAGCAGCAGTAGTCTACTACTGCTTCCCTTTTCTGACTGTGTATTCGTGTGTGTATATGTGTGCACTATACACCTATAGATATATATAAAATAAACTTTTTTCTCTTTCTTCCTTTGCTCTGTATAACTTGCGCTGTAAAGGCTTTTAAAGAGCCGCAGTCCACTTCCTCCTACTGATTCTCCTCTTTCTTATTCTTACTTTTTTATGCTCGGGCTCGACGATAATTGCACTCTTTCGCGCGGAGCTTTGCAAGACGAGGTTACACGAAACTTTCATAAATACACTATTCTATACCCAGCTTTTTTTTAGCCTTATATACTGTAACCCAGCTGTTCTGGTTTCTGTCTCGGGCGGAGACAGAAAAGTTTTCAACTTGTTCAATGAAACGTAAGTAATGAGTAGAACCTTTTTTCATGTTCCTTTGCCTGCCTTCTCTTTACGTAATTGGTTATGTAAATTTCATTTTCATTCTTCGCTCGCTTCATTTTTATTTATTGAAATTCAAGATGTTGTTTTCTTATGAAATCTATGATTTCGCGGTTATGTACTGATAATTTTTAACTAAATGACCATGTGTGATCACATCATTTCTTTAAGCTTGGGACAAAATAAAGTCAATATACGATAAAAGAACACAAAAAGAGTTGGTGCCTGTAACAAACGAGATTTGAGGAGATATAGGAAAAGAAAAAGAAAAAAAGAAGCCAAGAGAGAGAAAAATAAAAAGGAAGTTTCTCACCCTCGAGTTTTACGGGCGATATCGGCTGAAAATCTTGAGAGCCATTTGGTCGGATAGAGGAGTTTTACGCCTCACCTGCGCGCAAGAGTGAGAAGAAAAAATCCGATTCCAAAACACCGAGCGTCATCCACCATTAAGCGCTCCCCTGTTAACGCTAATGTCTCTCATAAATAAAGTCGCACTGAACGCTCCGACTAGTACCTGTGTGTTAGTATATACTTTCAGCATAGCCGACGCTTAATCTTCTATCAAGTCACGCACATTTTACAGCGACTAATGTTCATTTCTATTATCCACACGTGAAAGTAGCACATGATTTTAATATGTAATTGGCTTTTTCTTGATATAATTATTCATATGTATTCCAATTTTAAATCAACAAATAAAATCTATTGTAGATTGGCTCATCGAAAAATCAATACTAGCTATAGTTTCTGTCACTAAAAATGTCATTACATTGGATTTGATCATCAAGAAAAAAAGGGGGGGGGCAAGCGAGTGATTCATTATTCTTGATATATAGATTGCTTGGCCTTTAGTGCTTATTAAATCAATCAATCTCTTTTTCTCTCTCGTTGTCTGTATCTTTTCCGTTCGCTCCGTTGTACTTTGGCGCTGTACCCATCTCTTCCAGCCTCGCGCGTTCTTTTTTTCTTTTCATGCTCATGGTCACCAACGCCCTCGAACGCTATATACATTTTTTTCAACCCTCTTTGGCGCACAGTACTGCTGTTTATTTTTCAGCCCTGTATATTCTCCCACCTTCGAACCGGCTCGTTCATTATTCATTTACCGGTTTAACGAGCTCGTCCACAAAAAAGCGAAGCGCCACCAGCCTTCCCCTCATTTTCTCACGCTTGACTGTTTGTGTTTCTCTTTTCTTTTTCTCGCTTTCCCTTGATATATGAACGCGATTCACATGCGCTGCCGCTTTAAATTTTGACATCCTTTTTTCTTCTTTTTTTGCAATGCGTTCTTCCTCTTTAACGTTAGCGTCATTCCTCCCTAACGCTTCCGCTTTAATACGCGGGTGTCGAGATTTTTTTCGCGCATATCTGCAGGAGAATGTATTGCAAAAATCGGAATATGAGTTGTTTGGGCATGGGAGGAATGCTGTATTTTGACATCTTAATTTGTCGAAAAGAAATTTATTAATAATAATAATAATAATATAATATAATAATAATAATAATAATAATGATTATAATCGAATTGAATTCTGTTTATATAGAATATATTAAAAGACCTAGTTTGCAGTTCACAAGTGCAAACAATGTGCTGAAATTCTTCATATGTATCGGGTAAAATTTTAATTTGGCAATTTGAAAATAATGAAAATAGATTTTATTTAAACGTATCGGATATCATATTTATTACACCCTGCAACAGGAAGAATTATTTAAAATATTTTAACATAAAAGCAATAAATATTCAAACAAACTTCAACATGATTTACAATCAGCAGGTAAAAGCACAGATAACTTTATTCCGTTAAAGTTATTTCATAGTCATTTATTTTAACTTGAACTTGCAAATTTTTTCCAAAATAACATTGCTCTACCTTTGAGCTTTTCCATTGGTTTGCAAAAAAGTTCGACGCATCCTTGCACTCTCTCTCGCCTCCCTCGCTCTATCTTTTTCTTTGCAATGCAGCTTGTTAGAAAAAAAGTTTTTGAATCGAACGATAGCTCCATTGTTGAAAATAGAGGCAACGGTAGCGTCAGAGCCACCGAATAATCGGAGAATAAAAGTAAGTCAGTCGTTTAGAAAAAAAACCTTAGGGATCCCTGACTCTGTGCTGTCGGCAGTTAAATGGTAGCGACTGAAAAAAGAAACAAAACTGAATTCGCTTCGGAAAAATCGAGCTTTCTGCGCTCATTCCCTACACGTCTCACTCTCTCGTGCCACGTAACGTCACGCTACGTTTTACAGGCCACCATCCTCCGTATCTTTTTTTCATTTGCTTGCTCTGTGTGCTCCGTCGACTCTGAAAGCTCTGTGTACAAAATGAATGACCGAGTACCAACGTTGTATCTTCTCTCTCTATCGCTATATATATATTTTTACCTTTTTTTTTATTTGCATGTGTGCGTATGAGTGTTTTTTTCTGCACATGCGCTCCCTTTCACTCGCGCTCTTTCTCCCTTTCGTCATCCACATAGATGTATATGCAAGTAAAGTTTTTTTGACGTCGCTGCTATTTTATTTTGTTCTTAATCTCTTGGCGCAATAGCCATACGATGCCTAGCATTCTCCCGCATATGCGTGGCAAGGGATTTTAGCAAAGGGGTTAAAAAATTCTGCGAGAATTACCAAGGTTTTCATTGTTGTCGTTGTACTTGCTTTACAGGCACTAATGCACACATGCACACATACTAACTTCGGTGAAAGAGCCTTTTTTTTGATAGCTGGAAAAACTTTGCTTTTTTCATCGTAATTATTCAAGATTCTCTCGCAAACATTTTTTCATTCAACTTTACCCGAAGCTCGGAGGCACTAATTAAGCGAGGGGTAGATACTAGAATAAAAATAGTTCCAAATAATTTCTTTCAGTGAACATATTTGCTCAAAATAGCTGCTCATAAAACATTCACGAAGCGATGAATGGACATTTAAATTCAACTTACCCTGAATTAATTATGCATGAATATAAACGACGTAGTAATAACAACAGTAACGCAATGGCGATGATAGAGATAACAAGAACAAGAATAACGATGATAATGGTAATAATAATATTAAAAATTTAATAACAGTCGTTCAAATTATGATCAATAGTAAATTGAAATAGACCTCACAAAATAACTGCGACTCCGATACACGTAGACATTTTTAATCAACTGTTTTCAGTTGATAAATAAATATACAGTAGGTATCATCTTTATAGATGTATATATCGTACACATGAACTTTTTAGGATGCAAAATAACAAAATCGAATCATTCGCGGTGGGCTGACAATATTTTTCATGTGTGAATTTTCTACGTCCCTGGATTCGCGCATGCAGCCGTTCCTGTCAGCTTCAATTTATATACTCCCGAGTGCTTTTTTTCACTCGCTTTTATCGTATACACATATACACGCAATTTTTGTTGTTGCACATTTACACGTTGGTCGTGGAAACCTCCCTCTTTTGCGGAGGCTCTCTACAATGCAAAATAACCGATATGTTCATTGATTACAACCATACAATGCGAACCCGCTTTTAAATTCACGTGAACGTTCAAAATCATTCGAACGTGTTATCGTTGGGTTATCGGTTGAAGTTTTTTTTGTTCGAGCTTTAAATTTTTGTAGAAGATTTACATATTTACAGTACGAGGCATACAAAAGACATGATGATAATGTTTATCTAAGGGGTAAAATAGATCATACAGTTGCAATTCAGGATGGTCGGGGTAGGCAACACATACATTTTCGTACATTTAATCAAAATTTTAATGAAAATAATAATGTAGTAGGAATATTCATTATTCACTTATTGATTTTACTTCGGTTTGGAAAAAATTTTTGAGTAGTGTATTTGATAGTTATAATATGAGACCCTTATTTTTCGTTAAAAATGCATTGTCAACATTTTTTAAGACCGAGTATAGCAAAAGAAGTAGGTAGAAAATACATGACGAAGCGGCTTTAGTTGCGAACAAACGAAAAAACTTTGTATACATGCTTGGGCTTCATGAAAAATCAAAAAGCGCCCAAATGGTATTGCATGCTCACTCGTCTCTCCCTCCCTCGCTGCCTCCCGCACTCTCTACTTTTGGTGTGTGTGCATCGATATTGCGCGCGACAGCAGTTGAATTCTGAAATACGGCGTGCAGCGAATTGCACAAATCTCTCGACGATTTATAGACTTTGGCTATGGAGAAAAAAGTATACGCAGCAGAATTCAAATTCAACCGAAGCACGTCGAAAAAAAAATACTGCTCTCGCTATCTGCTACTCCCGGAGGCTTCTCTGCTTTTGCACCAAGGCATGTAATCGAGATGGTAGGAAGCGACCAAAAAAAATTTTTTATTTTAAAAATTATCTTATAATTCAAATTTATCATTTAAAGTTTTTATTTGTACTTCATAATCGAATTTTTACATTTTATTGATGATCAAATTGAAATAGCAAATTTTCTATTGACACTCATATATATGAGCGTCAAATTGCTACATAGAAAGAAGAAATACGATTTTTCGCAAGCATCATGTCGCTCTGTTTTTTTCGTAGCAACCCTTTCTATTTTTTTGTTTTATTTCCTCTTCTCTACAACAAGAACTGGGGTTGAGCGTGCCAAGATTCGATTTATGATTCAGGCATGTCCGGTCAGAAAAATGAGGAAGTGAACCGCAAAGAGAGAGAAAGAGAGGGAGAGGGAAAGAAGTATGTATCTATGGAAGGAGAGAAAAAGCGCGCGCACATGTCCCGGTAAATATTCAATAAACTCAACCATTATTCTCATCGCGTCAAACTCTAGACAAAAATGAAGAATTGCGAAAACGATTGTGCGTCTTATCCGTCAAGCGTGCAAATTTGTTTTATTTTATTTACTATTTATTCATACTGAAATCCAAAATTCTATTTTAAATATTTATCAAAAAATTCTCGCATTAAAATTTGTTTCAGTAAAAACAACAAAAAAGCCCTTCATCTCGTTTCTCGTGTGTTCTCTGTGAGTTGCTCCTTTCTCTTCATTTAAAATTTCACACTTATCAAAATGTTGCTTTTATTTATAAAAAACCGCTGCCAATGTATTGGCAAGTAGCTTCCTCATACTTTTTTTTTAACTTGAAAATAATTTGGAAGTATTAATATCATCTTTTCTAATTTGTTCACAAAACAGTTTCAATCATAAATTATTTCTGTTCGTTTAATCAATTGCCAACGTTCTTCTATTCTTTGATATATAATTTTTATCGAATTTTTATACGATGACGTAACAATTAGGTAGTTCCCTCAAAAAAAAAATAATTTTCATACCTACGGCCCGAAAGTGACTACTTCCCTGCCGCTGCGCAAAGCGGGATGAGCGATTTTCGAGACACTGTGTATGAAAAATAGTATACAGGCCTATGCCGCAAAAAAAGAGAGCCCCAGAGCACGTGTTTATCGGCCTCGGCTTCGCCTCGGACACTAATTACACGCACTCTGGGACTTTTCTGTTTTTCGCGGCCTAGGGCAGTAATATACTATTGGAAATATTAATATCTTCTTTTCTAATTTGTTTACAAAACAATTTCAATCATAAATTATTTCTCAACCAAACGATACGTAAAAAAAAAAAAAATTTTCCCGAAAAAAAAATTTTTAAAAAATCGAAAAAAAAAAATTTTTTTTGTTCGTTTATCGCTAAATCAAATTGTCTGGCTTCATCCTTACTCCATCCATAAACAATGTTTTGACACATCATACATTTTGAACACGAAACAACACAAAACTAAGAAAAAAGAAAAATCATAAAAACCAAATTTCATTTTCAAAACGTAACTTTTCAAATTTACGGTGAATCTTTACACTTTTTATCTTAAATCAAATGTTAAAAGCTCTTTCTTAAAAAAAGTATTACTTTTATTAGAAAAAACCAGTTTTGTTTAGAACAAATATGACAAAACTAAAAAAAACATGAAAAAAAAAAATTTTTTTTTCGAAAATCCCTCATAACTTTTAAATACTTAACGCAGAACTAAAATGATGTTTTGGCTTCTTCCTTACATCAAAACGAATAAAATGAGACATCTACAGTAACGATACGAACTACCGCCATCGAGATATCACTGCGCACATCCCAACACACGCACACACGCACACACACACACACACACACACACACAACACACACACACACACACACACACACACACACACATACAGACATGTGTCAGCAATTTGATCTAGTTTAAGAATATATGTAAAAGTACTCTACGATTATATTGAAAGTCGAAATCGGTCCGTCACAAAGCTTCCTCTATGAGGAAGCAAAAAAAATCTTCATTTTCTTCTACTATGCTCTTCATGTCGACTAGGAAAATTAAAATGACTATTTGTATTTTTTGAGATATTAAAAACATAACTCTTTAGCCTTATAAATAAACATTTTTCCCTCTTTTTCTTCCATGGCATAATAAAGCAGAATTAACAGCAAATACTACATACATAAGACTGAAAAAATAGCAAGCAAAAAAGCAGATAGAAAAAAGAGAGCGAGCGAGAAAGAGAAAAGAAACATGAGGCGCCGAGACTGTTTATCCCTCAGGATTACAAGTCAAGTCTGGTGCAGCATCCATATTCTGTAATTTGCCGCTTACCTCCCTCTTCCTTTTCTCCAAGGTAGCAGATCTTTTTCTTTCCTGACATATAAATACACCCAGTTTCTTCTCTTTTATTCATTTCTCCCGTGGTTCTTTAAGTCTTCAGATGCGTCTACCGTGCACGTTATATACAATCTCTTTTTTCCCTTTTTTCTCTCTTCTCTCTTCCTTTCTCTCTTTCTCTCGCGTTTCTTTCAAGCAGAGGAGCGCACACGAGTACAGTCGCTGTTCTTTTCTTATTTGCCTCCTTCTTAAATTATTCTGTTGACTTCTTTGCGCTCGAGCCTGACTCGAGCAATCGCAAGTTTCTGCTACTCTTTTACCAAAGCGGTAGAAAATTATGAAGAGCTGTGTGATGCAGTGTTTACACGCCCATCTGGCACCTTTCGTTTTTTAAGGGGTAATCGTGTTTCGTACAAATAATCGATTGTGTATAAATATTTTAAAACATACTAAAGAAATATACCATTGTCAAAACCTTAAACTTGCCAAATTTAAAATCAAAACTACTAATTTTTATAGATGTAGCATAATAAAACGAGAAGCAAACAGACGCTACTGAGACTAAAAACCTACGATTATCGCGCTCGCTCGCTCGCTCGTTTTTCACGGATTCACTAGTCCAACGAGACATAAGACGTTACACATCAAAAACTACTTACAACCTTAAAAAATGTTCCTTCATACATAACATTTTAATCATTGTATAATTTATACTAACAATTTTGTATCAATGCGAATTTTCAAGAGACAGATAGGTTTAAACACTGGTCTCTTTTGTACAAAGTATAAAAGGCTATTAGAACACCTTTGAGAAGAGAGGAGAAAGACAAGAAAAAAGGAAGAAAATGAAAAGTACGCGGTAGATGCCAATTTTGGAAAAGATAACATTTACAATCATTATCTGGCTTCCTCACTTAATAAAAGAGATAAAAAAAAGAAAAGAGACGCACACTTTAAAAGATTCACTTTCTCGTTTGTACGATAAATGAGAGAAGCGATCGCTGTCTGTTTCTTTCTCTTCTCTCTCTCTCTCTCTCTCTTCTCTCTCTCTTTCTCTCTCTCTCTCTCTCTCTCTCTCTCTCTCTCTCTCTTTCTATCTCGCTCTTTGCATTCTCAGGAATATAGTATACCTTCGAGTGTATATTTAACTTCCTAAAGGAGAGTACGAGATGTTATAAAGATACTGTGAAAAAGAGAAGAAGAAATTATTCGACGAACCGTGAACACGTGGGGTAAATTGTAAATCTAGACTTGGAAAATAGGACAGTATTATTAAGTTCGCTTGTCAGGCTCTGGAATGCCGCTAATTTAAGTGTCTGTCGGTGAAGAAAGGGTGAAAAATTAATTTTCTGAGAGCGTTGAAAGCTTGAATTGATTATTTATACATTTCTAGGTCCTTATTGTTGTAAAAAGAGCAGCTCAAAGTCGCTTGCTACCTTCGACCAGTGCGTATCTGTATAGATATACTTTACCACTCGTGCGATTATACGAAAGAGATAGTAGAAGCAAAGATAAAGAGAAAAAGTGTTTAACCACCTTTTGTTCGCATTAGCTTTATATTTTCTTATCCGCGCGCTTATCCGTTGGCTATTCTTATATACACTCGGTGTGCAAAGGCCATCGCATAAATTCGAGTCGAATTTTTCACGCGCACCTTTCTTACCGCACGTAATTTTAATAAACAAGCTTCCCTCGCGATTGCAACTCACGAATAAAAAACCACAAAGTTTATGAATGAAACGAATGTACAACTATTTTTCATCGAAAAAATGCCAATGTCGTGTACGTACGTATATATAACGAATTGAAATCCCGAGCGGAGAGAGAAAGAAGCTCGAGTTCACGTCATTTACATGTTATTATACCTTGTTTGCATTTATTTCCGAAAGCCCGAAGCGAAACGCGCGAAATCATTCCAGCTTGGGCTATATATACCCAACTGCTATCCGCGAGAGCAAACTTCCACCTACAGACGACGTCGGCTTTTCAATATTGGATTAGCTTCGAGCACTCACCCCTGCCCTCCTCTATATATACTCTCCTGCCTATACACACCAGTCGTCGGTAGTGAGAAAGGAAAGTTATACGTTGATAGTTGTTACACGTTGCTGGGCTTTGTGAACACGGAATATATATACACACCCCATATACGTATACAGCTCGTGCTTGCGCTTCTCTACGCACAATAAATGTTTATTTTCAAGATTCGAGCGTGCAACTTTCCTTTAACGTCGAGCGAACTTTCAAAATTATTAAATCTAATGAAATTGAATCGGATCGAATATGTAGCAATTACGCTTTTCAGCTTTTTTGTTGCATCGATTAAAGTTTTCGACTCAGCTCCATGTCGAATCGCAACATTTTATTGTAGAAAACTCAGGGTGGCAAGTATTCGGGGTTAGTGAAAGTGAATTTGCAATTAAAAACTTAACATATAAACTTATGATATTTTACACTGCTCAACCAATTTTCAAAACGTATAAAACTCCTGCGAAAAATTTTATTTAATATACGACAATGAATATCAATTTATTTTTCATATACTCAGTGAAATTTTTCTATTTTATGAAAAAGAAAAGATAAAAATATATAAAAACTCACCTGTTTGTGCATTTCGACGTTGAGACCGTATGACATTTCGTAGTACTGAAATAGATAAATTGTGATGTAAGAAAAGATATTTATTTGTTGAATTTGTGTTTTCTGTTCATGATCATTTGTAATTTATGAATAATGTTCATGCTGAATAAACGTGGAAATAAAAAGTTTCAAATCATGCATGCACTCATATTACAATAATACAAATCAACATCCTGTTAATTTAAAATCTGCAAGTACGATAGAATATATTTTGATTTATTTAATTCCACACTCAAATGTCATAATTGGTGCTATATCGATGCGGTTGAATATGAATTTCCTTTAATGTTTAATCGCCGGTATGGCCATTTAATTTAAAAAAAAGATTATCGACACTTGATATCTCCGTCTATGAGGTACCAGTAAAACAAAGCAAACAAGAAGAGGAAATTTATCCGATCCTTTTATTTTTTGCAAGTTTGTCAAGTTTCTAGTTATCATAAATTGACTCGGTAAATTATAACAGTAAATTGAATTGAAATTCAGCGCTAAAGAGATTTTCATAGACTATAGGTGGAAAAAAGCTCAAGCTCGCGCGTAATCAGGGAGCTGAATATTGAATTCAGTGGATTTTAATAGCGCGGAGCCGTATAATAACATGCGCATTCGAGTCATTGGCCATAAAGCAGCAGCGCGAGTCGAGCGCGGCATTTACGGTCCGCGCTAGTTGCATGGTGTGGCGCGCGTATATGCCCACCGTAAAGTGCGCATTATATATCTATATACGTCTGAGCTTTAACGTTTCGCTCGTTATAAAGCGTGGCGGGGGGTAAAAACCGGCAAAATGGGAATGCGCGTGCGCGAATAAGCGAGAACTTGTATGGCAAGCACACGGCAGTGTAATAACGAGAATAATGAGTAAAAAATAGCGATTCTGCGGTTCGTTTTGCGTAATTTACATTTACACTTAAAAGTGCGCACTGATTGGACAAATGATTCTTCTCTTTTACGCTTATCAAAAATGACTTGAAAATTTTTCATAATATTTCATCGTTATTTTTGGTAAAAATACTGCGACTATTTTATTTAACGCGCAATTATAACTTACTTATTCCACATTTTTACTTTATTTTGTAAATTCAGCCTAACGTTTTCGAACATTTTTTTTATATTATACCAACGGAACATATTTTTACCATTTGTGGATTTATAATACTTCACTGTTGATGGAAACAAAAAACTATGATAAATCCTGTTACAATACAAAACTTATTTCAAAGTATCAATCCTAAGCGATTTCCACAATACATGCTAAATTTTGTTATAGATCAATATTTTCTAAGCAACTCGTTATAAAATAGATCGCGCCTAGGGTACATGTGGGTATTACTGCGAGTGCACCTATTACTGCGGGAGAAGAATAAACTAATATTATGATTTTCTAAATGTATATGACTGTAACTTAACTATATCAGTATTTAAAGTGAATGTTTCTCATCCTATGAGTTGAAAATTAATATATAACAATGAAGTTAATTATTGTTAAAGCATTCTTAAAATGTGATTCTTGAAATCTAGCAAAAAAAGTTGAAAATTTTCGTGTTTAGCCACATTTTGTTGTAGTTTATTTAATTAATTGCATCGACTTGGAAAGAAAATTGATAATTTTATCAGTAAGTATAAGTGATGCAGAAAATATTCAATTAACTTTTATATCGATTTAAAATTATTATCTATTTTTTTTTATCGATACAATGTTAGGTACATCATTTTACTGAAATGAGTATATTACTGCGGTAGCACTGCGCATATTACTGCAGTAACATAACCAAATAATCTTAGATCTATGACTTCGCAGTTCGCCAATCTCAATGTTTATTTAATAAACTTACAGTAAAAGCATCATGGGCAAAGTAAAAATAATTGTACCAAGTAATAACAAAACCAAAGTGAATCCAGTGCGCAAAAAATATTACCCTCAAGATAATGTTAATCTTCCTGTTGAAGCCGTCAAAAAAAGATAGTACCATCGCCGAAGCTTCACGGACTTTCAAGGTACCTGAATCAACAAACCGAGCTCGAAAACCAGGAAAATATAAAAGAGACAGGTCAGGACGTTCAACAGTTTTTACAAAAACTGAAGAGGATGAGATAGTGGACTGGATTGTAACTCGATGTGAAAAAGGGTATCCCATAAGTAAAAAGCAGCTGCTTGATTGTGTTGAAGTTATATGTCTCTGAATAAAGACGCAAAATCCTTTCAAAAACCATTTGAGAAACATTTTTTTTATTAATGAGTTGAAAATAATTTTAATACTATCGAAATCTTGCATTTGAAGCTGAAAAAAAAACCTCCGTAATACATGCGCAATATTAGGTCATCCGCAGTAATAGGTGCACAGTGATGCATGCATGTACCGCAGTAATACATGCATCCATTTTTATTTTTTAAAGTACTGTTTAATAATATTAAATTGAAATTAAACAATTTTTAATATTTGAATTTTTAATAACTGTTTAGCCGAGATCCTGAACAATAACGTAAAAAAAAATTATTAGGCAAATTTTTTTACAACGTTTAATATCGAAGGTTGGAAAACAATCTAAAAAAAACCACAGTAACACCCACATTTACCCTAATTTGGTCCAAATCTTGGTGAATTGCAAATCCATTTAGTTCATTGAATATTTTACAGGAAATAACTAATACGAAAGATACAGAGAAAATATAAGAAAGTGAATGAGTTTAAATAGGATAATAAATTACACAAGCGCGAAGTTAAATTATTAGCTATTCAGTCAAGATAGTTGAAGCTTTTTCATGAGATATAATTTTCCCGAAGAATGTGTTATTCGTAGGCTACAAATAAAAGTGCACCCCTTTCATTTCAATACTCGCACGTCTCTCTTTCACAGGAGTATGTGCAAACGAGAAAAAACTTGCTCTATCGAGTTGTCTACCGGTACAATTCCAGGACGTTCAAAATGAGATTCTTCAGATACATAAATATGGGATTATTATAGTGATTGCACCTGATCCGTACAAGTTTTCATCGATGTTGACTCTTTCTTGCAGTCAGAATCGCATCGTCATATCGCTTTATTTAACTTTTTATCGAGTGAGAAAAAAAATCAAGTCTGCAAAATGTACTCGAGTACGGTAAATGAGCGTATAAAAGTAAGGCAGATTAAAGGCGCGCGTTGTATAAGATATATCTTGCCTCGACGATGCGCTGCAGCTATATAGGCGCAGCGACAACATAGCTGAGAGCTAACAATGTCTTGTCCGTGTTAATTGGCTCTTAATTAATGGACTCCCTCCCACAGGGAAGGCGCCTTCAAAAACACAGCTTTAAGCGGCTACTGCGCTGTTAGGTACCCCTCGCACGTCGAGTATTTATACATAGCCGCACACGCACACACATACTCCAACACATACACAGCTGTTTGAAATGCGAGAGCTGAAAATGTGCGAAATACCATGTACGAAGCGTTTGCAGAAAAAGAAAGAGACAGAGAGGGAGAGAGGGAGGGAGAACTGATGCGAATTACGTACTTTGCTTGTGACGTGCGCGCGCGAGCTTCTGTAGCATTTGCTGCTAGTTTACGTTTTACTGTTTACGTGTCGAGGCTAATCCCGGTACACGCGAAATCTCTGAATGCCAACGGAATAATATAACGTGCGTGCAACGGGCTATACGTAAGCTGTACAGAGATAACTCGAGTCAAGTACAGTGTACAAAATCTTCTGAAAATTTGTAAAGAAAAAAAAAGGCGAAGAAGCCAAGGATTGTATATAAGAAAGATTTTCGAGGGTAAGCACGCAGGCTGTGTATACGTATCGAAATGAGAAGAGAGAAATTCTTACGTGTGCAGAATGTGCACACAAGCTCGAAAAGCAGCAGCAACATCGGCAGAGGCGAGCGAGCGATCTTCCCTTCTCAATATTATCGGAAAGTTTAAAATTTCAATCTCCGCGATGCCGTGCAGCGGTCGTGCTATAAGCTCGTTCTCGTCGAAGTTCTCCATGGTCGCGCGAGAGAGAGAGAGAGAGAGAGAGAGCTCGAACCGCAAGAATCGCCGGACCAATCATGCACGTTCTCCCCCAAAAACAACTTCTCTCTCTCATAACAACGAAATATCTCCCGTTCATTATCTAAAACTTCCTTCAAGCTCGATCTCTTCCAAGAGAAATTCCTCGAATGTACGGAGCTCTCCAGCAAGTTCTCTCTTGAAAAAGAAAGAAGCATATATCGAGAGAGAGAGACTTTGCAGCGAGTGGCTCTTTTCAAGAGAGAGAAAGAGAGAGAGAGAGAGAGAGAGGAGAGAGAAAGAGAGAAGAGCGACTCCATCGAGCTGCATACCATAAACAGATCGCACAGCTGCAGCGTCTATATATGTATGTATAAAAGTCGATAGAAATCAGCGATCGATATCTCGATAAAATGCTCGGCTGTGCGCTGGCGTGCAAGAGTAATCAGAGCCGCCGAGACTAATGGATCGTACGGGAGAGTGCCCTATGCAAAGTGTGATATATAAGGCTATATATGAGAGTGCGAGCACACAAGCCTATACAGCGACTCGGGGCGCTGTACATTGGTGTCAAATTGTTTATTCCTTCTCTCCTCTCTCTCTATATACTGCGAGAAACTTTGTTATGTATAGCCGTAAGAGCGCCTGCACCGATAGAACGATATAGTACAACCCTTCTGTATGCCTGACTATTGTGTTGGAAAAGTTCTTCCTTGCGCAACGGCATCCGCATATAAATAAAACTTCCCAAGATATTAATGAAATTTAAAAACGCCCGCGTAAAAGGTGTTAAAACTTGCTGCTGTTGCTGTCCGCCCTTTCTTCTTTCATGGAAGCGTTTGCAGTACAAGAAAAATTATGAGAGCAAAAGTTGATAATAATATGAGGGCTCGAGACTTATCGCGATCGAATAGACAAGCAGGCGGCAAAATATAACTCGAAACTGTACTGTGTTGCGCAGCTCACGAGCACCTGTATACCCGCATTCAAGACTGCGTTCGAGCACGTGTGTAAGCCATGAGTCCCTATGAGCGACTTGTTGCGACTTGTAAATTTTGACCCGGATACATATTCTGTGCTTGACTGAGCCCATTCGCAACCGATTCGATCGAGAAAAAGTACTCAAAGTTTTGTTTAATGCAACAGATTTCCGAGGACTGATATCGAAATCAACGGCGATCCAAAAGTTTAAGCAAACTAAATGACTCGATGAACGTGTGACACCTTTACTGTATATGTCACCGACGCCACGAATTCTAACTTATTCAATCTATCCGATCGAGAAAATCATGGGAGCTGCTTTTTTTACTACCAGCGCTCGACTTGGAAAGACATAATGCCCGAATAACGGCTGCTGCCCTTCTCTCGCTCGTAGCCACGGTGCGTCGGCGACGCGCTTTTACCGCTACGTTCAATTTTACGACGACCGGATGTTGAAAACGCACCGCGTGGAATTTTCGTATCGCGCGCGATTTGCGGGAGGTGCTACGTGAAGAATATCGTAAAACTCGACGAGCTCGACAATTACATTGAGAGAGTCGTAAAAGAGTAATACCATTCTACGATGTGTGCACTGGGCTACAACATCGCGCGCAACCCGACGCTCGCAAGCAACGACTCGACTCCTTTTTTCGTTTTTCGCGAGCAAAAACGGAGTAAAAATGTGTTTTGCCGCTCGAGTTTCGTTGGATGTCCGATAATTCTATTCTGCATACAAAAAAAAGACCTGCGTTGCTTCAAAGAAACGATTGTATAATAATATGCGAGAAGTAAAGCGAGACCCGCTGATTAGCGAGAAAATGTAATCGTTGGCATACAAAAATTCCTCGTGGAAACTCGATACAGTTCTTGTGTGTGGCATCGCGTATCCTTTACAAGCATCAAACAAGTGCAAAGCATTTTTACATTTAAATGTATGTGTGTGCATGAAGAATAACCAAATACTTGATCTTCTTCGAACGCGCAGCGTTGAAAGAAAGCTCTATAACACGCAGAGCCAGCTTTTGCAGCCAGGCAGATAAGATAGCGTCACGAAAATTAATATATACAAGATCGTATAAAATCCCAAGAAATCGAGATATCAAACCCGTGGAGAGAGTTTGGTCAATTCTATGAGAGCTGAGCGTCGAAAAAGTGAAATTGGGGGCGGAAAACCTGAAAAGATATATGTCTGTAAACAATTTCGTAGATATATGAAATTATAACACGTTCCGATGTAAGAGATAACTAGTTACATTTTTTTCTTTTTCATCGTGATGATTAAAATTGACTGCTATACTCTTGATCGATGAATTTGATTATTTTGATAATTATTTAATAGCCGGAGTAATTGCAACATTTTGTTAACTTGAGATAAGCATCAAGATTTACACCGAAATATAAATTACCGGTGTATCTTTTGATCGTCGTATTCAGCAGGTGTCTGCCATATTTCAAGGGTATATTTTGACTGATAAAACTGACCCTATTCAAAATTGAAATTAATCAAAATATTTGCTTGATATGACCTCCCGCGCAATAGCCGTAAACATTAGCTAGGCCGAGATAAGACATATTATTAATATAGTAAAACTTAATCGCAGGCATGATTCATCGAACTTCCTCTTTAATTCGCAGAATAACCGCAATCAAATTTCAAACAGTAACATACGGAATTAAATCAATAAAATTTTCTATCGTACCTGTAAATTTTATTTTTGAAAAATACTTTAATTATAGATATTTGAAATATAATGGGGGCGCGATATAATAGCGCCATTTGTACATGTAATAATTGTAAGTATGATCAAATACTCAATACATAGCACATAGAAATATGCAACAAATTATTATTAGTTATTAAATTTTTTTATTTACACGTGAGCAGATACAAAGGTCATGCAACGATTGAAAAATGAAATGAGAATGATCAGAATGATGAAGTGAGGTTGACTATTATGATATACTTACCATAACGTAGTGGCGCTGCATCTCGGATTTTTCTTGGGCAAGCTTTTCCAGCTCCAATTTAATACTGTACAAAAATAAGCAAGGTAATGCATGTGTAAAGCTATAAACGATATTCATGTGCGCGTCGTGAAGCATCTCGAGTGGCAAAAGCCGATGAAATACATTAATGAGGTAGCATATTATGCAGTTTTTTCAGCTTCCTCATCGACATATATCACAGCTTTTATCCGCGCGGGAGAGAAGCTCGGAAAATGGCTGTGAGCGGAAAATTTCAGTTTCCCGGTTATCGTGTGCTCCAGGCGCTTCGATGATGGACGGCAATATATAAAGAAAAGTGAACAAAATTGAAATTCTTCGATCAAATCCTGTGCTCTTTGCTATTAACGAATTAAACTTTATCGATAATCTACGGGTTTATCGTTATTCTGCATTTTTAAGTGAATGCGAATGTTGTGGACTTACAAAAACCTCTGCAAATCGTCGCAAAATGTATTCGTCGCATAGTTAACCTCGTTTGCTTAAAAGTATTTAAAGAATGTGAGCAAGTGCGTGAAAATGACTTTTTTGCTCATAATACTTACGCAACGCTCAAGTCGGCTAATCGAGGATACTCGCGCTAAGAGTGCATACCTCAGCTATACATTCGTGAGGAAATGAAAGTCGTCTCAGTAATTTTCAATGCAAGCGCAAAAAGTATTGCTAGTATGAGTTTATTGGAAATTTTTTTTTAAACGAACAAACATTTGAAGAAAATAAAATTAAAAAAAATACTCGTGAACACTAGCAAATATCATTGAGTTTCGAGGAGTGGCGATGGGATAGTGCAAAATTACAATCAAGCTTCAAATAAAACACACAATTAGTGCAGCCGCAGCAAACAATGATTGTATTATAAAATCAAGTGATTATGAATTGTCAATCGTAAGAAGAATTTCATTATTTGAAATGTCTCTAGTTACGATGAATAGTATTTAATTTATGACTTGAATGTTGAAAAATTACAGTTATATCATGTGTTTTTTAATATTATTTAAATTAAACGTCATCTAACAATTAGGCACTACATAATGAAATGATACATTAATTTTTACACTTTTTTATGGATGATTAATGAATGATTTATTCAAGTTGATTCGACGTATTAAACATTAAAAAAACGTGCTTCATAATTTTTCAAGCTGATTACAAAAATAATATTTACATCGAGAGAAAAATTGTATTAGTTTATATAAACAATTTTCTATTAAGTGCACAATTATTATGATTGATACAAGATATTCAAATAGACTAATAAATGTTAAAAATTAATGAAGTGAAAAATATAAAAGTATGTATGTGTAACAATAAGTGTGAGACTTAAAATTCATTATTATGCTCCTAGGCTGCTGCTTACCATAACGCAATTCCTCTGAATTTCAATTTTCTCACTGACAAGTTTCTCGAACTCCAATTTAAAGCTGTACCGATGCACAATGAAAGGAAAAAAGTATAAATTAATATATATCACCAATCCTCGAAATTCCATGAAACGTTTTTATCAATACGCGTGGATTTATTTAAAATTTACTTGGCTCAATACATGTTGATTCTAATGAAAAAGTACACTTAAGGGGCACTTTCGTGAAGCAAAGTATTATCTTTTGTTTCTGACACTGAACCAATAAAAATTATAATTTTATCTAGTTTTTTACTTTACACGCGTAGCGAACACTTTTATATATTTGTGATAGGTACAATACACACCAAACGATCGCTTAGAACATCTGCTGCCAACAATAGTAGTTATAATGCAAACTGTAAAAAAAATATCGCGTTCTATATGATTACGCAAACTCAACTTAATTTAAATGGACGGAAAGAGTAAAAAAAATTTTAACTATCGGTATTAAAGTGATATAAATTTTAGGCTTTACATTGAATACGCAAATGAATCAGCAGATTATAACACTATAAAGATTCTAATTTTAATTTTCATAAACTTGAAAATCGTAATTTTTTATTGTTTGCGCGAATTAGTCGTGTATCATAGAAACTCTAAAGAAATAGCCGATCAACACTCAAGCTTTAGAATATCAGTGAAGAATAAAAATTGCTTAGTTAATGCCAAAAGTAAAATTTATCGGCTTCGAGTGCTCATTTTTTTGTACGAAAAATAGTAATGATTTTATTACTCGTATATTAATTTACTTTTCTCCGAGATCTATACATAAATTAACACTTAGCGAATCTCAACAGTAAGGAAATGCATTATCTTCTGTGGCGAGTTTTGCTTTTTTAATAAAACATCCTCACATCGAAACCCATCAAGAGAGCAAATATCCGAATTAAACCATGCATTGAATTGAGAGATTTGCGCTCATTTTATTTCTTCGATTGATTCTTCTGTAGTACTATATATATATATATATATTGAAAAAGCGAATGACTATCATCAAGCCATAGAGTGTATACGGTTAAAAATTGAAAAACTGATAAATACGAGTTTTAGGCTCAGAGAATCGGTCTCTCTTCAGATATATATTCCGATCGAATGTTCAACGAGTACACAAAAATCAACGAAATACATATAAATGGAAGAACTATTTCGAAACTCTCTTTCTCTCTCGTTCGTTCTTTTTCAAAATACGTACTCTTTCTCTCCCTTTTTTTCATATCGTACAAACGTTTTTTTTCTGACGGGAAAATCCCAACCACGCAGATATTTTTCAGATACGCGGGCGATGGCAAAAAATTAACAGCTAGAAAAAAACATACATGTTCGGTCGTTTACACACACGGGTAGAGTCGAAAATATCCATGCATGCGTGCGCGAGGCCTATGCCACTGCCGTCGATTGATACGATAGAGCAAAAAAAAAACTCCGTAAACTGAAATTACTCGATGGCACAGCGGGAGAGATGGATTTCGCGGTAACGTGTACAACAACTTGCTAACTGCCCTGCCACGACCAATCTCTGTTTTGCTCTGTTTTGCTCTCTTTCTCTCTCTCTCTCTCTCTCTCTCATAAGCCTCGACCGAAGCCGAAAAAGTTTGGCTTTTTCACGACCGTGAACACGCGAGTTCGATATTAATTTCTATGTATAGCTCGGCAATTGCATATGTATAGCTTGGCAATGCTAGCGCTCTCACACACACATGTTCGATGTATGTACACGTATATAAACGATAATTTTACACTCGATGCAGTTCATTTATAGAATTCGCCTGAAATTATGTTATTGGAAAGTAAATTTAGATTTTATAATGCAGCGCAGCATTCGTGTGTACATGTATGCGCGGAGCTTGTTTCATTAGCCGCAAAAGCTGCTATCTAAATCCAATTCTGCTCTCGTCGGTATAAATCCGATTAATCATTTCCTTCGCGCGAAATACACGTACAGATCGCTTGGGAGCTAAAGTCGATAAAATCCACGCGGCGAACGCGCGCGCGCGTACGTATTAAGTAAATTATCCACTACAAATTCAACTGCATCCATCCTTTTATAAATGAGTTTGAGAACGCGACAACTTGACTCTGTCAAGTTTCTCAAATGTATAAATTATATATTACCCAGACGCGGGGCGCGCACGAGCGAGAGAGAGAGAGAGGCTCGTATAAGCCATTATTTAAGTTCGCACGCGGCTCCGAGAGTATAACAGTTTCGCATTGAAACCGGTGAAACTTAGCGCACGCGCGCGCACGATGGTGTGGCGTGTAGAGCAAAGAGGGAAAGAGGGAGAGAGAGAGAGAGAGAGAGAGAGAGAAAACACGCTCGAGTTGGCTTACACGCTCAGCTTGCGGTCGAGTAAATACATAATAAATTAATATTTGCTCGCGCAAGGCTAGTAGACAGGTGTTCGCCATCGTGTATATACATTATATATTACAATTCCCAAGCCCGACGCTAAAGTGCCAGTGAAAGAGACGAAGAGATATTATCACTTTGCCAATTGCTTGCATATACGCGAGGGTGCGCGCGAACATCGATGCTCATTCCTACGCGCCGCGGCTCTGTTGTTATATTATATGTATATACGTACGACTTAATTAATGCCGCACGCGGAGAGCCTCAATGGATTTGTTTATATTTATGAACGTCCGTCATCGAAGCTTATTACAATCTAGTCGCCGAGATCTTTGCCCGGTAAGATGATGATGATTATTTGCTCGTCGAAAAAATTACGTCAACATTTCTCGGCAAAGAGAGGAAAACCGGATAAAACACGAATTTCGTTCTCTCGGCGATACAGAGACGAGAGAATATATATCATGTATATAAAGTCACGATAAATGTAGAGAGCAAAGATTGAGAGCAACTTGGTATTATATATGTATGTATAATATTGAAGGGGGAATCATACCTGTGGTACTGTGCTTGAAGGAAATTGAATTCCTCTTTGATTCGATCGCACGACTCGAGGATTGTGAATTTGAACTGCTGGCCGGCCTGCGGTGGACCCTGGAACACAAACAAAGCGCAATCATTAAACAATGTCGGAAGCAAGAGAGCTGCAAAATCAACACTAGGCCGCTGCTTGCACATAACACGCATGCGTATGTGTACCGCACTCACACATCCTGTTCGATGCTTTCTCTGGCCAATAACCTTTTTACCATTCTCGCATTTAAACAATTTCTCGAGTCAAGAAATTCTTCGAGCCTTCTTCTTCTTCTTCTTTTTTTGTTTATTGTCTATAGTCTTAGAGGAAGGAAAAAAGGCGAAGAAATTTCTTGGAAATTGATAAATACCGCCAACGAATTTCAACGGTGACACCGAGATATATCACACGCGGAGTCAATGTTCTCTCCCTTAATTTGCCGCATACATTAATGCGTTATAAGTATAACGTGAAAAAATACACGTTTGACGTGCAGGATACGCCATTAACATAATCTCGTAGCGATCGATAAATTAATATTTATTAACGGAGCTAGTCGAGAACGAGCCGGTCTCGCCTCCTCCCGAACGAGAGTCAATTTGAAAATAAACCTTTCCTTCGCAAAACGTATTTTATAGGTGTTGGCGTTACGTCGGGTTCCGAGCAACTCGTATTTATAACGTAAACGGCCTATTCGTGGCTAAATATTCATCGACGCAGCTATAATTTGCAAAACAATGCCACACGTCGTATATTAGAGACAAAAAAAGAAGGCGCAAACTATTGAGCTGAAAACAGGTGCAGGCAGCGCAAGAAAGATGAAAAAAAAAGGCCAAAAGAAAGAAAACAAATTTTATAGACCATAATAATGCGCACGCGCTCTCTTCGCCAGTCGGCTTGGTAATAAATACGAAAAAGCCCGAGCATATAAGGAGCGTTGGAGCATGTAATTTCGCGACCGTTAGCGACTCTGCAGTTCTGCTATGCGCGCTTGTGTATTATAGCGTATACATAATATATAATGCCGAGGTATTAACCTAATTATTACATGTTGCCAGGTAAATGCGCGCTCGCGCGGGGACGAGCCTCGCAGTCGGTCAATACACACGAGCGAGTCGACTGCATATCGTGCTCGCGTGTCTATACTTTCTATTGTTCTTTGTGCAAACCAATTTCACTCCGCGAGCGCTTACGACGGCTCCGCACGTGTATGCGATATGTGTAATATTCTATTACAAGGTTCCTGCTTTCTCGGCAAGCGGCATGACGTAAGCACGCGAGTACTACGGGCACAAGCGAGTAAAAATGAATTTTAAATTGTTAACTATTTGTTGTATCGGTGTGTATACATATCTATTGCTTCGATACCCCGGTTGTATGCGCGTCGGTGATTTTCGCGTAGAGCCGATTAATTTCACTTTGTCCGTAACATGTACGCATGTCATCCGGAGCTTGCGAAATGCAAGGCTTTTTTCGTCACTCGGGTCCTGGAGCGTTGCGTGCCTAATCCGTCAAGAAGAAAAATCGTTAACGGCGTATAACTCGTATAAATCGCAAGTGTAAGTATCTTGTAGCATGAGACTATTTCGGACGCAAGCCGCACACGAGACAATGCGCCATTTGATTCTGCTCGCGTGACTTTAACACCACACGCCACATAACGTGGCTAAAAAAAAAGCAAAACTATGTTCGTACTTTTGCAGCAAAAAAGGGAGGAAAGCAGATGCTTGTAAAAAGTTCGGAGGGGCCGATAAGCCATCTCTCGGAGGTGCTGCTGCTTTCGATAACGATCGCGTATAGAGGGACGCTCGCAATACAGCAGCCTTTGTCGAACGCCGATTCACGCCACAAGCCAATGAGCGATAGGATTCAATGTCGTTGCGTGTGCAGGCAGTGCATCAATTTTTCATCACTTTTCATTAGGCCGAACGTAAAGTAAGTAAGAGAAAGTCGAACATAAAAAGGAAGGCTTCGCCGATAGACAAGTCGCTAATCTCGCCTCTTTCTCTCTCTCTCTCTCTCTCTTTGCGCGCAAAAAGGGTTGGCGCGCAAAAGACTGCGGAGCCGTAGTAGAGTCTCTAATCCGGTTTCCGATACATAATACTCTACTCGTTGGCCACGCAAAAGAACTCGGACACGCTGGAACGATGACGACGACGTTGATGTTATTAAGGGTCTTCGGTGCGAAACTACTTCGACGCCTCGCGCGCTAACACGTGTAAAAGCGCGCGGCGGGTTAGCCTATCTCGCCTCTCATGCTCGGCTGGTTGTGAGCACTGGACTAGCGCGCAAGCAGCAGCGGCAGTAGCGATCGACTTGGGAATCGCTGATCCTATTTGTCGTTCTATAGCTACACTGCAGTCTGTGTATACACAGCAGAGACTCGGTATATAACACAGAGCTGCGCGCGCTAGTGCTCGGTAATACCGCCGGCCGATCCAATTTATTCATTGGCTTTCGCCCCCTATAGCAGCCAGCTAGCCCTTTCTCGAGAGCCAACTTTCTTCTTCTCTTTTTTTCGTTCGCCTATACACTGCTACGGCCACGCGCAAATCTTGTTCAACACAGCCATGTAATACATCGCAGCTCTCTGCCTTATATGCCTGATTAGACGCAACTGAGAGGCTATAACCGGCCTTATTTTTCATTTTTCCGCGATCGATATCGTTTCCATGGCAGGTGGCAATATTGTTACAAGTTAATTGGTCGAATGTTTGCGATACTCGCTGCTCGCGTATTCAAACATTATACATAACTGCTGCAGTCGCGCGTGGTGTTGCTGCTTGCTGGTGTGTATGTAGAGACCGAGAGGGTAGAGAGTCGATGAATAATGAAAAAGACTCGCTCTGCCGCTGGTCAACGCGCTGGTAGTCCGGGCCGAGCGCTTTGAAATCGTGAGTCTATATGTGTGCGGGGGATTTTGCATAACAAGCGTCGCGAGCCCGAGCCCCGTGACAGATGAGTGAGTTTTGTGCATCGCGGCAATTTCCAAGCAAACAAAATGCAACACGAGCGGCCAGAACTGCTCTGCTGCGCCGCTGCTCTCTCGCCTCTCCCCGCCGTGTGTGACTAACGAATGACGTTTAATGAGAGAAACGTCGCGCCTCCCTTCAATCAGCATCAATTTTCCTTTCACGCGCGTTTTTCTCTCTCTCTCTCCCCCCCCCCCCTCTCGCTACGGTAACGTAGCAGCGATGCGGACTGTTCGATAATTCGATCAACCTACCAGTGCTTTTATTCGTTTCTCTCTTCACTCTTTTTTAACCCCCTATCTCACTCGTTCTCTTTTAACGTATAACTATGCGTGCATTAGCTCGTTTTTATTTTCCCTCGGTTCCTGCTCGACTATACGTTCCTCTTTTTTCGCGTAAATTTATGTGGTGGACGTCAAGCATAGGTGAAATTTGATGCTGCCTTTTTGTTCTGATTTGTTGAGCGAATTGTGGCTTGAGTTGGAAAATGCATCGGGCATGTTTTATATTGCACCTAAAACTCGAGCGAATATAGAGAGGGAGGGAGACGAGTGAGATTGATGGACACATTTGTGATCGGACACGTTTGAAGTTTTGTTCTTTTTTTGATTATTCAATGCGCGTAGAGAAAAAAAAGGTAACTGGACAACTCGGCTCCCACAGTATATACAGGAAGATTTGGAAACTTTTTTAATTCGATGGAGGAAACAGCGTTAAAAGCGGCCTGTAAAATTAAAACGACTTTTCGGCTGGAATACAAAAATCGCGATCCGCATATAATTGAGCTTTAGCACGTCGAGGGCTTCCAGCGCGTCGAGTACGCTGGCGGAGCCGCTGATGCTGCTGCACGGCTATTCAAAGCAGTCGAGCAATAACTAGATTATTTTTTCAAAAGGCATCAATTTGAAAACATTTCGATAAACAAGCGGTAAATTTCATTCCTCGTCGTCGTCGTCGTCGTCGTCGTCGTAGTCATAGCAACGACCTCGGGGCTGCTGTTTGGGCTCAACTGTACACGTATACGCTTATACATACACACAGTAGCATTCATGCGCGTATATAGGTATAAGAGAGAACTGTGAGGCATCGGGGATGAGGATATACAGAGAGAGAGAGAATCAAATATAGTCAAAGCGAACTCACTGACGAAACGCAATTGATTTACTCTGCGCGTTTCCCTCTCTCTCTATCTCTCTGTTTCTCTCCCTCTCGCATGACATTTACCACGTTTGCGGCCGTACTCTGCAACACATACCACTCTACAAGGTAAATTCACGTGTGCAACTACGACGACGAGCTGCTACTACTACTACTATTGCCATACCACTACTACAACTACTGGCAATGCTCCCGCGCTACTATTACAACTACTGTTTCCATGTGTATCCCAAGCTTGTGGGGGTTGGCGCTGGCGGTAGAGATGTGCGGTGGGAGAAGGTTAAGCGCGCGCACAAATAAAGGTGGATAACGGGTGGTTAAATCTCGTTCTCTCTGCCTCCCTCTCTTTATTTAAATATATATCTATATATACCTACGGCGCTCTTACTCGCACACACACATACCCACACACGTACACACTCGGCCTCGTACATATACCTATAGGTATACATAATACTCCGACGTAGTTTCCATCTGACCGCAAGAACCACGAAATCGCGGTGGCAGGCGGCATACCCAACCACTGAATGACCATGGATGACCAGCTTTGGTCACACAGACGACGAGGGGCGTGGGTCAGAGAGAGAGATAGAGACAAAGTTCAACTACGAGATTCGGTGTACGTGTGCGCGTCGTATATACACGTATGCGTGTGTACTCTCGTATGTTGCCTATATATAGGATACGTAGGAGCGAGCTTTGCTAAAGCAATACAATACGGATAACTGACCTCGAGGACACTCGGCTTTTGAGTTGTTCTGTATTATGGCCCCTTCGCGCTCGTCGACCGTTGCCGACCCTCTTGACATTTCGATCTCTCGCTCTGCGATATCTGCGAGCGATATCGATAGCTGGCCACGTGTCCCCCCTTGCATAAGCTGCAGCTCGCTCTTGTGCCAAGATATGCAGTGTGCTGCGCACGTTTCCCGAGGACTCGATTCAATGGCTCGTTCGTAAGTTTCGAATCTCGACTCGACCATGGGAATATTTGTATACGTCCGGCTCCTAAATTAGTATTCGAATGCGTGTAATAATGATTAATTCCAAGGGTCGACGCACCGCCACTGTAGCCACGCTTTTCAGCTTATATGTATTCATTCATTGTATATATATATATATATATATATGCTATACGTTTATAATCATATCATCGGTGCGCGCATCGACTATCGATTAGGCGCATGTAAAACGAGCAAGTTCGACAGTGAATACTCGATAACGTTGCACATCAATTCTCTACCCCCGACACGGCGTTTGTACGCCAAGCCACCGAAATTAGATTTCCATTTACGTGTGTGCAATGCGAATTTACTCGCTCGAATAGCTTTACACTTGCTGCCAGGCCTTAGCTATGTACACATTGCCTCGTGTAGCTTTTGTTGTTGTTGTTTTTTTGTTCGACTTGACGCAATTGAAGACAGCATAACGATATTGATATTTGATTTCTTATTTAAAAAAATTTTCAATAATCGTCTTCGTTCTAGTTGGAAAAAGTCGAGCGAAAATGTAAATGACGTGTCTGGCCCTTGCCAGCAATCGTAAAAACGTCGTTGATAAAGAGCAAAATCAGTCGTTGAACTTTGGAATCCGCTACGTGGCGCCTCTCACACCCTCGACGTATTCATTACCGTAGAATCGCGGGTGGCCACGATCGCACGAGGGCCTGTATTTACATAAGCAATGCATTTTGATTCGCACTGCTCTGCAGCAGCAGCAGCAGCTCGTGACGCTTGTATATAGTGGGTACGAACACGCGGGAGGGGAGACGAGAAATTACATAAATAATGCATGACTTAATGATCGGCAATGGGATTCCAATGCGGCGCGTTGTGTATTTCTCTTTCTCTCCCTCTCTGGTCGGTAGTTACGCGTACATGTGTTATATGTTTACGTATACGATAAAGAGAGGGAGATTTTGCTCGTTTCGATGACGCGGAAGCGGCGCACACGCTACGATTATTCGCTCGCTCGCCCACACCCGCCCGCTATACTCGTTGCCGCTGCTATATACCTACTAAATCCTCGGGTCCGACCCCTGCGCGTCTGGCTGCGGGATGTGCGCCCTAGTATATACACAGCGCGCGCGCGGCAGCGATGACGATTTTCACCCCCGTCAATTGAGGCTAGTAGCCGCCTCGGCTTTCTCTCTCTCTCTCTCTCTCTCTCTCTCTCTCTCTCTCTCTCTCTCTCTCCACGATACATGTATGTATATACGATTCTGCCATTATGCAACGTTTGCGGTTTTCATTGCTGGCTCTCGGTGCGGCTTGCGCACCCTTACTAGATATGCTACCTACCACTATTTTGCATTATGTTTTAACGCATACGGTCGGATATGTGCACGCGGCAACTGATTCGCAACTTCATACGCGGCCATCGTAAATCGATCGATTATTGCATCGACGAAATTATGATACTGGCGTGCGACTTAGTTATATATAATAATGCGCACTCGACCCGCATCCATCTTTCGTCGTTGATTAAAATCTATGTATCGGTCGCGCGCATCGAAATCCGTCTGACCCTGTGAATTATTTTTGCAAAATCCATCGTGTCTATGTGTGTTCTCCCCTCTGCGTAAGTGCCCGATTGCAAAGACGGGTCTATTGTCCTCGCAATTGAGACATCAATTTTTTTTCGCACGACAAAAGGTGTCACTTTATTCACACCATCTTGCACCGCATGAACTCGCAAACTGGATACGCGAGTACAGAAAGAAAACAGAGTAAGGCAGATAACACCTTGACGTGTGTTTATGAGTGTGTGTGTGGTGTGTTGTGTGTGTGTGTGTGTGTGTGTGTAGAAAGGGTAGACAAAAGTAAAATGCGTTCACACATAAGACGCCATCGGGGTGTGAGACATTTATACTTATATAAACTTGCGTGTGCCCGCTTGTGTGTGCGTGTAGCAGCAGAGTTAAGGTAAAAGGATAGAAAACAGATTGAGTGCACAGAGAGGGTGAGTCGTCGCCGGCGCGCCTTTACAAACACGGACCGAGCACCTAATAAAACGAGCAAGCGGCAAAACAGGCTTTTATAACAGTAACAGATTAGGTAGTCAAACGGGTTGTAGCGCCTCTCTGGTTGGGCTCACCCTCTCTGCTGCTTTCCTCTCCTTATATATTCTTGGCTGCTGCTTCTTCTTCTCTTTCTTCGGCATTATCACTGCGCGACGTGCGAGCTTTTGTGCAGCTTCTTAGCATCTCTCTGTCAGTGCGGCAGCAGCCTTTTCACTCGAAGGCTCATTCGGCTCGAATTGGCCTTTGTACGACGGCGCGTAGCATCATCCCTCTTTCTCCTTGCGCTTATTCGCATACCGCCGCCGCCGAGTCACGCCAGCCAGCAGCAACCCCTTTCTATTTGGCAAAAGCTGCTACTGCTGCTGCTGCGAGAGAGATAGGAAAAGCTTGTATACGGTGTACCGCCCGCCAAGGGAGTTCGCGCAGACAAGCGGCTTGTGACAGTTGGCCGATATTTGTACACCCTTTGTCGAGTCAGAGAGTTCCCCATCCCCTCTTCTTTTATGTGCGTGTGCGTATGCGAGTGTGTAAAGTATTCGCCTTGTTGGCTCAGCCACTAAACATCCAAAGAAGTAGCAACCCCATCGGCCTGACTGCGCAATTGCGGATGTTGCTCGCTACTGGAAACGACTGAATTTCAAATAACAATGCTCTTCAAAGCGCCTCCATCTGTACACTTGTAAAAGAGAAGAAGTAGAAGCGCTGCCGCAGAACAGATATATATCTCTACTATACTACAGCATACGCACCGACGCAGATATATCTATACGAACACGATGCGGATGAAACAAGCCAGAGAGGGAAAGAGAGAGGGAGACTATCAATTTCTCTTTCGAGGGTTCGCCGACTAGACTCCTAGGGACAGGGGAGTTAAATCTGCACGCACCGAGGGGTTGAAGGAAAAATCCTTCGGGATTATTCGTTTTATTATTTGCTCGATATGATGGAAGCGCTTACTTATTTGCCCAGGGCCAAGTTCCCGCTGATTCTGCCGTTCGAATACATCTCTATATATACATCAGGGTAGAGAGAGATCCCGAGCTCGTAAGGATATAAGAAAAATATTTCGATAAGAAGACGGAGTAGCAGTCCATATAGCATTGATCGGCTGTTCAGTCTCGGCAAATCAAACTTCCCTCTACAATTGGCAATGCTTAATGAAGCGTATTGTACACGACGGAGGCGCGCTCCGTGACGCTGAATTATTCCATCCATTTCTTCCCTCGGCAGCGCGAAACTCCATTTATCGTAATGATTTCCACGATGCGAAAACTTTCGATTGTCATCGAAGACGCAGTCTGCACGCAGTCGCAACCTCCAATATATAAACCTGGTCCGACTCAGATCGCCCAAGGCTGAAAACAACATCGCAAGCACACACGCAAAAGTGTATACATCATTTCGAGAGAATGGAAAGGACGCGTCGGACATTATATTTACCGAATAAGTAGGTACTCGGTGGCATCGCGTGTATTTCTATCGACGCTACAAAACTATTAAAAGCAGAGCGGTAAAATTGTATAAAGCTCGTATCCATACATGCGGGGAGGGGTCGAATATGTTACAATTATCACTAAACCGAAGCGGTTCGAACGCGCCCCCTACCCCCTATCCTTCTTATGTATGTACTGCCATCGAAGCTTCTCCGTATGTGTGCCTTATAATGGTTTAGCCCCGCATCGCCCCGCGGCGCGTAAATGGCACGCCTGCCTTGACACTTACCGACAATACCACCCTTTTATATACACGCACACAGCTCAGCCAAGAGTTATATATACCGACTTCTACCCTTTTTATCCGTGCACACACACACACACACACACACACACACACCTATCACCTATCACATACTGTGCGCGAGTTTTTCTTTTTTCCCTCGAGGCATAAAATTACCTTTTTACGATGTTCCGCGCGTTGCCGCTTGTACGTTGCCGCTACAAATACGTGCAATTTTTATGGGCGCGAATGGGACGAAAATGAAATTTACGTTTACGCGCCGCTGCATGCGCTGCTACTGCGAGCGTGTGTGCGTGTAAATGCATTATGTATACGTACTTTAAGGTATATAAACTTTGATAAAGTCGCCAAGCGAGTTTATATATTCTTCAACCCTCTTAAACACCAAGAAACTAGTGAATTGCCCCTTTTATATTTCTTGTCCTTAGCCGCAGGCTCGACGACTGCTCGCGTGTGCGCCTTTACATTGTGAAAATTTGTTGCCGATGCGTGCGGAGGGATATATAGATGGCGAGCGCGCGATACGTCGCTATAACGTGAGAATTTATATACGAGGCAGAAAATCGTAAAAAAAAACGACAGAACGTATATAAGACGAAGGAAAATTGAAGAGAATCTATGGAGCTAACAACGATCCGCAGACTGATATGTACTACATTCGAAAGGGTCGTCGAAATGTCTGCATAACTGTATAGAAAAACAGGGTGCGAGGGTAATACTTTCTCTCCGCTGTACGTGCGCGCGCTTATATAGAATATAAAACCACTTCGTCATCACTCCCCCCGGGGGCAAATCGACATTTTCTCCCTTACGCTGTGGGCTCTGCTGTCGTTTTCGTTTCATTTCATCATATAATACCCAGTAGTAAGTATAATCTGTGGACTCTAACCTAAGCGTACTTGGAAAATTTCGTTATACCCCTTATTAAGCGATAATGCAGAGTGAAGGATCGACGCGAAGGGTAAATCCTTTTCAAGTTCCGTGGAGTTTAGACGATCGAGTATACCATGCTATGAGGCGAGCGGAAGAGAAAGTGCACTGATGAAATATATAGTCGAGCGTTCAAACACAAAAGTTTACTTCAAGCGAACCGTACGTACGCAGCGATGCTGGCAGTGTGTCTGTACTCAACTTTTTGCGGTTTACAACAAATTACGAGCCTAAAAAAATTAACACTCCGCCACGGCTTGTTGTTATGTGTGTGGGAGAGAGAGAAATACGTTTCTACGCTATTATTTCCCTTGTTTCTCCCTGCAGCTCGACATCGAATTCGTGACTGTTCTATTGATCGCGGCATCTTGTAAGCTCGACGGAACATGCTTTTATCATTTCAAAACATGAATTTCAAGCAGTCATTTGAGGTTTTTTTACAGAAAAAAATTTCCATCTTGCCGTTGCACGCAGATTTTTATACACAGCTAAGTGAATAATACACATACAAACTCATATTATATAGAGAGACGCAGCCAAAGGTGAAGAGAGAAATTCAAATGCGTCGTATATGTAAGCGCTTGCGAGACATAAAGTAATAAATGCCATGCAAAACTTGTAGGTACATATATAATATATTCCGCATTTGTCGTTGGAGCGATACAGAGAGAGAGAGGGAGAGAGCGACACGAGCAAGCTCGCGCGCACACGAAGACGTCGAGCGCGATCTCGAGTTAAATCTGCGAGTATAAGTGACACGCACGCACATATCCGCGAAGGAAACATTTCTCCATTCAAATCGAGAAGAGTGTCTCGTTGCAAGGGAGAGAGAGAGAGAGAGAGAGAAACTACGATAGAAACATGCAGAGAGAGAGGGTGGAAGGTATTGTGGCGTCGACAAGAATGTGAATCGCTACTAGTAGCTATACGCTCGCAGCCGTATATATATTCACCGGGGAGAATGAAAGGCTAAGGAGTCGACGATGAGTTCCGCGTGGGTGTTGGAAAGAGAGAGAGGAGGAAGAGAAGAGACGTGCGCGTACAGACTGCACAATTGTGTATAAAGCGAAGAGACAACGCTAGACTTTGTACCATTACTACTAAAACTACTGCTAATATTGCCTGTATATATGCAAGTAGCACGCAGCGTTCATCTTAATTAAATTTTCAAAACAAGTTTTCGTTAATAATTATCAAAGTTTTACAAGTGTCGAGGTATTTGTAAATACTGTTTTTAAAGCTTTATTGACTATGAAATATTAAATTAACCAATAATAATTTCGAATTGCTAAGTAGGCAAACGATATTTTCTGGCTGTTTTCGTTTTTAGTTGGTTAATGTTGATATTGTATTTACATCAGAAGTTCGGTATCTATTACTCGTATTGATTTTGATGATATACTTATTTTACAACATCAGTTTTTCATCCAATATGTTTTTTTCTTTTTATCATATACTTTGCTGTACCAACAAAATTTTAAATTCAAAAGTTTTCAATTATTTATTTTTCTATATTCAAGATATGTTCAATATAAGTTTTTTCAATCTATACACTTTTGTATACTTAAGAACGGGGGGTAAGTTATTTTTTTGAAATACTTCTAATAGCATTGAAATACTTTTTACACGTCAAAAAAATAATACGTGAGATAGAGGTAGATACATGAAGAGACATATCGATGTGGTCTCTCTATTCGGGAGAAAAATATTATATCCAATTGGAGTATGATCATGGCGCACACCGCGTCTCTCTCTCTCTCTCTCTCTCTCTCTCTCTGATTCTTCCGGCAGAACGCGCTTTTCATACCTTCGCTCTTGGGCATACATAATCCAACATTATTATCATCGCTGTATATGTTCATTCTTGTGCTTTTAGTATAGAGCAGAAATTCTCTTCATCTCTCTCTCTCTCTCTCACTCTCGGCGTTCAGAAACGAGTAATTAACCATCTCAGTGAGGGACACGTGTTCCCACCCTTCTCTTCTCTCCATAGTTTGCTAACAGCCGTGATCTCTATCTAGCTCGTCGACGACGACGATGACGACGACGATGGCAGCAACACGGAGTGAGAGAGAGAGAGTACATATACGTTATATGTACAGTGAGCTCACACACATACATACTCTCTCGTCTATCTCTCTCGCTTCGCTTCCCTGCAGCAGCAACGTTGCTGCCATTGCCGCCGCCACTGGTGGTGGTGCTGCTGTTGGTGATGTTTGCACACACGCTCTTATGTTAATTTAGCTTAACGCCTGACGAGACCCTCGATCCCAGTGTGCGTGCGTGTGTACGCGTATTAGAGCCACTGAAGGGGGATGTTTTGCTCCCTTACGACTTCTATCCATCCTTCTTGCTGCTTGGCAGCTTACTTGGCTTGTGTGGATAATGTATACGTGCACGCACACTTTGCGAATGCCATATCCAACTTTGAATATTGTACTACCGTCTATTTACCCACTACTTTATCTTGGTTTTGTGGTCTACGATGATAATGCGATGCAACGACTTTTTTTTATGTTTGAATTGAATTTCATCGTCTAAATATAAGTTGAACCGAGGCGAAAAGTCGCGCTTTTCACAAAAACTTGGGGAGCAATTTATAAAAGAGTCGAGTGCGAAACGAAGGTATTATAGCGAAAACATAAAATTACCATGAATTCAGTTTTCACAATGGAGCTGTCGTTGTAAATCGAAACAGGCTAATGGATACGATTACGCACTACGAGCAATAGGTACAAGTAATTGGAACGCATCGGTATATTGGCGCGCATACGCGTTTTTTATAACAGATCGGCGTGATTTTTCAAGTGGTTATTAACGGCATCGACGCGATGAATTCTGGCAGTTATAATATAATACGTACGTACGTGCGCGAATGTATATAATGTTATATACGTGTGAGCTCGCGCGCGCGCGTATACACACAAGTAGGGTGCAAATACGCCAGGGGAAAAAGTCCTTATTTCGAGAGGCGAGTGCGGCGGCGGCGACGCATTGAAGCGCGCGTGACAAAGGCCCGAACGCGCGCGCGCTAACACGGGGCTACAAGCACCAGGGGAAATCTCGTGTATAGATAAGGGTCGGCCTGTGAATAAAAATAAGATTAAATTTGATCCACCATTGACGTTTTACTGCTAGTTGGTCACGCAAAGAGAATTGGCTCCGCGCAAAAGGTATAAGGGGGGATCGACGAGCTGCACACACACGCGCGCGTTTACATTGTAGGTATATTATACGATGTTATACGGCGAAGAATGGCTTTGAGAGCAGAAGCAGCAGCAAAAGGTCCATATGCTAAGCGACAATGGAGCAATAATCGCGCCAACAGAGATTGAGAATTTTTCTCGCTGGTATAAATGTACGAGCAACTTGAGCGATATACAAGTCATACACTCGATTATTATTGTGCAGAGCAGAGAGCAGTCGGTACATAATCGGAGGTAAATACTAAGTATTTTTCGTGCTTTTCACTTGAAACAATGGATGGGTAACGACGTGCTCGAGAGTTGCCTTTTTTGCGCGTACTCAGGCTGTACTTGGTCGGGCCGAGAATATATATCGGTATTATTAAACATTCGTTACAGGCATTAAAACGAGCAGCTTGGAGCCCGAGTGCGAGGATGATTCATATACACATTAGTCGAATCTGCTTTTCTATCGCTTCTTCTTCTTCTTCTTCTTCTTCTTCTTCTTCGTTGTTCGTGTCGGGGTGCTATATATTGCATGCACAGCATGAGCCCACACGTAGCTCAATTTGAAATTCTCGTGATTTCCCTTTACGTACACGTACATATAGGCATGTATGTATATAAAGAGCACATCAGAGACGGGGGCCGAGCGAGCATTGACGAGCGTATATATACGTAATCCGGACGATATCGTTGTCGTTGTCGTCGACGTCGACGTCGTACTCGTTCAGTCGTACTCGTTTGCCATCAGCTTTTTCGGCTGCGCATATAATACATGTATAAAAAGACAGGAACTTGGTTGGAGAGAGCAGAAGCAGCGCTCGCACACACAAACCCAGTGAGTGCATATTGATACGAAGTCTATGTCAGTCTGTCTGTCTCTCGATTCTTCCTCCCTTCCCCTCTGATCTCTCTCTTTTTCTCTCTTTCTCTCTCTCTCGCGGCCTTCGGGATTTCGAGAGTCTCTCTAGCAGTGCAAGTCGGGCCTTCCGCAAACCTCTCCTCCTACTCCTCCTCCTACTCTATGCGCAAATATTTGCCGGATGCTCGTTCGTTCCACGAGGGCCCTGCCAGTATATAAGGCTTGACGTCGTCATGGATACCGACGAAAAACGTTCAAATATTTGCAGCGCGAGAAGAGAGAGAGAGAGAGAGAGAGAGAGAGAGAGAGAGAGAGAGGAGCAAAAGCAGTAGCAGTTATATGGGAGAGCATTTTCTCTACTGCTCTCTGTGCTCGTTCGTTCATTCGTTCGTTCGTTCGTTCGTTCGTTCGTTCGCTAACCAATTCCGCTTCGTTCTCAATTCTTGATTCTACAAGACCTCGGCTGTTAGTGCAGCTCTGCCTGCATTTCTACCTTTTCTCTCTTTCGGCTTCATCTCTTTTTGCGCTCTTTGAACAAGAAAAACAAATATATACCCGAGCATGTGTATATACATATGATGTGTGGTACAGAGGGAAAGAGGGGCGAGAGAGAGAGAGAACGAAGAGGACGCGTGAGTGTGTGCATTTTCTATACCGCGTCGCCTCTGGCGCGAGTACTTCCAATAATTGCGTTCGTTCGCTCTACACGCAATTGTTTCTTTCCACGCTATTCTACCATTTCAGCTATATGTGCGAATGTGTGTCTGTGTGCGTGTGTGTGAGTGTGCGTGAGAGAAAAGAGCTCCGAACCGAAAGTAACGACAAAAATGTTGGAGTTTACACTACGAGTGCTAAAGTGCAATCGAAAGTTGCACTAGCCAAAGTGTTAAATGATTGATATTTATATTTTTTTTTCAAAACCGAATCTCTTTCTGGCTTTCTAGGATTCTCGTAAAATTGATTTCCAACAGCCAGAGTTTAACATTCAAGGTACGAAAATACGAGGGAGGCATATTTCGTAATAGTATTATCCGTCCAATCGCTACAGCGAGCGAGAAAGAATGAAAAGCATAGTTTAGTGCGCGGCACGCACGAGCTCGTAAACCCACCTATTTCCTTCGATGCTCGAGAGCGCAAGGAGCGAGGAGAGAAGGTAATAGAGGGTAAAGGAGATGAAGAAAAGAGGGAGAAGAAGAAGAAAGGCGCGCAGTATACAGCAAAGCGTGCATTGGAGAGTTAACTCGGCGCCTGTAATAATGTCTCTCTCTCTCTCTCGCTCGCGAGCTCTCTCGGCTTTTACCCGCACTTACTATATACGTATATACCTGCAGCAAATGCACGCACACACCGAGCGGCAAATTTATCTCTGGCATTCATCTTCCCATTAGCGGTGAATAATACTACTACTTGGCATTTTACGTGCCAATTTTTCATACGACCCGCGCGCTCATGGTCATCGTTCCCGAGTCGAGAGAGAGAACGTCGTATTCGTGCCCGCCACCGTCGATTTACGTGAGTGGATTATATGCCTAATATACGAGCTATTTTCTACGCGAGACACTTGGGCATCATCGATACTTTGTCGCACTTTACAACTCGAGGCTATAACGCCTCGAATGCAGTCCACCCGTGCACTTATGCGATAGCCGCCATACACAGGGACAATTGTGTGACCAACAAGCACGCAAGCTTATACGTGTTATTTGCAAGTGTATTATAATAATAATCTGCGGCGGGAGTTGCTGATGGCGCTGGAATGATTGATGCCTGCTTAAGACCTGATTATACTCCAATTTCGTTCCAAGGGCAATTATTAGACCAGATGTGCACCAGTTCGCAGCCATATAATCATTGCTCCGCTGCGATAATATAATCGCATCGTATCAAGTTAATATACTGAAAATCTGTCGGGACACTAGATTGCCTGCTCCTCGAGTGTTGAGGTTTGGTTTTGAAAAATTCCTTTTTCCCCTCGCGCACCGTAGGCACGATTCGCTTTGACAGCGCCGTGTGAAATATGCGCTACCAGCATTGCCACCTACGCACACGCGCCTCTATAAGACTGAATAATACACGTGTTCTCGCGCATGAAAGCCTGTAGTCGTAACAGAACAAATTCGTCGAAAGCCGGCTGCTACTTCTCCTCGGCGCATTCATCAATAGTAGCATCAAATGGAAAGCACGACCTCGTAATTCTAATAGCAACAATGGCGGAAATTCTTTGAAGTGTCCTGCATGCTCTTCTATATGCCATCTTTCGAGCTCTCACAAGCTCGTGCGTGTACCCATCATCTGCGCACGAGTGAAAAAAAATCGAGAACAATTCATATAGGGAATAGATACTTGCGATGATCGTGAGCGCGAATATATGGATCTAAAAATTATACAGGCATATGCAAATACGAGCGCGAGTTACTTTACTCAACTCTTTCATTTGAATTATGAACAATCGATACTTGACTTCTCTCATTACGCGTACGACGCTCAAGTTGAAATATCGATGACACTTACATTCATTTGAAGCACCGGCCTTGAACAAGCAGCATAATATAGAGGTAAAGAGTGCAGTGTGCACATCAACGACTAAGCGATCAGTTCTTTCGAGCGCGTGCGAGCATATAGAAAAAAAAAATTGATAATCCATACAGCGAAAGTGACAAAGGCAAACACTCGCGTCTCAGGTCGTTCGCAGAACTGAGCTCGATCTGATCATTGCGCATATATATAGATATGCGTGATTGTGTGTATTTATCAATGGGCAATTATCGCACTTAACGATATATATCCGCGAGATACGGATCGCAGTACGTTCGGCGCGGCCAAGAGACCGAAACGCTTGCTGTTACGACTGCTGCTGCTGCTACTACTTTCTATGGTCAATTAATATAATGTGCGAGAAGTAGCGAGGAAATGCGCAACCGACTGTGCAGAGCGTCGACTAGCACAACTGCTGCCTGGCTCCTTTTTTTTATTACACACCAGCGTATAATGGCCGTACTATAGCTGCTCCTGTGTGTGTGTGTGTGTGTGTGTGTACTTTTCTTACCTTCTCTTTCTCTCTCTTGCGCTAGCGCCTGCTTACAGCACACACCGCACGGCTTGATGAGAGCGAGATTAGTTTCAAGGTGTGTTTTGCGTGCGCGCACACGTATAATATGAGTGTCAGGACAGCGTATATACGTATACGTTTATTTCGAACTCTCGGTTGGCGGACTTTGATCGCGTTATCGTGCGCGCCATTATTGCTGCTAAGAGAATAAATTATGCTAATGCATTCGTTTTATTGAAGTGTTAATAGTCCCTGGGTACAGACCATTGATTAGCATACAATTACGCGGCGACGACTATTGCTGTGCGACCGCCCTAGCTTGTATACGCCAATGATGACATTTCGAAAGTCCAGAAGCTGCTGTTATACGAATATATATATGCTTTAACTATCCGACACTATCTCGATAATTAAATTACGTGTTTTCTTTTTTTTCTTTCAATTATCGTCCAAATGGAGCTTTATTAAGCCTGAGAGATGATAGTGTCTTTAGTGTTACACAGTTTATGTGTGCGTGCATCTGGACAAAAACAATATAGAGTGAATGCGGAAAGAAGAGAGAAAGAAAGAAGAGATGGCAAGGCAAACGGTGCGTCGTATTCTGGTTAAATTGAGAAAAAACAAAGAGGGGCAGGAAAAAACATCATGGGAAAAGAGAGAAAGAGATGGAGTTTAAGAAAAGTGCCGAGACAAACTGCCAGCCCTAATGGCAATTAGTGCCATTCTATCAGTCACCATCTCTGCGAATGCAACCACGCACAATCAACTAATATAAAGGGATTATTGCGCGAGATTTTTTCTGCACATTTGTATTTTAGAAACCATTTCGACCGAAGACAAACTTGCCATCATAATTCATGCTATCAAGCACCGAATGAACTCAGGCTTTATGTGCTTAGACAATTGAATGTGACTTTTCTACGGAGCTTCGCAATGGCAACTGAGTAGGAAATCGTCGTTAATAAAAAGAAAAAAAATTGACTCTCCGAACTCCTGGGAAAACAACTGTGGCTGTCTCGATGCGAGTAAGGAAAATCGAACGCGATTACTGTCAAGAAGACGAGAAGCGCCGCAGCAGCGTAATGGATGCTTTCTCGAGGCATGTGAAGTCGTGCGCGCACAAAAGGGATGTATCGATCGCACCGGGCCAAACGCGCGAGTTAGAAAACGGAAAGGAATTCTCGCGCGCCGATCTAAAATATCAATTTGTTTCACTTCGGTATGAAGTTACAAATTACTCAAACCGAGAAAACATACTCGTAAATGGCAAAACTTGGGCGCGCTTATGCTTCGGAAAATTTCAAGCTCGACATGTACACAAACTGTTAGAAGTACGCGATAATGATTTCACGAGAGAGCTACGCGCTCGGCTCCCAAGAGTAAAATTTTCCTTATATATAAACGCGAGAATAATGCCTTGTATAGAATGTACATTCTCCACCCACCCTTTCTCTCTCTCTCCTTCTTCTACCCTTGTTTTCGCGGAACTTAATCCAAGAGGTTCAAAAGTTGTTTCAGCCAGGTTATGCGCGCTCCGTTGCTGTTACGGGTAAAACAATATATATATATATATGAACGATTCTCTAACAAACAAAATAGATGAGATCTCGTTGAATATCTGATTCTATACAAGTTATACTTCTAATTAAATAATTCATTTATGTGTTTACATCTGTTATCGCGCTTACCAACTCGCATTGATTGACGTAAACACGCGTTTACACTGTTTAAGTATTATTATCATTATTATTATCATAATTATTAATATTATTATTATTATTATTATTATTATTATTATTATTTAAACTTTTTTATTATTATCATGCCATGCATCAATTTATTCATATTTCATGATAATTAACATTCGCATGAACAATTGATTGTAGAGGGGTCTCGATTGCAACACATACTCAATTTGCTATGAAAATTACTCAACCTTATTCCAACTTTAGTAGCTTTTTTGTAGTAAGAATTATTACGTGAGTTGAAAAAAGGAAATTGGCGCCTTGCTAGAGAGAGCAAATCTTTCCAGAGTGTATTTATGGACTAGTTTTGCTGAGCTAGTGCGCACTGGTAATTCGAGAGTTATTTAAAGAAAAATAAAGAGAAGCAAGCCACGACGACGACAAAAGGGCGCAGCAACAGTAGTAATAGCAGTAGTCGTCTGCCTATTGCCTCGTTACATTCCAAGGGCTTAAACGTGTCGCCGACGCGTGTGGACGTAAATACAATTGCGGCTACAACAGAATGGCTTATAACATCCTGAGCGCGTTTAAACAGAACGACCCTTTTGACTGTGCACTGCGCGCGAGCTATATAACATGCGGCTGCTTTTTCTGCGCTCCGTATCCTATTTATGCGCGTACGGAAACACCGAGAGGTTGCTTGAAAAGAAAGAGAGAGAAACAAGTTCTGAAAAGAGTCGTTGAGCGACGAAGAAATGAATGAATACGATTTGGCGTAAACACGCATACATATACCACATTAGTCCAGCGCTCACGCTTTTTCTCCATTTTAGAGCTTGCATTCATTTTTCGAGTGCTTATTATGATCATTGCTTTTTTTAGGCCTCGGTGAACAAGAATTTTGACGTGTGTAATTTTTTAAGTTTGATCGTATCTTCACCTGCTATTATCTTTCACAATTTTTCAAAAAAAGATTCAAAGTGGTTGAAACATTTTTTAAATTTAACCGTACTAAAAAAAACAAAATAAAGGCGGCGGTATTTTTATTTTATTGACGTTTTGATTACAATTGCTAGTCTAATTAAATAATACGACACTTGGATGTTAATTTAAAATGTCTACATTGGAATTTTTATTCTAGCTTGATAAATCATTAATAAGTAAACAAAATTTCAAGTAAGTCTCCGCTACAATATGGATATTTTGTAAATAAATTCTTTTGTCACTTAATATCGCATATCCGTAAATTTTGAGAGATCTTTTGAAAATATCGAGCATGAAATTCAAATAGTTCCGTCGTTGGAAAACTAGCTAGAAAATATAATAGCTCCGTTCTTCTAGTACTGAACATAAACCTGAACCCAACAAAATATAAATCGAGAGAAAAAAATAAAACACGAGAAGAGAGAAATCACGAGGGATGAGAAGGTCGCTAAATCGCAGGACGAAATCATTTCTTTTCCATCTTTCTCTCTCCTGTTCTTATGTTAGGTATCAACAGTATATATATGCTCGAGTCTTGCCCTTCCTAGTGGACCAATTTATGAAGCTCTTAGGTGTTATTTAAAGGGGGTGTAAGCGAGAAGGAAGATGAAAGGAGGGTAATAACACCAGGCAAAGCATATAAAACGAGGGACCCGAGGGGTCGTTTCCGGCTATTGTGTGCTACTTACGACCACCAGAGGAATTATTTTGGCGGGAAAAGGGATTTCATTTCCATCGGTAGGCACCTAGCTCGAGTCTTATGACTGCTTGCGGGGTTAGCTAAAAACCCTCAGCTTATTGGGTACAGCACCTGCAATTGAGAGTTTAATTTTTTTTCTCTTTCTCTCGCTCTCTCGCCTCTTAACTCACTGGCTACTTTTCTCACCTCCTGTGTCTCAAGAGCAACTTCAAGACCTCGAGTAAGATTTATAAAGCGACTTGAAGGAAAGGGTTAAACACGGTTAAACTGCATGATCTCTCAAGCAGGCTTTTTTCAAACTGTCTTTCATTTTGTTTGGCTTCTTACTACTGCGTAGTATCTTGAGTAGACATTATCGAAAAAAGTAATCTACCCGATTAGTCTTGTGATTAGTGAGATTTTTTGAACATTACTACATTTTGTTTATGTTTTCGAGCAAAAAAAAATGAATAATATTTTTGTTTGCGTCTAGTAGTAAGCACAATGGGTTGTTGAAAAACTGATAAGACGATTGACGAGAATTTCATAATATCTCACTGTTGACCGATAAAGGCTTCTGAGAAAAAGAGGAATCTTGTTTGACGTTGATATCAGAATTCAATCTGAAATATTCCTTAATGAGCTTTTATCGTAACGCAAACTTTTTGTAATACAATCAGAAAAGGCGTTGTTATCGTAACATCATTATTGTACAGGTGTCAAAAATGGAAAATCAAATAATTTGTCACGCTCTGCTAATATTAAGCTGAACAAACATATCTATAATATAATGTGGTGAGTGAAATTTATGAATGGCATTAGTCTTTTTTTATTTCATGGATCATATTGAAAAATCTGAGCCACGATCATGTCTTTCAACGCGGCACCGTTTCCTAAAATTCAGCTATCAAATACAATGGAAAAAGAAAAAGAAGATTAGCAAACTATTCAGCCAAGACCGTCTAAACAAACCGATTAAAAGTATCAATATTTGACGAATCAAGGGGATCGCAAGTAAACTTACGAAGCTTTACCTTGACGCTTCGATGTGCGTTCTTGCACGTTTCTTCTTCAGTAAAATCTTACTTTTTTCAACTTATTTTGAGGTAAGCCGTTGACTTTTTAAAATTAATTCATATTCCATTGTGTTTACAAATTCGCCTGGACTCGGTGCAATATTGAAGAATAGCATTGGTAGCGCGTCGGGTTAAATTAACATTTTACCGAAGAATTCGATACACATTGTATCGGATTGGATTTTGCTGAGCACGAAAAAAAGGAAGCAGCGCAGGGCCATCGGTAGCACGAAAGAGCGTAATCGAGTGCAAAATCTGCAGTCAAAAGCACAAAACAAAACGGGGTAATCCGACTTGGTTCCCTTCGATGGAGCGAGCGGCACAGCTACAAAAAAATTCTCCGAGAAACCTTAAGGCCCACAAGGCCTATTATACAGGCGAGGATAAAAAAAGAAGCAGAGGCATTGGCGCAGTAGTGGCAACGTATACTTAGAGCTCGGTGCGGAATGGACAGGTAAAAAAATCCCCACAGCGAGCAGCAGCATCGCGTATCGAGATGAAAAAAAAGAAGGGAGACGACGCGCTCTCTGTGTACGAGGAAGAAAGAGGCCATATAGCGGTCTGAAAGCAAGAAAAACACGAACGAACACGGGGTAGAAAAGTGTGCGCGCGCGTAACACGCCAGCACACACAATAGGGAATCGTCATCATCAACGATCTCGCGCTCCCTTTTTGCCCAAGCCCAGCTTGCCTGTGTGAATTACATACAATTCGGCATACGGCGCTGTAAAAAAACGCGCAGTACGACCACCACGTGCTTATATACGGGGAACAGGGGGGCAGGCATAGCGGCAGCGAGTCTTCCTCGCTTGTTAGACATCCGGGTCACATTTTCGGCCTAGTGGCGAGTGTGACTGCTGTGTGTTAGCTTGCGAGAGAGAGAGAGAGAGAGATCCGGAGAAATTGTATTAGACTACGAGTGCGAATCTCCCTCTTTTATATAAAACACTATTATTACCGTAATCATTATTTGTACGTTCAGGCAAGCTCGCTCTCCCTTAAGTCTCGAAGCCGTTTAATTTTGCTCCCCCTAGGATCTACGCGTATGTACATTCGCATGCAAGCATTAGTATACTAGTTGTAATTTCATACGAGGGGAGGAGGCGAGGCAGCGGCTGATTGCATGCATAGACTCTGCTGCTGCGTGTCTATATGTACGTACGTGTAAACTCACGTACACACACGCATAAATATGTGTATCAGCTATATTGACTCGTCGCTTGTTCATGCCCGCTTTGAAACACGGTTTTATCGGTGCACGCACGCACACACATATACATAAGCACGAAATATACAGTGCCTACAGAGTATATAGTAGCTAAACGCCAATAAGAACTTGCGCGCCCGTGCACGTGCTTGACGATGTTTACTTTCGCGCATACACTACAGGCTTGTGTTCATCTAGACGCGCGTGTGTAGGTGTGTGCAGAAGCTTATGTGTGCATGGCTTCGTGTATGTAATGTATTACATGCACATTGCACATTGCATATCCGTACATTAGCTGGACTGGTATAGTTATTGATCTACTTTTTAACGATTTTCGCTTAAATTTTCCGTGCTTTTTTTGTAATGCTGCATCTTAATAAATGTACATTATCGTTCACACAGCAGGAAATACCGTAAATGATTCGTATCGCGTCTATAAACATTTTAGCATAATAGCTTATCGGATTAATTTGTAAACACGTAAAAAACAATCAGTGGACTTGGCTCGGTAAGATATACATCCCTCGTTTAAAACAATAGTTAAAATACCAATTACCAATAGACCAAAGCCCAGTGTATAACCAAAGTGCTTTTCATCTCGAATTCATCCGACTCTCTCAACTTTGAATCTAATCCACCACGACGTCTCCCTTCTCGTCGTCCTTTCTCTCCCTGCGGAACTAGTATAAGTGCTGAAGAGATGCTTTGTTCTCTCTCTCTCTCTCTCTATTGCTCTTACCCACTGATATTAGCATACATGCACGCTCGTTATGCTTTTATACACACACGCGCGCGCGCATACACATACGCAGCATAGCGCACAGTCGAGCTAGAAATTTGAAAGGGGCTAGGGAGCTATATAATATACTCGAAGGCGGTAAGCGCAAAAACGAGGGTAGAAGTGGGGAGGGCGTTATTCCGTGGCGATCTACCACTGCCTCTATATACATGGGCATACGTGGAAGGTATATAGATAGATACCCTTGGTAATCCGTGCCCTATTCATCGCCTCAATATCTTCCTGCTTTATCTAACGATTATACAGTGCTTGCACGCGCGACGTCTCTCGACCCTAACTATATTATAGCACAAACACACACCCTATTCTAGTTTGGCTCTTCTTTTTTCTTTTTATTCCGTGCGGATGATAAGGAATTAGTGCTTATTTCGTTATTTAGCCTGTTATTGACCTAGACGCTACGACCTGAATAATATTAGACCCGACTCGTTCATCAAATTTAGTTTTTGAAATTCTTTTTATTTTACCCTTTCAAGTCTTGCAGCCTTGAGAGAACAAATTAGTTCACGAAATTTCACCAAAATTCTTTCGATTATTTTTCATTCAAATTTTATATCGAATTGCAGATGCATTATGTACATTGGCACGGATTTCGCCCGATAATTTCTGTGTACATACACGAAACACTTGCAGTTGTGCATAATATAATATACAGAGTATCTGGACGGGAGCATCGGATTACACATATACACACGCGCGCGCGAGGCAGATGAAACGCATTTCCTGCAATTAAACAGAACGAGTCGATTATCATTTTGCTATAGGTCAGAAAGTCATTGCGTGTAACGTATGCGCTTAGCGAAAAGATGCAATTTTGCTTTTTTTAGAGAGAAAAAAATTGATTATCTATCTGCAAAAGATAACATTTGAAGCATCAATCATTAGCACAATATTTGGATTTGTGTTTTGCTGATTATGTTGTGACGCATAAAGTATGCAACAAAATTTGAAGAAAATGTTTGCAGATTAAGTTATTCATGGTTACAACTACTGACAGTTTATGCAAATATAAATACGCAATGTCCGGAAAATTTTTTTTTATAAAAGAACACATTCGTTTTCAACTTTAAATTTTCTTTGCTAAAGCCTGAAATGTAATTAATGAAAGCACGATTAATTATTTATCGACGTTTTTGAGTGTTTAAGTTTGTTGACAAGACCACGGGCAAGTTTTCTTCGCATATTCATTCAGCGATGCATATAATTTACAACGTTAAAGCTGTTTTAGTGTCATATAAATGATATTTCTAAACAGATTTATCGTCGCAGTCAATTTGAAAACTCAATCTCATATAATTTGCATTGTAAATGATGATAAAAAAAAATTGTGTTTCAAACAAAACATACCTACTGGTTGTGTGCGCGCGCAGACGTACACAGAGAGTGCGAGAGAACCGATAAGCCATTACGTGTTTTTTGCACACATTCCAACGATAACTATTTTAATGATAAATGACGCTTAATGCGTTCGAAATGCGAAGAGTCACTCGGGAAACAAAAAAAAACAAAAAAAAAAACGAATGCAAGAAAAGAACAAAAATGTTTAAAATCATGCGTGCATAAATACATTTGACGCTCTTATGCAAAACGGGTAAAAAAGATGAAAAGTCATTAAATGTCGAAACGGTTCATAGGATCAAAACAAACAAACAAACGAACGAACGAAACTCATCCGAATGAATCGATAAAGCGTATAAAAATGGTTGGCGACGATAAACTTTGATACTTGTTACTATCAATTGAATTCTCTAGTCGTCGTTGAATTTTTTATCGAGTTGAAAAAGAGGCCAGCCAATGCCGTAATCGACATAACACGCAACACGCGCACAAAAAAGTGACAAATCAATTTGGACAAATAAACGCGCATTAATGCACGCGGAAAATTACGCTGGATAAACAAGCGCGCACGGACATCACTGGATGGGTAATTGTCACGCTCTCTCTCTCTCTCTCTTTCTCAGCAGCAGCAGCAACGACGTTTAACATGTTGGCAACTTAAACCCATACACAGGTATCTATATACCTATTACGTATACGCTTACATAGAAACGTCTCGCGATACAAAGCATGTATAGGTATAGGTGCCGAAAGCCGTGTTAGTCGACGCATGCGCAGTGCTCAGCAAATCGGCCTGCACAGTTTCTAGTCTACATCATCATATATACAAGGACGTATAGAGAGAGAGAGAGAGCAGAACATTATTTGTATATATATCGTATCGGTGTATCGGTTTACCTCGAGCTCGACTGTTACAACGCACGTGTTTAAATATCTATCATCTCTGTGTCGCTCTCCTGCACTACGGTACATAGGCAGCGGAATAGCGCTCATGCAAGCTCGCGCGTACTATAAAGCTCACGGTAATCGCCGGACGTATTTCCCTTGCGCATTTTCTACGCCCAGGCACTATCCCAACCCTGAAGCGTAAACACGCGCGCTACTACTATATACTCGGCCTGTTTATGTGTTCGCGTGTATATAACATACGTACACGTGCGCCCGGCGGCGGGACCTCGTTTAAAGATGGATTATAAACTGAGCCATATAATAGCTCGAGCAAGCTTGCGAACGCTGGACTAGCTGGGAGAGAAGGAAGAGGAGGAGGGAGGGTGGCCAGGGAGTGACATAAAGATTTTATTGTATTATACGGCCGACGGCGAAAGTTGCTGGCGGCTTTAACTCCTTTTTTATGGATATAAGCCATTTCATTACGTTGAGGGTGTGGAACGATATCAAGGGGTTGAGAAAAAAAAACAAGCATATAAATGGCTTCTGTGGATTTCGCGCTGCTCTTATTATGCTCGTCGGATGATCGATGATGTATCAACTCGCGTGTGCGTTAAAAAAAAAAAGAAAAAATTTCCGTCAAATAAAGACAACGACGACGACGACGATGACGACCGACTTTATAAGATTCAGTCTCGCGTTCGATAGCGAGCAAAAAACATCATCATTTTATTGTCTCTCGGTCCCATTAAAAACTCCAGTGGCTAATTCATACGTAAGCACGTTTATCAAGTTAAAAAGCCGGGCAATAACGAGTCCCGCCGCGCGCCGACTGACTACTATTAATCAGCATAAATTACGCCGCGAAACACATTTAAGAGTCGATTTTTTTCAACCTCTACTACGTACATACACACGTATATATATTAATATATCTAGGTGCTACGCGGAGGTAGATGGGTACTTCTACGCAGGCGCGTCGGTATAACGAAATGTTATTTGTCGCTTATGAATTTTCACGTGACAAGACGTTTTTCGCGCTAATTCTTGTAATCATCGGCACGTACGCGCTCGCTCGAGTATAGATTGACATTAAAAGAGCTTATGATATTCCATTTGCTTTAATAAGTCAACAGGCTCACTATATATAATACAGCACATGCGTTTGTGTATATAAATATATGAATGTGCATACAGAGATAGGCGCGCTCGTGAATACGTGAGCGCAAAGTGAATATTAAATGGTAGTGACTTGCGAGAAACGCTGTGCGAGCATTACCGGCATATAAGCTTTCGTTTGGGAAATCATTTGAGCGACTGATAATGCGTGGGTATATCCACTTGGAAATAATAGCAAATATAAAGGCGGAATATAATATTATTTACATAAAACATATATACCGAGAGAGTGAGAGAGATAGTGGGAGATAGGAAAATAATGTGTCAAGAAAATCATTATTTCGATCTGCTTTGGAGCCGTCGTCGGCTTAGCAAGTGCCGCGGTTCATTTAAAAGGCGACGAACGACTATTAATAACACAAGTATAAGCATGTTTCAGCTCGTACATACAGCGCGGAGGCAGACACGCGGCTCTCGAGTCTCGAGAGAGCCGCGCACAGTATCATTAAAGCATTTGAAAATTTCACCACAGTCATGCGCTCGCGCGACTATGCAGCACAAACGCAGTGCGAGAAAGACAGGTATATAACATGTGTATAGGTATGTATGTGTGTGCACTGGTACGTGCTGCACAGGTATTATATGTATACAGCACGAGAGTATCCACTTACCGGATGCCTAGCAGCTGCGGCCGCCGCTGCAGCGGCCGCATTGATTCCGGCGCTCGGATACATTTTTCCCGCTCTCGCTCTGTCTCCGTCCAACTCGCCTGCAGAAGACACGGCGGCGGCGAAGATATTGCTGCTGGCTCGCCTGATGGTTGTTGGTGGTTTCGCAGGGATGCGACACAGCGATGATCAACAACAATACCGCGCGACACGACACACGCAAAACCAAAAGTATAGCAGAAGGCGAGCTGGTTCTTTTTTCTCTTGGCTTTTTTTTTTTTTTTTTAAATCGCGAGGTAACGATTTTTTGTCTTCTTTATCCTCGCAGCGAACGGCAGAAGCACACAACTATAATAACGCACTGTTTTTTTTTCTCTTTTCTGTCGATGCACAATAAACCCACTGATGCACGCGAATAACTGCTTTTTTTGCAGTCTCTGCGCACGATTATTTATTTAAGCGGGAAATTTTTCAAACACTCATAAACACATTTAACACTCAGGCCTACGTATGCAATATTCGTATGCGCCTTTTCGAACGTTTTCACAGACACACTTTTTTGTTGCTATTTCCCTCTAGCTGGTTGGTAATTCAACTCGTTTTCTCACTCGTGTCACTTTTGTCGCAGCAGTAACAGTAGTAGTAGTAGTAGTAAATGTTGTTGTTGTAGCTGCAACTTTACTCACGGCTATACAAGCAGAGATATGTAGAGAGAAGAAGAAGAAGAAGAAAAAGAAGTTGTTATCAAACGTCGTCGGTATTGAATCGCAATAGTGGTCGCAGCCAGACGAGCGACTGCTTTTTTCTACAGCCCCGTTGGAACGCCATCCACTCTGCCTTTATTCCTCGGGCTTTCTTTCTCTTTTTTCCTTTTTTTTCTCTCCCTCTTTCTCGCTCGCACACTCACTGGCTCGTTCTGGCTTCACACTGCCGTCACTGCTCGTCCGCAATTGCAAGCCGCTTGTATACACACTTGTTCGTCGATCGATTCTCAGCGATTCATTCGGAAAAACGACGTCAATGAGTCAATTTTACTAGCTGTATTTGTTTGTGTTTAATGTTTAACGATCGTCCCCTCACTGCTTGGCTTACTATACGAACCCTAGTATACACACACAACTGCGATAGCAAGCTCGTGCGCGACTTTCAGGCTAGGGTCGAAAGAGAGAACTGCCTTATCGACGCTCGTTGGCTCGTACGATGCACGAAGAAGAGCGGTGTCAAAGCTGTGAAAGCGGCGCAACGATTTCCACGAGCTTTTGGAGTAATTCGAATGATTTTAAAGAAAAAAGGAGCAAAACAATCGGTGCACGCACTGTGTAATAGGCCGTCGAGCGCGATGCAACTATCTGTGTGTAATGCTCGGCTGCTTTTTGCGTACGCGTGTGAGTGTGTGTGTGTGTGTGTGTGTGTGAGAGAGAGAGAGAGAGTATATGTATTTTGTATGTATGTGTGTATATGCGCTATACTATGCCGCACGGAGCTGTAAATTCGCACAGAAGCGGAGACTATTACGAACCTCGCTCGGCAATGGTTTCGGAACGACTGACTGGCGAAACGGTAGAGGGGGCAAAGTCGCGTCCCCCACCTCGAGTCGCTCCGTCTCTCTCTCGCTCGCTCGCCCTTTAGGTGTGTGTGCGCGAAATGCATGCTCGACGCTCTCGTATAAAAGAGAGAGAGAGAGAGAGACGCGGTGTGGTGTATACACGCTCACAGTCACACGTAGACGAGGGCGCGCGTCATTTCTATACAAGTGTGTATGTGTGCGTGTGTGTATATGGAGTGGCAGTCGCGGCACTCGGCTGAGAGAAAGAGAGAGAGAGAGAGAGAGAGAACGACACCGACACACACGCAGGACGGAGCGATATTCGCGCGCGCATCCACCGGCGGCGTTGGCAGCGGTGGCAAGCAGCAGCAGCGTCGACCCGTACGTATAGCCCCGCGCACCCCCCGGTTCGTTGGTCGACCCCCCCCTTACCCCTCTCGCCCGTCTCAGCTGCCGCCGCCACCACCGCCGCCGCTTAACCAATGTGTACGACGCGCGTCTGTGTGCAGCATAGCAGCAGCAGCGAGTTTATATTATACGTGTGCGAGTGTATGCGCGTATACTCCGTGCCGTCATCCATATAATAGCTGTACCTCGCGCTCTCTCGCACTTCTTCGCTCGCGCTCTTTTTGCCTCGCTCCGCTCCGCGTCTCTCAAGTCTCACTCGCATCGCCCGGTGTGTGCGCGTCGGGCGGCTCATATTTATTTCTCTATGCTTTTTTTTTTTTCTCTCTCTCTCTCTCTCTCTCTTTCGCAGTTCGCTCGCACATTCTCCTCGCTTCTCTTTTCTCTCGCGAAGCTCTGTTGTACGTGCACTCGCTGCGGCGAATATTCATCCACGTGTATGTGTGTGCTTGCTTCACTGCTGCTGCTGCGCACTAACGTGTGTGTGTGTGTGTACTGTGTAGTGTGCGTGGCGTATACAGTACGAATTGCACGCACGCTCTCGATCTCTCGTTCTTCCATCGCGCACAATTAGTTGCGCCGTTATATCTACTTAGCTATAAAGAGCCGCCGAAATTACTTTATTTCTCCGTACTAGTGGTCGTTCATGCTGCTCTCGGCCTCTCGCACGCACACCGAGCCACGGACAAGAGAGATGCATGCTCTTAACGAGTATTACAATTATATGTACTGCGGCTCGGTCAATTTGTTTCTCGTATTTTCTCGCCGCGTCGACTACGATTTTAAGTTGCACACGCGCGCAGCTTATGTATTTCTCTCTTTAATTACGAACAAGGACGACTCGAGCAACTCCAGCTCGACTCTACTTGTATTCGGCTCTCGAGCTGACGACGACGATGATTTCGGAGTTGAAACGTGTCGCGTGATGCATACCAAACAAATAAGCACAACAAGCCCGGATGACTCCAACTTATACTCCACTGTAATATATAGATATTGTACATAAAGGGAGCCTGTATAGACTTTAGCCGCACACAGCTGTACTGCAAATATGCCGCGTGTATATTGTGAAATTGTACGTACGCATGTGTGTGTGTGTGTGTGTATACCGTGGGGTTATTAAACGCACGAACGCCTCGGCACGCAGGAGAAAACGAGAGCCCTGTGGACTTTTCTCTCTTTCTCTCACATACATACATCCAAGTCACAATACAAAGCTTTAAGGTACACATGGGTGTATGTTCACGCACATACACACAGGCATGCTGCACCACATGCCAAATTATCATTTCTGCACGATGTCGGCTTCGATACATCCTTCTCTCTCTCTCTCTCTCTTTTTATTTAGCTCGTCGCACGCAGGAGAGAAAAACCTCCTCCTTGAACGTTATAACGTACACACGCAGGCGTTGCTCTACTCCCTTACATATTATGAACATATAAAATCCCACTGCAAAGTCACTCTGCCCGCATATGTGCGTGTAGCGCACACATACACGAGTGCATACACACACATACATTTGTTAATTCGCTCGACTCGTCGGGAATTTTGCGCCGCGCATACCCGAGTCATGCTTGCCGCTTGTAGCATAGCAGCAGCAGCAGCAGCAGTGCAATATACTGCCTGTATATAGTGTTGTAGCGAGTGCCTGCAAGTGTGCGTATGCATGTATGCGTGTATGTGCGAGTAAACGCCACAAGCGCACAATCAGGTTGAAATTGCTCAAGAAGCAGGCGCAAGTGAAACATTGGCTTGACGAGTGTGTTATTAAATTGATCTCTGCACACTGCACGAGCGGCGGCCACTAAGTTTTTCCCTCTTATATACATGTGCGCAACGTGCATGTGCGTCTATATACATCGTGTAAGTACGTATAGAAGGTGGGTAAGGTAGGTAAAAGGTGGCTATGTAGCATTCACTCGGGCCGTAAGCGGCCCGGCGTCGTAGCACCGTGTACTTGCGGGTTTCAATTACTCGTGCCTGAGAGAGAGAGAGAGAGAGGAGAGTGTGGGGCGGCGCGCGGACTGCATAACTTCGCCTCTACTGAACACTCAATTTTGGCTAATTGCACGCGATCTGTCCAGTTGTTCTTGCCTCTCTTAAATTACTGCCTAACTGGCTTTTTTCCCCTCTACACACACTTCGGCTATCTATACGTGTATGTACGCGTTATTATATAGGCGCGTATAATGCGTTTATCTTGCGAATATACGCACGCGTGTATCTCTCTATATTATGCCCGTATGGACTGTTGATCGGCGCGACCTTGCGCGGATTAATAACCAGCGTTTATTTCTCATATTAGTAAATCAAACTCGCTACGCGCACACGTTTTCTCTTTTTCTCTATATATACATACACAATCGGCCTATGGCTCTTCAAACAATACTTTACGACTCAGCAATGCGCTAATTAGATTCCTTCCTTTTTTTTCCTTTCCCTCGAGCCAAGCCGACGCTGTTCCAGTCCATTATCCAAACATAATGCGCGCAAATACGTTTTTTCTTCCTTCTCGCATTTTCGTGCGAGCAATATATAACGTGTACACATGTACGCGTGTGGCTCACGTGCGCCAAAAGTCCATATAATACACGAACACACACACACACACACATACACAGCGCGTGAGGCGAAATCGCGAGCGAGGGTGGAGCGCGGCCATAAAAATCAGTTGGGGCTACGCGCGGATTTTGATTAAATTAAGCGATTTCGGCCATTTCAGCTGTACTCGGGCGTCGTCGTTTTTTCCCCCGAAATACTCCACGCCAATTCAGAAGCTCGTTAATATGCGAGTAATCCGTGCGCGCACAGGTGAGTCGAGCCGCTCCGTGCAGCTTCGGAGCGACGTACGTGTACGCGCGGGATATAGGATAAGCAACGCGGAAAAAACGTCGGCGAACCGACGCGGAGCTCCGGCAGCGCTGAATATATCCGTACAGCAGTACGCGCGCATACATTTAGGTAACAATTCGAGTTGACGCTGGGATCTGCGATGTAAATATGCGTGTGCGGCGGCGGCGGTGGTGGTACGGCAGTGGAAAAAAAAAGAGAAGAGCGAGAAACTGCGACGCGAAATTGCATTTCTTTGTTCCAGTACAGCGACGCACGTATACAGCATACAGCAGCAGTGCTACCGGGTTTTTCTTGCTGTTGCATCTTTTTTTTTGTTGGCTCGCCGCATAGCGCATAGCCGCAGCCAGCACAACTCGGTAGTCGGTGGTGGCACAGTGAGCTAGAGCGCGCGAGAGCGACAATTTTCTCTCTTTATGTATATTTTATCCGTGCACATACATAGTTGGAAAACGAGTCACAGCCGAGCGAGTTAAGCGACAGGAGCATGTACACTCATCAAGTAGGCAAAAATTCACGTATTCGAAGAGAAAGAGAGAGAAAAAAGTCGCTACACGGCTCGAGTCAGGAGTGAGTTTGTCAGGTAACGTGTGCACACGGAGGACAGGGGTAAAAATTTATTCCTACAGCAGCAGCATCAGTGGCAGTGAAACTAGCTGCTCGAAGTGCGCTACTGTATGCATGCGCGCACATGCAGAGTCAGTCTTGTCTCTCTCTCTCTGCTCGTCATTCCCTCGTGCACATCGCGGTATCGCGGCGCAGTCGAGTCGCTTAAATGCGCTGTGTGTGTGTGTGTGCGCGCGCGGCCCAGCTAGCTCGGCAAGCGAAACGACGTGACGAGCATACACGGGTATTAGCCGCGCTCGGTTGCGCCTCTCCTCGACTCCTATATAGCCTGTATATAGCACTACAGCCAACTTAGCTATTCTCCTTCTCTCTATATTATACGCTATACATAAGGTGTATATGTAGCCGGTATATCGCGCATACGATGCGCTACTCGCGACCCATATAAACTCTGACGCTAATACTAAGTTGGCATTGGCAAACATGCGTTTATACAGTAGGCAGTTGCGCGACGATGCACCGACTCTGTATTTGTACTCGATCGATCGTAAAATATTTCTCTGCTCCGATCTGGTCTCGATCGCAATATACGTTAAAAGCCAGCGCGCGACGATATAATCACGCTCGCGCGTCTCTATAGAAGCGGCCGCTTTTGTGATTTTTCCCCGCGAGCTCTCTTCCCTTAGGGCAGCAGCAGCAGCTCTCAGCCAGTCGAGTGGTTGGTCCACAAAGCGCGCGCGCGAGACGTGCGGAAAGAAAAGAAGAGAGAGAGCGCGCATTGCCACAAATATATGGCGCCTCGGCTCGTTTCCTCCTCCCGAGTCTTCTGTGCTGCACCCCCGGCACAGCCACCCCGTCGGTGCAATGTCACTACCACTACTACAGGCTATGCGCTCGTGTGCAAGTGCGTGTGAATGTGATTGTGGCGCGCGCGTACATATACCTACATTATATACAAGAAGACGACAGCATAGAGAGAAAGAGGGGAAAGAGAGAGAGAGAGAGAGAGGCGAGTCCGGACTGCGAGTAGTAGCACGTTAATCCCTTCATATCTCGAGCTCCGACGACCCCAAAAGTGGTAAGAGTGAGTAAGAGACTGAACGGCTGCTGCTACTTCTCTTTATCTCGCTCGTGTTGGCGCAAACGCCGTATTATTATATGAGAGAGAGAGAGAGAGAGAGAGAGAGAGAGAGAAGAGCGCGACCTGCCGAGCTTGTGCGCGTGTGTGTGTGGTGTGTTTGTGTGCATGAATGCTATATTGTAGACGCTTTATACGTGCGTCTGTGTGCGAGCTACTGCTCCGTAGTAATATAAGGGGGGCAAATGTGCAAGCAGGGGTGAAGAGAAGAAGATAGCGCTGTAGCGCGGGCAACATGCGTAAAAGCCCCCCCAAGAGAGAAGCTGCGCGCAGAGTGAGTGAGAAGGAGACTCGCACATACATACACGCACACACATACAAAGCAGCAACAGCGAGTGCCGAGTGCTGAACGTACGCGTATAGTAATAGCAGTCGTTCTGTCTCACTTTTCCAACGCACACATACATACAGAGGCACATCTACACGAGCTTGCACACAAAAGACAAGTTTAATGTGTGCGCCAAGCAAAGCGGGCGGTATACACCTATGGATGTTGTATATACAAACACACGTACACCCACACACAGAGAGAAAGCATAGCCTCCAGTCAGCCGCTGATGCAGCTCAACAGCAGCAGCAGCAGCAGCAGCAGCAGCAGTGGCGGCGGCGGCGGCGGCAGCAGCGCGTATACATAGAGTTCGCGCTCGTCTAACTCGCGAATAAGCGTGAGCGGGAGCAAGAGAGAGAGAACGTCGCCGTCGGTTGCTAGCCTGGTATTTCTGCGCGATGACCCTATACCTATATATACGTGTACGTGTGTATATACGCGAGAGGGAAAGAGAGAGAGAGAGAGAGAGAGAGAGAGTAAAGCCATGGCCCCGCTATGTGAATATCGCACGGCACACAGTCCCAAGCAGTTTCCTACTTGATTGCCGCTATGTCTCCCTCTCTCTCTCTCTCTCTCTCACTCGGAGTTGCTGTTGCCATATAGCTCGCTGCACTAGTAGTGGTAAGCAGCGAGTAGGGCGCGATGTACAAAGCAGCGAAAGAGCCAGCTACGCCACTAGTGTGCGAGACTAACTGCGTATGTGTATGCCTGTCTGTGAGTGTATAGATACGTGCACGCTGTGTGTATGCATGTGCGTGCTTGCGCACACAGCCACATGCTACTACTACCACTACTATACAACAGACTCGAGGCTCAAGCTCTCTGTTGTGCACGCGGCAAAGCTCGAGGAATCCGCGCGGACTGCAGCAAGGCTTTGCGAGCTCGAATCGCAGGCCGGAGTCGAGCGGACTTGGCCAATGTCGGGGGCCGACTCCCCACTCGCTTAACCGACGCCGAGCCGAGCCGACCAATGCGCCGTTCAAGTCGACCAATACCGAGCTTTCGTCGACTTTGCACTTGATCCGCGCGGACTGATTCTCGGCTCTCTCTCTCTCTCTCTCTCTCTCCTTCTCTTACTCACTCTCTTTCCCTCCAGCATATATGTATATAACTCGACTCAAAGAGATAGAGCGCGCGCAAGCAAGCGAGAGAAAGAGAGAGAAAAGATATATACATGCACACATAGACACATAAATACACACGATATACACCATCGTGTGCGCATGAAGGTGCTATACACGAAGCCGCAGCGAAACATGAAAAATAGGGGACTACACAGAGAAAAACACGGAGGCGGCTCTCTCTCTCTCTCTCTTTCTCTTCCTATTTCTCCCTATTTCTCCCTCGACCCTCGACAGTACAAGAAAGACGAAGATGGAGAAAGATGCGAATGCTGCTGCTGCTGTTGCTGTGCTCGAAGGTGCGACTCGATGAGAGAAAAGGACGCAAAGTGCCATCGCTGAATATATATAATATATATCTGTATAGCTGCGAGCAGAGAGAGAGAGAGAGAGAGCCACGCTCTCTTTTAGCGAATCCGAGGAAGCCTTGCATGTCTGCGTGCACACGTATATTATGTATGGCTGTGCGTGTGTTCGAGCGAGCGAGCGACGAGAGACGCGGAGAATTGTATATGTATAAGAGTATGCTTTGAAACGTATATCTGCGCCCTCTCGCCTGCGCGCGCGCGCGCGAATCCTAAGAAAGTACATTTCAAAAAAAAAGGTGAGGGAGAGAAACATGTGGGAGGTAAAAATGAGAAAGATAGAGTCTACGCGATGCCGAAGCGCAAGTACTCCGATTTTGCTATATATATATACACACACACACACAGTACACACATATAGTAGCGGAGCCTAGTGCTGTGTGCCGCCACCAGTGCTCGATGCAGGAAAAAGAAAGAGCGAGCTAGAGGGATGGCAATGGAAAAGTAACATAACGAAACGTCGATCCCATTACCTCAAGTTCTCTGCTTCTTTTTCCTCCCTCTCTCTCCATTCTCTCTTTCTCTCCCTATATCTATATTGTTCTCTCCTTTATACATGTCTCTCGCTTAGCTCTATACCAGGCATTACGTATATATATATATTATATATATATATATATATATGTGTGTGTGTGTATGGATATATATTGTTATACACAGTGCACACACACATATATATATATAGAGATATATATTATATGAGCACACACAAGAGAGAAACTCGACCTCGTTCCTCTTCCTATCTTCCTTTTTCGCTCTCTTTCTTAACCACGCTATATACCTGTACAATATACATGTGCATATATATACTTCGAGTAGTTGTGAGAGGGAGAGAGACTTGATTTTGCCCTTCTTATCCTTTTATATGCGCTAGCACATATATACACGTAGCCTTTTAGATGTCTTTCTTTTGCTCGTGCAGATGAACATAGGCCAGAACCGGCGACGACGGCACTGACACTGGCCGAGCTAAGGTGTGTCTGTGTGTAGTATACGACTGAGCTATACGTATGCATATATATTGTATCATGCGCTGTTATATACAGCTCGCACATAAGGCCAAAATTGAATATCCGTAAATTACAGCGGCACTGGGGCGCGCGTGTCCTGCAACGAGGTTCTTAATACAGCCAAGGATGTACCCTATAGCACACTCTATATACGTACAGTATAAATCCCCTGTATACGTATAAGCAGTAGCAGCACCGAAAGAGCATTGTTATGCCCTGTTGCTCGTGCGCATCGTGTCGTCGTCCTCGTCGCCCTCGTCGTCTATCGCGTATATAATCTACGTCGCCGCTTCTGCCGCTGCCTGACATTATAGAGCACGTGTTCCTCCGCAGCCCATGTAGTTGTAGTAGTAGTAGTAGTAGTAGATCTAAATATGCGCACCTACACGGCCTCGTGCGCACATTTTGTTACATAAATATATATCGCAGCTGTATCCCTATAACTGATTGAGCTCGAGTAACGTGACAATCCCCGTATAGCATAAACCGATTCGTTTGAGAGCTATGTATAGCGTAAGCATAGCTACTCGTCACTCGGGTCCGATAATTCGCCTATTTACCGCAGGCGCGTCCACAAAAATCCTAACATTATACGCGCGGCTTTCACTCGCATTTAGTAGTAGTAGTAGTAGTAGTTGCTCGAGGCGAGTATATGTACGCGCGCGCGTAAACCTCATTTGCGCCGTGTCTATCGAGTATACACGCCCGCGTGCAGTGCAGTGTGCACCTATAATGCACACCTATTCCTCTCTATCCCGAGCGCCGCGCGTATAATAAGTACTTGCCTAGCGCGAGTGAGAGAGGCTTTTACAAATTTGTTTTGATAAATTGCCTTGGCTTACATCGGCCGAGCAACTACTACTAGACGCGCCTTTGTAAATGTCTCAATTATTCAATAAACACCCCAGATTCTCTGCCTCTCGACTTTGTTCGCGGCTTCCTGCAATAGTTGCTCTGATTTACCTGGAGCTATTTTATCAATTTCAAACATGTTCGTTCATTGCGACTTGCATAACGAAATTAATTGATCAGTGAAGATGGCGATACATAGACTTGATCCATGGATTTGTTATTATTGTTGAAGTGAAACTTCTTAAGGCACTTTAGGTATGGATAGTCACCCCTTAAAATCTGAACAGTAACGCGTGATAATCGTACTTACATTGACTCTTCAGAGCCAGAGTCTTTTCATTGGGCTACATATGATGAGCTTTTTGATTCCATCAATAGATGGAGTATTGTAATTTCGCAAGAGACAGACAAATTTTCATAGGATATTTATTGAAACCATTTTCGATATTTCAAAATAAAATTTCTGTACAATATACAATTTAAGTAATCCTTGTTCGTGGCCAGGACACAATTTGATCGCTGGCACTTTCTTCATAGCGACGCGTACATTTTTCCAAATCATTTCCAAATATCTATTAGAAACGAAGGGGAGAGAGAGGCAGGCGCCTCTACAGATCGAGCTCGACAGAATCCAATTAGCGATAAATTGCAGCTTGAAAAATAGAACACACCAGCAGGCGGCGGGGCAATGCTCGCCAACTTATAACGGACGAAATAACGACGGCAACGGAAAGAAAGAGGAGAAAAAAAACAGAATGAAGAGAGAAAGAGAGAAGGAAAAAAGCAGCAGCGGCTGCGACGGAAAATGCATTTTTCGCTCGACTATACACAACACGTCGCTTGATTGTAAATGTGCAAATGTGTGTACAAGAGTATATGGGCATGAAAATCGCCGCTATGTGTTTATGTGAGAGAGAAAGAGACAAGTCGCGCAATAGCCATACGTTATAATACGTAAGCAATAGGTGCTACAGCACTCGCAGACTAGAGCGAGTAGGATATAGAAAGTGGCTGCTATCCGCTGTCATAATTTCGCGTACGTCGTCATTAAAATTAATACACGTCGAAGAGAGCTGAAAGTCCACGTCCAGTACTGCAAACTGCAGTAATACATGTATATATCCTTGGTGGTGTCTTTGTACATACACACACGCGCGCACATAATGCTACCGGCGTCACGTGCTTTTGACTTCCCCTCCCTACTCGTCGAGCTCGGCTAATTTTCTATTAAATCGTCTTCTTCGCGTTTCTCGCGTTATGCACACACACACACACACACACACACACACACACACACACACACACACACACACACACACACACACACACATATGCACAAACTCGGCTCGCATGATATACACATATAGTCATACACATATCGAAAGAGAGGCATCATGTATATTTAAGCGAACATTGCTTTTTGCACCGCTTATACATAATAAAGCAGTGTAAAACGAGGCCGCCACGCCGTACTGCACTTTCCCCCTTTCCTCTCCGCTCATTCTCTTTTCAACCTATAAATATGAACGTCGTTAATACCTCTCTGTTGCTGCTGTATTTCTGTGCATATATGTGTGTGTGTGTGTGTGTGTGTATGCGTCGGTGTGTGTATTTGTGTAAGTTTGCGCGAGGAAAATTTATTGAAAAACTCGCGCGCAGTTCCGCAAGCGCAAGTTTATATGAGACACAGAGAGAGACTGGGCGTGCATATTTACGCGGCGCGGCTTGTTGTCGTTGGCGCGCTTTGAAATTATTCATCGATCCCGAGCTGTTACTGCAGTTTTTAATAATTTATCCACATATATATACACACACATATACGTATACGTGGCAGAGGCTGTGTAAGTTGGCCGGTAAAAAGCTCCCCCACATGAGAGAGAGAGAGAGAGAGCAAATGCAGCCGAAAATTCCCGACTCGAACGAGCGATTTGTGCAGCAATCGCGATATTGTAAAGCTTTTTCGCACTCGCGCCAACCCCCTCCATCGATTTTGTAATAATACGACTGGGCCTTTTGTTATTATATATATAGATTCAAGCAACGTATGTGTGTGTGTGTGAGTATGTATGGGGACGCGCATAAACTGCAAAGTGAAAAAAAGAGAGTAAAAACTCATAGGAGGGCGCCAAGTGCATTCATGCGGTATTTTGCATTTTTCATGCGCTCGTCTCCTCCGCCTCTACTCTATACACATACCATATCATATATATGCAGTGCAGCGCAACATTGTTACTCAGCTAGCTATATATACACGAAACATTCAAAATATCAACGTTTTCACGTTTATCTTTGTAAATATGATGTAGCTCCGGTATGCGTATGTATATAAACGCGACGATAGTTAAACTGTATAGATGCGCATGCATATTCGCAGGATATGCGTGGCAGGAACTCGAGCTGCTGCGAGTGTGTGTGTGTGTATCGTCGACATACATAATAATCATGTTATTGAAACATTTAGCATGCGGCACAGTAGCGCGTAGGCGGTAGCGGCGGCGGCCCCTTATACAATACAATGCGTGTATCGGCTGGCACGTAACGCGGCGCGATGGAAGGATAGTTATCGAAGCCACTTTATTATAATAATATATCTAAATTGCGTTGCGTAATTAATCATAGCTGTAGTGGGCGAGCCTCGACGACTCTTAATTAGAAACAAGCAAGTGTGTGTGTGTGGATATGCTGCACACATCGACGTACACTGCGCAGTTCGATACTGCGACGACGACGACGTCGATCGGGCACCGAAAAGAGACAATGAAAATAAACGCCGAGGGTAATTGTACAATCTAATAAAGGCTATTGTCCGAGTCCTAAAATGGCCTGCAGCATTAGCCGTTATATGTATACTTGCGGCGCATTCATAACTAGCAGTCGGCGGCGACATTTTCGCGTGCGCGGCGAAAAATTAATTACGAAACATTATTTTTCGCGCGCGCTGCTTATTATACCCTCGCGCTCGGGCTACATGTAATCATAATGATTGTCGTTCGCCTCGCACCGAATACATCGAATGACTCGTGAAAAGACTTTTAATTAAAGTGACGCTGCTGCTGCTGATGCTGATGCTGATGCTGCGTACACACGCGATAATAATATATTCATCACGTGTACGAATATATGACGTATTATAGTCACTTTGTGTATCAATATTATACGCGCAGCCCATGAAAATTTATGCTCGTGTTACGCGCGTGCAGCCCATACACGCACACACTTACGTACGCACACTCATGCTGATCGATGCAGCAACACGAGCTACTGCACTCGCTGCTGTACTTTATATATTCTCGCTGAAACGAGAAAATTTATAATTGATAAGCTTGTGCGCGGGGAGCGAAGCTGCGCCGATATACGCCGTACACTTTTGGTCTAATATCCTCTTATTGAACGCGAGAGGAAAAGAGCTGCGAGAGCGCACGAATTGACGCGCATAATTTTAATCATTTTATCGCTCGCGTGCCAACTGCTACTATATAGCTATGTACGCTTCATCGTATCGGCATTATCGCCTCGGTGACCTGCGTTCAGCCTACCTATATATAATGATATTTCAGCCGCGCACTCGAGCCACTACTCGTAATTGTAATAGCTACTTTGAAAGGGAAAAATGTGTAGGAGATTTATCGAATTCGGTCGGCGTCATAAATTATCTCGGCGCATGTCTATAATATCTTATCGTCCTGCTGTATCGGCTAATTGAGAAAAAGTTATTTTTTCCCCAAACTCGTTGTCGGCGACGTTATTATAGCGATGCGCGCGTCATGGTACTCGAAATACCAGCAGGATATCGTCCCATTTATAATAATATTCGACTCGTCGATCGGGAATTTAAGCTCACGTGCGATATATGCGAATGTAAAAAAAAAGAGAAGAGAAAGACAGCTAGTGTTGGCGGATATGGCATGTGCGCGTTACAGCTCATTTCCTTAGCTTCACCTTCATCGTTCATAAACAATATACGTGTGTACGTGCAAGCTTACAGTGCACAGGCACGTTTAAAGCATTGAAACTCGCAATGCACATACAACGGAGAGAGAGAGAGAGAGAGAGAGATAGCTTGGCTACATATATATACAACGTTAATGTTATACATATATAGGTGTAAGAGCAAAAAGGAGGAAGCGGAAAGTGTTGGCTGAACCACACTAGCAGCGGCAGCAGCAGCAGCGACAGAAGCGCGGCTGGTTGCGGTTTCGACCCTTCGACCGGCAGCACAGGCAGCAGTCGCTGCAACTGAAGGAGCGAACCGCGACTGTGGTCGCGAGGCGCGGCTAACCGCGCCGATGCTCTCAACCCGTGCACTGGCCCGCTTCCGAGCTCCAAGCTCGACCGCCTATACATACCTACCCATCTATCCGATTCTCTATACATTTATATACCTACTGCTACCATTAACGCTGACTGCAGCCGTCCGCTCTCTCTCTCTCTCTCTCTCTCTCTCTCTCTCTGCTATGGACCAGTGCACACGAAGAAAATATGAAAGCTCCAAGCTGAGCTGCTCTTGCGCTGTCATTTAAACTATAACTTATACTTCGTATCTCGATGCTCGATATCTTCGACGTGCTACGCTCAATAAAATGCACTTTTTCTTTATAAATATTGAGCTGAATTTTCTTCAAGCTACTTTTTTTTATTAAACCGTATGAAACTCCAATGAACATTTTAGTTCTTTCTCATTCTGTCCCTTGGGAGAAAAAACGAGAAACTAGCGCAATATTCCAACAAACTGTTCTGAATTTTTCATGCCAAAATTCAAGTTCTTTGCGCACGAATGCCCGCAAAATTGCACATTTTTTTTGTTTAGACACAGAATAGTATCTCTACAACGTGTGTGTCGTGCGATGGAAAAATTATGCATAAATTTAACCGGAAGCATGTACTTTCAAATTTTCCCCCCTAGAAAATGACAACCACATTTGCATGAAAAGCAAAACGACACGCATTAAGGCACATCATGCTCGTGTCTATTTTTGTTGTTCTCCAAAAAGCTTTTGTGGGTACTGAATAATTTTCCTACCATTATTTAATTATTAAATTATGAATTTATTTGCGCGAGCTTAATTTATCCGACACGAGTCGAGGAAAAATGTGCTTTTGAGGTAGATGATTTTTTGAGGCCATAATTATTTGGTAATTACTACGTGCGATGAGCTAAAGGAGAACCAAATGACGACCTTGCAGGTAAAAATTGTAACATAATACGCTCGCTATAAGGGCAGGGTTTGCAAAACGAAAACACGAGAAAGAACGCCCCACGCGATAACAGCTCGGTGGCGGCATCGGCACACAGGAGGCTTGTTTGACAAGTTAAAAATCGACTGCAAGCACGTGTTGTGCTCTTATTTCCAATAATAATAAAATCGCCTCACGAACATGAGAGATTCAAATCGTCTTTCAAAAGATCCATGTATAGATAAGCCACTTGATTAATAACGACATATATACATTCAGTGGCTTATCCTCCTGTTCCGCAGCCTCCTTTTTTCTCTCCATGCGTGTATTTGGATTTACCTGCTCAACTCAGGATACTACGTGGACGTGGTACTACTTATTTTACTTTTTTTTACCAAGGTGCAAATATAGTAATTAATAAGTACTTTGCTTTCGTTTCGCATAACACGCAGTTCATTAACGTTTTTAACCTTAGTTCGATTCGTTACATAAAACGTGTATGCCTCGATTCAATGAATTTGTACATAAAATATTGTCTTATTTTGGGCTTGAACAGTCGCAAACGTCAGGTTTATTTATACATTTTACAGCGTAACAAATATAATAAATTTATAAATTATGTGTACGATAATATTTCGATAAATTGATCGAAAGTGGATAAGATGTCTGTAACAGATGAATCACAAACTTTTTTCAATGTATAAGTGGTTTATACAAAGCAACGCATTTCTTATCCGATTTGAAGATATAGGAAAGAGATAACGAAAAAAAACCCGTGTACTCCTAATGATCAACTTCTACACGTTTATTAACTGAATTTATTGATATCAACGATGAGTATACAAATTTAAGTATTGCATCGAACATTCAAGACAAAATATAATACACCAGTATAAATTACAATAAAGTATATAAACGCTTTTAAAAATATCTTAAATTTAAAAGCAGATTTAATGTTCAATCGGTAATCATGAACAAAAGGATTTAATTCTATACTCAATTTTACAAATTTTGATTATGAAAATAAATGTTTTGATAGATATTTACTTTTGGCGTTTGGTAAACAAAAAAGTTATAAAATCCAACGATCATAAATCATGACAATCTCCTCCACTAGATGACAAGTACCTTCATAAGTGAAAAAATTAATTTCATTCCTCAGAGAATCGGTATTACATACACTGAACATATAAAATAGTAATGTCTACAAGAACGCTATGAATTGGCAGCAATGGTAGCTGTTACTATATTTTTAGGTTTTTTTGTTATTTATTAAGGTAAAATTGATGCGTTTCCAAAATAATTTTAATAGTAATCAGCAAAGTCCTATAATTATCTACAATTATCGATGATACAATATTTTTTAGATTCCACAAAATTTACTTGCCATGCAATAATTTTTGTCAATAAATATATGAATGGAGGAATGTCACACTTTCAAAGCCTTTGAAATTGAATTCCAATCGCTGTTGTTCATACATATACGCGAATGGATCGAAAAAAAGAAGATGCACGATTCCATCTGCACGTTCGAAATGGATTATTACTGACCTGCAGGAGAGGCACGTATACACCATGCAGGTGCTACAGAGCGCAGCTCATTTTAGCCGGAAGCTAATGACGTAGGGATACACAAGGAACTGATGTTGTCGGAAAGATAATACATACACACGCTCGCACGCGTCCCGCGAACTTGCTTCATTCTTGAGACTTTTTTTTGCAAATGGATTATAGATGCGAGGAGATGTTGCGAATGCGAGACTCGCTCGAGGGTCGACGGTTATTACGGACCAATAATGAACTCTATTCGCGTATACGTGCGTGTGGCTTCAATGTAGCTCGCAACATTGCTCTAAGATTGGACATTTTAACGTGCTTTACATCATTTAATTTTTTTATCTTGCTATCTAGGCTTTATAACTTGTTACTTTGAATGGTATTGTTTAGTTTTAACGAATTTATATTTATTTATTAAAAAATTTATTATTATATTTAAGACGAACAAATGTCTTGTGAACCTGCAATAAAAGTAATTTTAAAAACCCTTTTCGTTTTCATAAATAAGAATACTTACTATAAGATAAATATTTTGAATGATTAAAAAAAAAATTAAATTGCACAGGCCAATGATGGTGAAATTAACAGTCTTACACTCTTTTTCCCTCGTAGTAAAGAATATAAATTATATACACAAACTATACTTCACAGAATAAACAAGGAAATAGTAGAAATGATCAGTTGTATCAGTTTATATGTTATACCAATACATTACGTTCGCTTATTTAAGTAAAGGTTTCATCGGAAATAAGAGGATAAACTGGATTTTACCGTTGAAATTATATCTCTCAATACTCAACTGCCTCGTTTAGCGGAAGATAATCGACTCTGATCAGCAAATGTGTAATCATCGAAAAGAGAGGAATGTTGCCTTTATTTTCTCAATGAAAAATCTTATTTTCAATGCAATAAATATGAACTCCTCTCAAAGAAATACAATGAATGATACACATTAAAATGTTACTACTAGAACATCATCACCGACACTAATTGAAATTGCAGTTGCTGCGAAATTAACATGATGTAACGAGTAGACATTAGACACACAGCGGCACACAGAGTCGAAGCAATAATCAAAAGAGGATTAATTGAGTTTTCTCGAGCATCGAGGGCGTGTATATTATTTACACACGTGTTATATTTTGCCGCTGCTCGCGTCAATGTCGGCAAAATAGGAACAGAGTATCGTTGTCATCATTACTTTTATGTCTGTGTGCGACGTTGCTGGCGTCGTCGCCGTCGCTGCAGCCGCGCCACCGTCGCTGTTATTTATTACCACGTTAATGGTCTCAGTCGGCGCGATTAATTCGAGCTCGCTTGATGGAACACATCTACCTGTATAGCTGTATACACATGCTACATAACGTCGGCATATACACGAGTATATTGTCGTTCGATATTGCGAGCTGGCCAAACGCGCGCGACTTTGATTCACTGTAATAAGGATGATTATGACTGATGGCTTCGAACGAGTTGACACGATAATGCGACTGGATGCGCTGTGCATTCCGAGCGCGTTAATTCTATGAGCAGTCGTTTACCCGTCCTCGTTCGCCTCTCTTCGGTGACTCCAATCGAAACGATCACATTCTACTACAATTGGTAAAAATCATTTATCTGACTCGGAGCATGATCGTGAAGATTCACTTTTCCAAGGCAATTTTGTCAATCGAAATATTGCACGTTGAGCTGCATGGGGTTCGACGAAAGCCAGCTGATAAAAAGACAAAATATCCACTGCGCGATCGAAGCTTTATTGTTGCTCGGCATTTTTTATTATTTCAGTGGCGAGATAAAAACTTCTGTTGGTAAAACCAACAACAAAGGAAAATAAACACTTAATCGTATCGATCGATTCTCTGCAGTAAATAAATACTGCACATACCCGTACGGCTTGCGATAGCATGATGAAGCATTTTCGTTTGAAAACAGCGCAAGCTGCTTTGCTCGCTTCTTAAGATTTATCTCCGGGTAATATTGTCGATATCTCGACGCGCGTTGACGAGCGAAGCCAACAAAAAGTGTTGAAATTGCATATGCGATTCTTTTGGCGAAGGAGAAGAAGAAGAGAGCCCGACATTCAATTTGTTTTTCGCATAAGCGATGCCTGCAGCCCCAAGAGTCAATCAAAAGAAGAGGTGCCATTCTAGCTTCGGGTGTATCATTAAGGCATACGCGTGTGCGTCCGACTGCGTGCGTGCCGAAAAGAGAAAAGACGGCGATTACGATAATCGAGATGTGCGTGCGGCATGCAGTGACCACACGACACGTGTGAATGACCCACCCGCCCTCTCAATGTTTTGCAGCGTGTAATTGCCACTATAATATATAAAGGAAGGTTTGTCCATTATACGAGTTACATTTAATGAGTATGCCTTATTTCCTGCGAGGGGGGATTTATTTTCGTAAGAATTTCTACCTGCTATACCTTCCGTGAAATACAAAATAAAATACTCGTAAAAGTATATAAATCTAATCGATGAAATTTTAAATAAAATGCAAAGTTTAAAATTGGAAAATATTTGATGATTTCTTTTTTCAATCTTGATATTTCAAGGTTTAATCTAAGTTTTAAATCATTTTCCAAAGCTAAATTTTTCCCGAAGGCGCTAAACAAATAATAAAAATGTACAAACAAAATAACAATGATGATATGCGTATTCCTTGCACTAATTTGAAATTGATGTAAATGATACTCGTAAAATTGTACTTTGGGGGGAGGGGGGGGGGCTGTAAGAGATTTGAAATCGGCTCTCTGCTCATCATCGAGGATAATACCTAGACCTCTAAAATTGTCACAACCTCTATCTCTATACAATCTCTAAGAGTACATACTTAGTTTTTATTCCATTTTCAGGGGGTTCGCCTCAGTTTATATGATTTAATCCATATACCTATACATCATTCACTTTTTTTAGTGATAAACGTATATTAAAATTTAGTATGTAAGCAATGAGTGAGCTGTAGTTCTTACGAATAATTGGCTGATGGTGTCATAAATCACTCTTCGTATGCTATTGCAATGCGCGATAAAGTTTATTTCGAGTAATTACTTTTGGTTTTCATGGTATGCATCGAATTTTTTTACGTTTCATGAAGGAATGTGTTTTATACAGGTTTTTTTTTATTGGATTCCCATCGTTTCCTTCAAATATTGAAATATTTTCTATGAAATAAAAATATAATATTTTATGAGTGATTGAGCAGAAAAAAGGAGTATTTCTTTAATAACAATAAAAAATCTATTCACTAAAAACACTTTTCTATATTTTTAATGGTGGTTTACAGGAAGGGACTTCACGTGTGTGGGCTTATCCTACTAACTAGGGGTATCATACTGGTATTGGGTCATTATTACGAGTTGTGTAAGTATCTGATTTCTCATCCGTACAATGAATAAAAATTTTCAACAACGACAGTTTTAGTTTAATACTTTTAATAATACTTTATTGTACATTTTACGCTCACATTAGATTAATTTTGCAACACCGAAAAAAGGTAAAAACAGTGAATAACATGATCTTTTATATTTTTTTAAAATAAAAACTGTATCAATAAAACATATAAAACGTTAAGTATTTTAGAATTTTATTTTATAACCCAAGTTGATGTAAGCGCAATATTTTTTTTACCTGATTGTTCAATAATAATGCATTTTAACTTGAAGAACTTTAAAATTAAACATCTCATAACTTTCCTCGTGGAAAAAAATGAGAATTTCCACAAATATGGCACATTCGTTACAAGTAAAAATAAGATAGTAAACTTCTCTCAATATAAATCCATAGACCTTTTACAAGGTGTGATAATATCAAATTATCTACTAAATCCGGATACATTCAATTTAAAAAGACACATTAAATTGTAAAATTAAAATATTATAATCAATTATGCGAAAATTAATTGAAAAGGGCAAGTATGTTTTAAAAAAAGTTACCCCTTTGTTAGTGCTTTATTGAGAAACAAGTTCGGTAGTAAATTAATTATTAAAAAAATATGCGACGTCATTTTTAATAAACAATTTTATTGTAAAGTTGATATTGCATTTACTTGAAAACTACACAAAAAATGGCTATAGAGATCCAATAAAGAATTTTCATATGCGTGAACTTTGAAAAATACAAAGAAGTTCGGTTCGTTAAAAAAATACCATTGCAAATGAAGGCATCGGCTTTTCTATGTAAAGATATTCCATCGATACATGCCGATGCAGGCATTCGTGCATGCAGATGTTTCTCTAGTAAAAGCCGCATCGACTACAAATAAAACGGAAAATACTTGCTGATCATTGAGACCAAAAAAGAGGAGGCAAAATAAGGTCATGCTCCGTAGCTACCACGATCACCCGAATTGACAGAATTTAATACATGCATGTCTGCTTTTCGCAAAATTTGTATGAGTTTCACTTATGAGTTTGAATTGAGAATTTGAAGAAATTATTATCATTTGAAGGGATGAAAAACTGGGTTTTCAACTATTACTCGCAATGACATATTTTTGCTGTAATTGATTGAATTGAATGACAGTAAATTACATCGATTGACCATATAATGAATAAATTTGCCTGTTGCAGGTTTAATGTGTTATTGAAACATCAACATAAGATTGAGTATATTGACATATATCACGCAAAAAGTAAAATGAACATATTAGCCATTCACGATTGTAGTTTACGAATGGTTCTATAAGCATCAAATGAAAAAACTCGATTTAAAAAGATATCATTTCCGAAAGAGCTTTGATGTCAAATTGTCCATAAATTATTGAAAGTGGGAGCGTAGTAAAGAAATTGTTTATGAATTGAAGATCAGACTTGCCAAACCTTGCCAAATTTAAATTCTGCTCATCGTATTAATCACATATAGTTGTAAATATCTAAATGATAGAAATGAAAACGTGCTTTGACGGCCAAGAATACAAATGGTATTATAAAATGCATATAGCAGAAAAAAACCTAGATATAAGAGAAACACAGAAGAATCCAATTTTGTGTATAAGTGTGTGAGTGTGTGTCTGACGTCCGCAGAGAGAAAAGGCATTACAATTCAATTTTCCGCTACTTACTGACGCTGTCGCCTTTGCTTCAGCTTCTCCTTCGCTCGATCAATTCTTGGCGACCTGCCTATACCTTCGCGCAGAGACGCTTAGAGGAAAAAAACGATAAAAAGTAAGCGGACTTTCTCTTTCTCTTTAACTTTCAAGGCTTAGGACAAGCTGCAGTGTTGTACTACACTGCGCCACTGAAATTTTGTATTATTGCGTTTTTTTACTGCGGTTCGTGTTGGCAACCAAAGATTATTTGACTCCCTTTAATTTCTGTCTAATTTGACCTGAGAGTAATTTTATTAGTGCATCATTCAGAGCGACTCAATTAACTCAAAACTTTTTTCTTTTCAATAATCATTCCTCTAAAAATTGATTTATTTTCCCGACTGATTGTTTGACTGATTCATTTTTTTTCTAGCCGATCGATCCAATGGTCATTCTTGCTACAAAAAGGCCATCAACGCGGTAAAAATAATTGTGGTATCGAGTTGGATTAGATTTTGGTATACTGAATAATCACATTCCCTCATGCAGTTGCAACTGTTAACTCTGTAAAAGGATTACGTACATGTCGTATGCGCAGACACACACGCACACGCATATGTATAAGCTATTATTACAGGCCACAAGTCACGTCATGTGAGTTTCGGCAACGAAACAGCAGTGCCACTACTACTACTAATACTGCTACTACTGCTACTACTACTACAATCTTCCGATACTATTACTACAACTCCTACATACACGTATATGCAATGGGCAGTGGTTATATTGTGTGGTAGTTGGTTGATTGTTGCCTTCGTTAAATTGATTCGAGGTTTGCACGCAGCCTAACTTAAGTCAGGTGCAGTGCATATGTTATATGCAAGTGTGCGTTGTATACCTGTGTGTATATGTTTGCGTGCATACATCAACTCTCATAGCGAATGGCGAGCCGATCAGGCCCGACTGATTGTTTTTACACAAAGCATACATCGAATCAAATTCTTATTTAGCCAATCTTATGTAAAGGATGTTCTTATTTAGATTGCTTGTACAGTTCAGCAATGCTAATTTGAAATGAGTTATATTTACATTCTCGAGAATTATTACGAATAAGCTACATGATAACAAACTCTATTCATCGTAGTTAAGTAAATAAACAATGTCCTAAAATATATTCACATGAATAATTTTTTTCAATATCCACCATAATATAAATATGCATATTGTGGATGGATTGACGGAAAAAACGGTTTGACGCATTACAGATCCATTTTCGCGTTCTCTATATAAGTTTACTCATGATCTCACTGCGCTCCATTCGCGCGAGATTTTCCACACTGACAAGTTAAAAGGGTGACTAATCGCAGCAGTGGAGCCGCTTGGATGCGTACAAAAACTGCATCGAGAAAAGAAGAGGAAAAGGAATAAATGGAGAAAAATTTTTCTCATGAAAATCTACGACGCAAGCAAAGAAGTTGTTCAGTTACTTTTTCTTTCTTCCATTTCGTACTTGTGCAAGCTCTCTCCTCGCTCTTTCTCTCTTTCTTTCAAATAAATCTATTTCCCTTTCTTACTTTTACTGTATTATAGTGACCATCGTAACTTGAAAAATATTAAAATCTCTTACCCAATTACATAATTTTTTGTTATTTCCTTTTTTTCTTTTCTCGTTTTTATAAAAAGATGTATGTGTGTCTATAGATGTATTCGCGCACACGATATCCGTATATACATATCGTTTCTCAAGTTCAGTAATATTTTCTCATTCAACGTGATATCCTTTGGAAAAGTAAAGTTCCTTTCGTCAACTTTATAATAACTCTGTTATATATACCAAGCTTTTTTCTCTTTCTCTCCTTCTCTATCCCACAGGAGAAAGAAGACTGCGATATATATGTACAGAAAAACTCCCAACTCAGCCGCTTTGTCTACTTTATTATTTCTTTTTTTTTCTCCTCTCAATTGCGGAACGGAAGTCTTTCTCTCTTGAGCTTTTTTTTCTTTCTACTCGCACAGCTTCTCGAGAAGATTAACGAAGGAGCTTGGCAAATTACGAGATCCCAGCGGAGGTATGAAAAAAAGGGAAAAAAATTCAAGAAAGAAAGAGGGGTGGCAAGGAGTAGAGAACGTCGTCTCCTTCGTCGTCTCCCTCGCCCGCAGGAACGTATCTACTTATCCGCTTGGTTCGCACTGCTACTACTACTACTACTCATACTACTACAACGACTGCCACTAACACTACCACTCATTTTTCGTCCTCTCTTTTATTTCGCGTGCAAGGCACGTGAGAGTTTCGTATATACATAGACTCGAGTGGGATGGTACAATATACAAAAATAAAGTGGAATAATGACAAGTAAAAAAGAATGAAAGAAATAAGAGTATAGAATAAGAGACTAAATCTCCCCTACGGGGTTTTGACCTTTGAGTCTTAATACCAATCGATTTTATGCTTGCGAAAGCTTAATTCACGCATTCAATTATATTTTTATAGAAATTAATTTAAATAATTATATTCATTATTGATACTTATTTCTAATTGTACTAACAGTTCGGAAGGATATTGACACCAAGATTAAAAAGTGAAATATAAAAGTTTTAGAATTTCAATATTCAATTTTTAGTTAGAATCGTTAATCGCAAATTTTTTATTGTACTATCATCCGTTTATATTATAAAATTAACTAAAATAATTCAGTAACAATTGCACTGCGTAGCATAAGATTGTAAACTTATGTAGCCTACTCATGTGATTGCAAAAGTCTTCATTGTGTTCAAATATCTTTCGACAAATATCATGTTCCTACGGTTTGTTAAGATTATGAGCTTTCAAATTGAGGCTTAGTTCAGTTTATTTTGGTATCTAAATAATTTGTGATAAATGTCACATTTAAAGGGTTTGCTATGATCATGTACTGCATTTTTGTGAACATTGAGGTTTGACCTAGATCAAACATTTAATAAAGCATCGAAATCTCCCTAAATCATTACACCTTCGGTATTACTTATAAACGCTGGCTTGAATCAATAACCTTAATCTCCTTATCTAGTTTCATAATCCTACGTTCAGAGAAAGCACATACAGATCCCACTCAAGACGAGAGTAAATCCATACTAGTAGCAAAAGTTACCATATACAATATACATATACGTATATTAAGCAGAAGTCCTTTCTTATCAAATAATTACTCCGTCGGTAAGGTGACGACGATAAATCCGACAGTTCTACGGTACACTCTCCTTTCCTCTTTTCCTCTCTTCCTCTCTTTCTCTCTTCCTTTCTCTCTCTCTCTTTCTCGTTCCCGCAGATTATAGATGGTCGAATCAATATTGACTGATGATGCGCGAGCTAAGAGCTTTTATCGTTAAGGCACTCTTTCGCTTATGCCATTCTCTTTCTTATTCAAGCATATATTCTTTTTCTTTTTTCGTCTGTTACCCTTTTTATATCATTTGGCACCCTTTAGTATGTGAAATTCACTTCGTTTTCTTTTACAGATTGTTTTCATCGATGTCCACTTTAGGGGAATATTCATTCTAGTTTTGTACATAATAGTTTATATAGTCAGTATAGATGTACACTCTTCCATAAAAAAAGTATCTACTCTAGTGTAAATGTAATCATGTAAATCAAATCCTATTTTAATCATTTACGACTTACTAAAAATTTTGCATTGCGATCGCTGATCGAGTATGACTGGTAACAAGTAATTCATGTAACTGAATTACAATATTTACTTATTTAAATTTTCATTTAGTAATCCAATTTTGATGACATATTACTTATTATTAATCTAAATAACCGCATTTCATCCTTGCTATTATTTTTTCAACACTTGCCCTCTAACGTGCACATATTTTAACTTTTATGTTTACTATATGAGCACACTTCAGAGTCACTTGGCTTGCGAAATATATAAAGATCATGCAAAATTGTGGAAAGAGAACTGCTCCAAGATAACGGAAATATTAAAAAAGAAATATAGGAAATATACATTCATGAAATACGAATGTATATATGTAGATACGAGTATGCCTGAGCAGACAGAAAAAAATTGGTGTACAACAAGGATTTTGCGAGAGAAAGAAGGAAAACGCGCACAGAGGGCTACGAAGGCCGGACTTTTTTTGTATTCGTCGACTTACCAAACTTTTGTGTATATCCTCGATTTTATATATGTGTGAGTACATATAGATATATACATAGTACACTGTGTGTTCTACGAGGATTTACAGATTACGTGTATATATAAGCTGCACGAGGGGAGAGAGAAAGAAGGATCATCGAGGAGGGAAAGCGAGAGCCTTGGCAAAAAAAGGGTCGAGAGAAGCAGTAAAGAGTCCGCGCGGACTCTGGACCCTCCGCATTATATTTCATCCGCATCAGAGCGAGCCAATCGTGAGGCTGCCTTTTCAAGAAATAGCCAATGCTCGTATCTCACGTACTCTCAAAAGTGGACACAAAGTATGTTTATTAATAATTAGAGGCTTAATTAGACTTTGAGGGAAAGGGAAAGGGCCCGAAATATAAATACAAAAAGGCTGAGTTTAGAGATTTTTCGTCCTTATTTTCACAGGGCTGCAGACGACGCGCGAGTTTATAAAAAAATTATACTTTTTTCACTTTTTTTAATCTTTATTAAAAAAAGCTTCAATAACTATTTAACCACTTTACAATATGAACTGAATGAAAATAAATTGAAGAGTATAAAAAGTTCAAAAGATAATAAGATTGCCAAGAAATACTCAATTAATTGAACACTTCAATCGATATGTGCCAAGAATAGTTTGATCTTATTTGTAAAATGAATTCATAAATCAACTTTTTAGGTTCAAGCAAAATTATGCGCATGTAATTTTTGAAAACAAAAAGTTGTTGTTCTTTGCCAAGTACTTCTGCACTTACTTGCAATATATTTTTTACATCATTTTAGCAGGCTTAATTTCTCATCAATTTGTCGACAAAATTGTATCATGGCCACTCGTTGCAGACTGGTTTAATGCAGGAAAATATTATTCATGCAAGAATTTACGTAGATATTTTACCGACATTGCATACTGAAAAATTCTAATACCGAAATAATGTTGTATTTGACAACTAATCGTGGGAATGATTACTTTTATATCCGAAAATTATACATAGATATTTTATTAGTCTTTGGAGAACTTTTTGAATAATTGAGAACAAAGCAGTGTAAAAATATTTGCTTTGAGTTCAGTAATATTTTATCTAATGAAATTTTGTCATTTATTATGATATTTTCATGTAACTTAATTAGAGTGCGAATTATTAATTAACCAAACGTAGTAAAACTGAAAGAATTAAAATTGTTGTGAAATTTATTTATTTAAAAAACCTCAATTTTTGAATTGCTTGTTAATATAGCCATGTGATGAATGAAACAGAAGCCTGTCAGTATCATTTTTCACTTATTTTAATTCGTGTTAGAATTCACACATGTAATCACAGTCAACATCGTGTGAGGAAGCATATTCACCGGAATTCCGCAAATTTTTGAGTAATACTTACGCTTTTACAGGTCTCAACCAACATACATTTTTCGATTTTCCATAATATACCTTGGCAATCAGGACAAGATAAATTGATATACAAGTTTTACTAATGATCTATTCTGCTTGGATTGAGAAAATTCAGTCATTATTTTATTCTTTTAATTATGGATTATTTATGAAGTTTTTAAAGCTTTTAAAATTTCGAAGGAATTGATCGGATTATAAAATGAAAATCAATTGGACAATAACATGAAAAAGGTAAATAAAGATATCTTATGAATTACTATGGTTATACGTTTTGATGTTAAAATTGATGTTATTACATTATTTTATCTAATTTAAATTCCGCTGTTAAAAAATCAATTAAACATTGATATTTATTTAGATATAAATTTTAAAACAATTATCTAATAATATTTATAACAATTTAAATATGTATCTCTGCACTGATAGCCCAGATATTCACGATTAACTTTTTAATGGGTTATTTGTGATTTCTTTTACGATCCTCTTTAGCAAGAAAATCGATTTTAAACTCTATGCATGCATTTTTGTATATTTATCGTATAAAATGAACTAAGGTTTTTTTGGTGTGCCATAAAAAATTTTTTAGACTTTCATGGTCGTTGTTGCCAAGATTATAAATTTAATATTTTTTCTGGACACCCCTGGCTTTAGATGAATTTTTGAAATACCATATGAAGTTTGTTTAAAATAAATCGAAGTGATTATTCGGAAAACACATGGAATTCAACATAACTTACATCTTTTTTTCATTAAATAATTATAAAAAGTTTTTAGAATAACAATTTCATATTTGGTGCCTATGGTTGATGATTTTTTTGTTATAATAACTAAATATGATGTTATTTCATATCAAGTTTTAATGTAAAAGATAGACAGTAAGTACTGAATTGAGTTGATGAAAGATTATTCCCAAATTATATTTTAAATGACATTGTTCTTTTTTTATCAAACTAGTCTTTAATTTACAAGCATATTGCTATGAATATGCAACATGATAGATAGCATTGAAAGAGGCGTAAAAACAATATAAGATAGGTGCACTTTGAATTTGTAAATACGAGTACGTACTCTCTCATTGCACGCACACACAAACTTAGCAAATTAATGATATTCGCGTAATAAACACAAGCGCAGTACATGAGTACCGCATTAATTCAAGATTATTTTATCTCGATGTAATAATATCGTATTCTCTGTGAGCAAATCACGGATGTTATTATCATGCATGCCTTTTCGGTCGATTGGTTCTAAGAATCGATTTATTATGCCGTCAAACGTAACCGGTATCTCTTTTGTATTTGTCTTTTATCGTCCAGTCTCTAACGAATATGACTATGTCGTATCATATCGAAGCCCCAACAACTGCACAAATGCTTTATATCTATAAGTTTCGACAATCTTAAAGAAATTGAGCTGAAATTTTAAAAAATGGCATTGCGATAACACGGGGATCGAAAAGAAAAAAAATCTTGAAAAATGTCTCATTATTTCAGTTTTCAAAACGTTGACAAAAAGTAAAAGAATATAGAGTCACCTACCCAGTGAATGAACGGTTTTAAAAAAGTTTGCTTAAATTTAACTCAAATCAACGTTTTTAATAAATTAAAGGCTATTATTCAGATGGATTATAATAGTAAATATCTTTATCTATTAAATAGAATTTTTGCATAATTTTTATTTTCAACTTTCATTAATAAAATAAGGGTAAATGCACCAGAGAATGAAACATTTTTACCAGTAAATGAAACAATTTTCAGAGTCATTTAATTAATGATAATATATTCAGAAAGTTGTTAAAAACTATTGAAATATTTAGTATTAATGCTCAATTATATTGTAAAATTTCACTACCGATGAATTAGTTCAGTATAATTAATTGTATTAATTTATCAATAAAGTTTCATTTACTGGTGCGTTTTCATCACTGGAGAGGTGACTATAATATTTGAAAAATCTCTATACAACGAAGCTGTTCTTTTGCAGATTTGTCCAATATAAGCTCCGAGATAAGCCTCTGTTAAATCGATCTGGAGCTATCTTTTATGTCTCTTCACCTTCTTTTCTACTGAAGCTTTCAAGAAGTTTCTTTTACATAGATATCTGAAGAAAAAAACGAGAGACTAAGCAGCTCATGCATAAGAAAGAAAATAAATTGTCCTCCTAATGACATCAACGAAAATCTCTTTTGCTGTAAGAAAAAAATGACGTAGAACGATAAGATATTTTCTTTATCTCATTGATTGGCACGAAACTCACTTCTGCCTACATTTTTAACTTTTTTTTCATAAATAACCGAATAGTATATTGACCATAACATTTTATTACCTAATTTAGATTAATTTCATAGACATGTTTATGTTTAAAGGTTAAACATTAATTCTGAAATGAAAAATATCTTGAGAATTATTTTTATTATATTTATAAGTATTTTTAAAATTTGTTCAAAAGCTTCTTTATCCTTTTTAAATCATGAAGAAATAATAAAAGAAGTTTAAATGAAATGATCGACGAAACATTTTTTTTTTCATATCGTAAAAGAATCCACATAAGCATTTTTTCTGGGCTTTATTTTGAAAATTTTCATAAATTACCCTTTCCCATGAATAAATATGGTAGCAAGTACACCACTAAAAACGAAGCGTTTGCTCGCATACGCATATGCATGCGAAGATAGTTACACGTATACACAAACACATTTGTACGATTACGTCGTAGTAGTACTTGCATTTGAGCATCACACGTGCGTATATAGCACGTAATGTAGAGAGAGAGAAGAGAGAGAGAGACTAGTGCTGCGCATGTATGCGTGAAAGCCGCACAAGGCGTGTGTATATGAATATTTCAATTTCCCGAGACTCGTGAAACTCTGCGTGGCGCGTACACATACTCGCGATGCATGACTCTATATAAAGCAGGAAGCTCACAGAGAGAGAAGAGAGAGAGAGAGTTGCGCATAATACACATAGCATCGCTTACGCTAGAAGCATTTTCAACTTTGCTATGTTCTGCATACACACCACGTGTGTGCGTGCGTGTGTGTATTGGCGTGTATAAGCACGCGCGGCTTGTATACATCCCTCTCCGCTGACGCATATATACAATCGATATCGCGGGAGTAGCTTTATTTCTCCCGACCTTCTTTCTCCATCAGATTCGAGATTCGACAATATGCAAAAGCTCGCGTGTGTCGATATTACAGTATGCAACTTTTTTCTTTGACACAAATGAGTGAAGAAGATACTCTGAATACAAGTCGGGAACTCTGAATGTATTATTGTAATAAAAGTATAGTTTTCTTAATTTATTGACATCGATATCTTCAGAAAAGTTACTGGCATTTTAAATGTATGAGTGTACTATTGCAGGTAGCCATAAATTATACTATCAAAATTAAATATGAATATCCTTTCTTTTGTTTTTGATTCAATAATAAATTTTAGTGTAAATAATAAAATACAGCTTTAAATGTCTACTCTATTCATTATTATAAATGAATATCAATACACTTATTACAATTCAAATCATGTGTTAAGAACTCAAATTAATTAGAACTTATAAATTAACGTTTTATTTTATTTTATAGAATAAAAAATCAAACACAGGAATGCGATTAAATTGATTACATTCAATTTATATATATTATATAATATAACTATTATTGCTCATAATTAAACAAAATAATATTAGCTATTTATATTAAGTTATTATAAAATTCATTTTGCTATCGAAGAAATGAGCATGACTGTTATCTGCTATCTATACATCGACTTTATAATTATGCGTATAGATGTGTGTGCAGTTCTACATTCAAGTGTGTCGTTCATATTTTACACACATAATACACAATGTAGAGAGTATGCGGAAAGAGAAATGCAATTACACTGGTAAAGTGAGATGAATGCAGCTTGTAAAGTGTACTGTTCTGCAACTACAGCTTTATATGCCTATATGTGCAGTGTAGTGCTTGATGAGTCGGCTCAAGTACTGTATATACACACCGTGTAAGCCCGCTATAGTTGATCGCCCAGCGACAATGATGATGACGGCGCGAATTGAAATAGAAAATCATTGACACGCACTACTTACGCTTTATTGCTTAATTTCGTGCATTTAGTACTTAATGTGAGCTACGGTAAATATTGCATGAAAATAAAATAATAAAATGTGGCAGTACGAAGATTTTTCTATTCCAAAATGATGGTTAATTCAAATAGCAAATATTCAATAGCTAGAGCTGAAAGAAATAAAAATTTACTACATTTTTTCAAAAATAGAACAAGTTAAGTTTTTAATTTTCAGCTGAATCAGAGCCACACATTCAAAAAATCTTTTTCGATGCAATCGAATCGAACAGTGTTTTAGTGGGCACAAAAGTAACGTCATCTGTGGTCCCATGAGACCACTACCAAATCTGATTTTGACATCAATTTACGTGTATGTACGAATACATTAAATTACAGTTCTATAAATGTAAACATTGACAAAGGTCGGTGAAAAATTGAAATTTGCTCACATTGAACAAATTATTTCAAAAACTAATTATCAAGTTGCATGTATTATAAAATGTGCGCTTTGAAAGTAAATGACATAAATATTCAGCTTTATTATGCGTCTCATTTAATCGATACTTGAGTTGCATTAAAAGAGGAAAGCTACCTAGAAATCAAAAATTCTTTTATCTGATGTTTTGAAGAAGTGTATGCCATTCTGTTGCTGTAGCTCAAAAGGTTCGATCTGAATCTTGCACCAAGTGACTAAAAGCATAACTTAAAATCGAAATTTTGGAGTTTTGAAAAATGCGATGAAATAGAGAGGAAAAATCCTACTTAAAAATCAAATAAAAACATTTTATTTTTAAATACCTTTCCCTCCCTTAAACCAGTAGTCATTCATTTTTTATGAATGTGAGGTAAACTAGCTGTGAACTCTAAGTAAAACAATGAACATTAGCTCCAAAATGTTGTTCACATGAAAGAATAGGCGGAGTCAACAAATTTGAGAAAGTGAAACTCAGTTTTCAAAGTCATCAAAAAACCTGATATTAAACGAGGCTGATGGTGTTGGAAAGTTTCAAGGCTACATGTTAAATCGGCTTGATCACGAGATGCTCGGCTATGCATATTTTCTAAAATCAAATGGTCATTTAAAGATTAAAAAAATAAACTGAAACATAGAAAGTTGTACATGCATCAAAATGAATGCATGTTATAAGACTTTCTGAAATTTTTGAAATAATACAATTCGATGAAGTAGAATAAATTTTCTATGCCGCACGTTTTCTCGAGAGACACATGATAATTAGAACAGCTGAACATTTTGATGAGATCTAGCATTCATTTTTTCTGTATTGCTTGGTCATTTTCACTTTTCTGATGTATAGAAAATGTTTTAGTGTATCAAAAAATTTAGTAATATATGTTAAAATGGCTGTGGAAAAATTATTTTTAATGTATGTAAGTTTCTTAGAACATCTATACATTAATTGTTTCAAAAGTTCATAATTTTGAAATCTAGATAAATCTTGAGTTTAGTCATTTTTATAAGAAGTTTGTTGCAGAAAAGAGTAAGTGAGTGCCCTACGTGTATACAAGATTTATTGGATAAATCTCTATACGCAATCCTGATAACATGTAAACAAATGAAATTATAAACTTAGTTCTTATGATAACCATGTTCGAAAATTTTAATTTTGATGCTTGTTCGTAATTTTTTTAAAATGATCTACGATATTACTCAAACAAAGTTTCATATAGCATTTTTGCATAAAGCATATTTGAAAAAATGGGAAAATTTAAAAAAAAAGTAGAATCATAACAGTTTAATTCTTTTAAATTTTTTTTGAAATTAAATCAAGTAAAGTGTAATAGAAAAAAAAATCAAATTGGTGAAACACTCAAATTTCATCACACGTGTTTGAAGAGAGTGTAAAATTTCCCCCCCACTATTTCAAAATTTGGAGCCTGTAACGGTCAATTAGAAATGGACCGATCATCATTCCAATATAAAGGCGGCATAGGAGCCCGAAAAATCATTTGTATCCGAGATCTCGAGGCGTTCACAGTGAAAACTTTTGATTTCTATCTTGCCACTCTTTTATTATTCTTAGTTAGGTGAGTACAAGTTTCGTCACATTGTTATAAGGCTAGTTGAACATTAGACGTGGATACTTTGCGTGGCAGGATGGGCTTTTAGTTTTATTTATTCTTAAAGCTTTACTATCGCGCAGAGTATTTTCGTTCTTTTCTACAAAGATTTTTTTACTTTGCAACTGGAGATCGTCGATGGTTTATTTGTTAGATTGTGGTAATCTTTGGTGAAATGTTCAACGTGTGAATATATTAAACTAGACGTTGAATTTCTCACCAAATGCTGGCATAATCTAAATTTTTATCGTGCAAAGATAACAATTCACGAGTAAGACGCTGCGGCTTTTGGTTTTCTTTGGCTATTGCTTTGTCGTGGATATAATTAAAAATCGTCAGACGTAATGGTCAAATGAAACTCAAGCCGAAAAAATCAAGTAAGAAACAAGAGCAAAACAATTTTTTTTTGGTTTTAATGAAAATGGATTTTATAAGTGCGAAGAAAATAGTTGAGGAGTGAAAAATATTTGATTTTGACATACTTTGGTTTATAAATCAGCGAAGAAACTTTACAAAGAATCGTTGATTTATAAACCAATTACTGTCAGGCTCAAAATTATTGACAATTACAAGAAAAAATCCACAGTGGCTGTTGTACTATCAGGAAAGTAACAACAAATCTTGAATACTTAACGTTCAATCGTGGGCTTTAAAGTTGTGTGAGGTTTCCTTAAAGCTCCGATTTTACGCTATGTATTTACAGAATATTTCTACTATTAACAGAAAATCCAGGAAGCACATTTTACAAATAATCCGTTCTTCATCAATAATATTTTTGTCTTTCGTGAAAATATAACTTGAGTGTACTAGCTGAGCCTCGTGTATGTTTATGTTACTACTGAGACTGCCGGTTCACGCGATTTACTTTTCACACAACAGACTTGGATTATTATGTAAATATACATTCTGTATCGACTTTGAAATCTAATTCAAAATATGTTCTTGATTTATTATGTAAGATTGAAAATATTACTTGAGAAATTATAGACCCTTTCTTACACGTAAAATTTTGTAGCACGAAGTAAGGAAATTATTTACATCTGAATCAGTGACCATTTAATAAATGACACAGCAGATTATTCTTAATTAGTTTACTAATTGTTAAAATGAGCAATATATATATATAAAATACTTATTTTATCGTGAAATAAACTAAAACTAAAATAGGTAAATGTAAATTGTCTTTTTGAAATTCTCAAAATTGAACTGCGTGAGAATAAGATGAAATAGTCAGAAATTAAAATGAAAGTTAGAGAGCAAGAAAGACAGGTGGCAAACAGCGTAAAAAGTCGATCTAAGGCAATGAAAAGACTTGTTGAGAAAGTCATCGGAGCCTCGCAGGAATTTCTCTTCTCAGCAAGGCAATTGTTTCTCAACATTATCCACAGACACAGAGTGAGAGAAGCAGAGGCTTAAGCAAACGAGTCGCGTATTACTTCCAGTAAAATAATCTCTAATCTACGGCGCATCGTAGCTGATTCTGTCTTATAGTCGGTGGCAGCGCTAATATCCAGCTCGATGCTCGCTTACAGTTGCAAGCCGTACGTATAGTAGGCAGTAGCACGGGAACGATAATGCGCCGGAGCAAGCATCAGAGCGCTCTATCTCTATCTCGCAAGCTCTCCCCCACGCGCGCTCACCGACGCGCGCACACAGACACAGGATGATGGGATAGTAGAGAGAAGCGAAATGCCGACACTAGCCTCTCCTCATTCTCGTATAAGAGCATGCGGTTTGAAAGCCCATATATACCCCCAGCCTCACTCTCTCTCTCTCTCTCTCTTCTCTCTCTCTCTCTCTCTCTCTCTATCTCATCCATGCGGTGTATACGACTGTAGAGAAGCTCGAGCGTTGAAACTTTCAGTAATTACTGTAATTAGTCCAATTAACAGACTCGCTCGAGCGAACCCTCCCCAAGTTCTCGCACCCATCCCGAAGAGCAAGCGCAAGACCCGACGACTCCGGATATGACTATAGTCGGCGAGGGAGAGCGAGCGAGAGTTTGTCGCTTCAACGATGTCGACGATTCTCGCTCTCTTGCTCTCTTACTTACTAATACCCTATTTCTATATATACACCTACATGCCCACGCGCACAGACACTGACTATAGCCGTGTTGTGTGTATGTGATATATATCTAAGTGAAGCACCAGTTTAAACGAAGAGTCTAAGAATTAACGTCGTTCGTCGTGCCGCGGGCGTTACACACTGAATTAGGGATGAAATTGCAAAGAAGATCGCGTGCAGACAAAGATTTATACTGAACTTTCTCTCCATCACCCCCGCGGCTCAGATGCCCTCCTGTCTCTTTAACTAATTGTCCGTTTTCATGATTCATATCCTCTCGCGAGCGTTTGAGGCTTTTTTCAACAACATTTTTATCTAAAATAAAATTCAAGCTCAACTATATCATTGGTGTTAGATAGTATAGAATTACATAATCTCACGAAGAGAAATCAAAAAAAAAAAAAAATCATCCTAAAACATAAAAAGTAAATAATTTATGCGAGCTCGAATCTTGAATTAATAATGATATTATTATTTTTTCAGCTCAATTATATCATACTCATATTTAATACTTTACATGATGAAATTAAATACCGGTATGAAGAAAAAATGTGGCGGTCGCGCGAGGCGTCTCCGCCAATAAGGAAAGTCACCTGCGTGCTCGCGCGTATATTGAATTTCACCTCGTGTCGTCAGCTCGAGTCGTTGACTGCTCTTTTGCAGATCCATCAAGTCTCTCGTTCACAGTCACACTGTCAAAAAGTATATATTCCGAGGTTGATGTGAATGGATCGAAGAAACACGATATCCGAGTAATGAAACCTAAAGGGTTCAGGGTGCTTTTCTTCGGAGTTATCATATTCGGAAGAAAGATAATATCCGCCCGCGGCTTTTATATATAAAAGTCTCGTTGCTCGCGCGCAAAGCTCTGCAACGCACAGAAGTAGTAGTAGTAAAAGTAGCAGCAGCAGCAGCAGATAGCGAGAAGCAGAAAATATCGAGCATATAACTCGGGGCTTTAGAATTCCTCCCTTGCCGGCGCAGAGCGAGAGGAGAAGAGAAGCAGAGGCAGTGGAGGAAGAGGGAGTTTAGCAACAAGGGAGGCGTTGGCTCAACTTGTATAACTCGTAAAGCCACGCTCGTGTGGTACTCGGATTCGTATTCGCTTTCTCTCTCCGCGCGCACCTATACAGATATACAGTTACGTACGTTATGTGGCTCGAGCTGCGCAGGAGCTTCCTTCGAGTTCAAGCGACCAAACCTCTCACGCAATCTTATGCTGTGTACACCGATGTATATTGGAATTTGCCATGTAGTTGTATATATACACACTTGCACAGAAGCTCGACTATATAGCGTACACCAAGTATTATACACAGAGGCTTCTCTCTCTCTCTCTCTCTCTTAGCTATCTTGTTGGGGTTGATTCACTCGAGGCGTTCGTAGTTCATCGATATTTACGTGGCTTTCACTGGATGGGCTTTGCGGCGCAGCCATCGGATCGAAGCCAAAGCTGCTGCCACCACCGCCGCCGTGCTAGCTCCTATCTACACCACCGCATTATAGTACAGCAGCAGAACATTTTTCCAAATTATGCCCGGCCATTATGCGCGTCAGGGGCAATAAAATAAAACAGCGATTCGCGCATATAATACGATCGTAGGTGGGGGGCGCACACATATGAGCTCGCGCGCACATACACACCCTTATTATTGTAGCCTTGGATCACAAGCATACGACGACGAGGGTTCGGCAGGCATGGCTCGTGAACGTACGTATATGTATGGGGCCGCGCTATGTATATGTCATTAACACCTTGCGCGCAGCTCGCTTTTAGAGCCTACGAGCGAGAAAGAGAGCGGTGCGTGGGTACTTCAAACAAATTAAGTGGCGCGTCGCGTAATTGCTTTCTAGAGGCCGCCTCTACTACACATATACACGTATATAGTATATAGTATATATCGGGAGAAAAAGAGAGAGAGAGGAAAAGTCAGCGACTCTCTCGGCGTCGAGTGTACGACGACGTGCTCTATGATAAATAACTATGCGCGCTTGTGGGGGAGAAAAAGCCTACGAGAGCCCCTGCTATTTTTCATCCTCGGCGAGTGAATATGATTTCGATTGTTACGTATTTCTTCATCGCTAATCGAACGCGCTCTTTTACCAAAATCCAACGATTCATTTGATGATACATCATAACATAGATCAATTTCATGGCCATATGCTATTACGTAAGTTTATCGGGCTTAAAAATTAGGTAAGCTAATACTGGTCAGAAAAGCAGTTTCGATGAGAGTCATATTTTGCTCAGCTTATTTTTGGGCTTTGGAACAAATTCAGTTGATTGACTATCGTAAGCTCATTGTGTTGACAATGATTCCGCTCATACGGTAAAATTATGAAAATATTTTCATACGCCTCGTCGATAGGCCTGAAAGCATGTAGGCCCTACATTGTAGGGTATTGATTTACGGAACGACGTAGAAGTTGCAAATTTAAAATAAACTCAGTCAAATCGTTTCAATAGATATTTCTACACATAAACATGTATATCGACACAGGCACGTTTCAAAGCACCTAGATTCAAGTAGCTAATTATTCAAAGCCATAGCCTGTGTGTAGACTGTATTAGGTAACCGCAAAACAAGTCATTGGAATAGATGTCGTATACGTTATACAGTCGCGTGAAGCAGCAACGCTATCCTTCTATATATATTTATATTTACATATGAACACGTATTGGTACAGATCAAATGAATTTCACAGCGACTGGTCATTCACAGCATATGTGCTTAACAATGCACTACACACATAGTGTGCATACGGCATGTGTGGAAAAACGATGCATGGACAATAGTATGTACGTGGCCGAGAGAGAGAGGGATGATTTTATCGACGTACCACAGAGTACTGCCCAATTGAAGTGATTGAATTGTGCACGCTAATTGCGCTCACATTATATTATACATTTTCTCTCGCTTGCAAAAGTATGATTATTGACGTAGTTATCGTTTTTACTGATTGGCTATTATATCATCCCAATCTAAGATTTTAATTAAGAAAAAAGTATAGATTTTTAACGGATCTTTCGCAAAAATACGAAAACATACGTTTTACAAATTTACAATTACTTTTCCTCAAAAATGTCTGAAAAGGTTGCATAAGAGGGTTGATTGTGAGAAATTCATCAACACTCAATTTTCTATTGGAATTCTATTACCCAGGGCTTGTCACAATTGAAGTTTCTGTTTTAACAAACGTATCCGGTAACTTGTTAGTACATTGATTTTTCTATGACACTAAATTTTAGCGTCGAAAAGCTTAAATAATGTTTAAAATATATGAGCCCATACTTGAATTCTTGATGAAATCTGAGAAAAAGGCATTAAAATAAAGAAACTTAAAAAAGTTGAATCATTTTTTTTATGAATTACGATGGAGATGCTAAATCGATAAATGACTGTAGCACTAACCATTAACTTTCTCAAGAGAATGCGAGAGACACGAGTCGCACATAGCACGGCGTACCACCAACATCGCGATGCAGGATAAATTAAACCTCGACGGTTCGACTGTACATATATCGCATATATAGATGCTACGCGACATAACGAGAAGCATCAAGAGAGAAATGAGAGAGAAAAAAAAGTCTCGCGCGACAGCAAGGGCAGGAAAAAAAATATCAACTCGTTGCAGACACACAAACGCCAAACAATCCGCTTAAGTGCGTAAACACGATAGTAGCGACGAACAGGCTCTCTCTGTGTGCACAAGCATCACCCCGGCACAGACACATACGAACATGGCTTTACGTGTACACGAATAAAATGACAAAAAAAGTTTCGTGCTCGACGAGCGCAACCGTCGCACTTGTGAAGGACATCTGGTCGCGCAGCACCAGGATTCGGAAAAGCAATTAGAGCCGAAACCTGTCGTACATAATTTTTGTATGTCGAGCGCGCGCGGCTATATCCAAGGCCTATTGCTGCTGCTGCCTGTGCACTGCAACGAGCTATATACACGTGTGTATATTACTCGCGCGACCGGCCGAATCAGCGATCGATTCGATCGAGTATCTCTCTTTCTCTCTTTCTCTCTCTATCTGCTGCGAACTGCGGACTGCGCAGCGCTGCAGGCTCTCTTCGTCGAAAATAACATCGTCATTCGTTTGTGCATCGCACTGCTGCTCGTCTCGCGCGCCTGCAACATTCCAGGAATGTCGAATGTGTGGTCGAGCTCCATCGTAATTCGGACTTCATTTTACCGAACGTCGTTACATCCTGTCGAATTCATCGAATAATCGAGGCGAAACTTTTCTAGCGCTCAGCAACCCGTATGCCTTCGTGATCGACTCGTTATTTACCCTTTCACAGCTTCTGCTTCCCCTTGCCGGTGTGCGAGCGGGCGCGCGCTCTTTTAATGAAAGGGACTCCACGGCTGCACTGCGTACTACGACAGAAACGTTCGATCAGATTATTGCGCGCATAAAAAAACTCTGCCAACGATATTAATCCCCTCGTTTTTTTTAACGATTGGACGAATCGAGCCACTACGGATATAGGTAGTCGTTCTTTTCAATTATTTATATGCAGAACTCTGCATCATATGAGCGAACCGCTTCATTTTTTTTATTGAGAAAAAGACACGGGTTCGTAAAAGCGTAACTATAATGCATTTGACGTGTTTTGACGACAATTTGATCACTATCCAAGCTGAATAGTTTCTTTCCGCTTGGCAAGTAGTCTATTGCCTTTAGTATTTTTTCAAGATGAGATAAAGAGTTTTTTGTTCATTTCTTATCACATTTCACTGTGCGATTGGAGTATTTGATGACAAAACGGTATTGTCAGTGCTGTTAATAATTTGTTTAACCGCTACAACTTTGAATATGTTTGGTCGAGTTACAATTAGAAAAAAAATTGGGCGATATTTTCAAATACAATTAAAGATACTTATAAAGTATACCTTAGCAAACTCAGAAAAATATACAGTAACAAAATTAATTGCACGATCGATTCAACCAGTACACAATTATATAATCCTTTCCCTATAAATTTTATTTTTTGGATTTGCAGTGATGCGTGTATATTGATATCCATTATCACGTAATATCGAAAGTCGATTTTTCACATTTATCCACGGGTTAATGAAATATTTCGTTGAAGTGAGAAGGGGTTGAAAAAGAGTCTGTGCAGGGCAACAGAGATAGGATACAGCGAGGGAGAGAAAAAGTGAGAGAAAATACATAAAGAATATAAGCGCGTACGTTTCATTTAGCGAATTGGCAATAAATGACAATGGCCATCGTACTGATTGGCTTTCCACGTTCCACCCCTGCAAACTTGCAAACTCCATGTCAACAGCGCGTGTATATACGTACGTATCTACCCCCCGTGAATCTCGTTTGATCATTCGGCTCGGATTTCTGTCAGGGCTACGCGTTAGAATTAAGTTCCAGGGGGTACCTTGCCATGCTTTCTCATTTATCTGTATACACATATATTCTATGTGTATTTAATATACATGTATACCACAGTGAATGTTTTTTTTTGCTTCCGCCCACACATGTACGCATGTTTTATATTTTTTCTACTTCTACCCATGGTGCAAAACTCGCACATGGCGCTTTTATCGAAATTGGCTGCATCTACACCTACCGTAAAAAAGGGTCACTCATCGAATTTGTTCACTATCAATACGTGTGATGGAATATGCGTACAACTCTCAAGAAAAAAATTACTCACCTACGTCGAGGTAAAAGTCATGACCGAGTGCGGATAAATGATTCCTACGCAATTGGGCTTTTCGAGGCCGTTTATTTAATGATTGACTCGATTGCACGAGTAGGAAAGACAAAATTAAGAATACGTAATTTTAATACGTGAGTGAAAATAGATGGAAAAAAATAGTGGATAACGAGAATGCAGGTTTTGCATAAAGAGAGTTTACTATCAGAGGAGTGAAAGAGTAATGTAAGAAATTTTAAAAGTTTTGAAATCGTTATATTATTATATGATTAACAATATACGATAAAATATTACGGAAGTCAATTCAGCAAATTAAAATTATTTCGCTTCGTTGATCATTTTATAATGAGCTCGGTTTAAAGATTTAATCTTTTGAAAATGCAATTTGATACTAATATTAATCATCATTTGTTTTAAATGGTGATCAAGACTTTATTTCACAACTGAGCGTAAAAATAGTATATCTTAAATGTATCTCAAATATTAAGAACATTTTGCAAAGAAAAATTTCTCCTCATATCACGCGTGCAGGGCCAAAATATGAAAACTCTTGTACGACGACGACTCCGTTGAAATATTAATACCTTATTGCAGTGTTCGTGCAGTTGAAAGCGTAAAACTTCCAAAGTTGCTCTTTGATCTTCAAAAGCTGCAGCGCACATAAGTATATGCGTAGCTACAAAGTGTACACGCCTGGGCGTTGCACAAACACGCGAGTGTGAGTGCATATGTACGATACAAGCACACACTGTCGTTTTATGTCCTATAATGCGATCTTTTGCCTGCCTCGACGATTTTCCCTCAAATACGCGTACATTTTTGAACGAAAAAAAAACTATATTCTTGCATGCTCGCAACGTCGTACAAGTATGTCAAGCCACAAACATACATCATGGATGAACGAGCGGAGCCGGTACGATACATCAAGCACGTGCGGGTATAGAAGCTAAAAAAGCTCCCGCGTCGTATACGCGTCACAATAATTCAAATCTCCATTTCACCTTAACAAATCACCACAAATCACATTAAGCCAGGGATCATCCAACACCTATAGGACTTCGCATCGCAGTGCAATGCGTCCATACGAGATACAGCTTCGAAGGCGCGCGCATGTACGCACACGGCAGGAGCGGCGCATTCCAATCTCAATTTCCTGCCTTCGAGCTGTATCCTTCCTGCGCACCAGTACCTCATATGCTACATACAATCGTACATTCACTGAGAAGAGATTGAATTCTATCATTATTGCGCCTTTCGCATAGGGGATGCTCTTCTCCGCGCACTTGTCTGTGTGTATAACGCCCTACACGTTCAGTCGCGTAGTCGAATTTTTTTGCTCTCAAGCTGGTGTACTCTCGCAGTCGTGTCGAGAGCTGTTAGACTTTTGTGCATCCTATCGTTCGTAGACGACGCAGAGCATCTAAAGTACAGATCCGAACCAATAGGCTCGACTGATGTGAGTACACCTATAAGTAGCCATCGCGGAAGAGCAAGCGTTCCAGAATTGCTTATTCTATAAGTCAAATAAACTTTTAACCAAGTCTCTAAACAATCTTTCGAATCAATTCGACCGTCTTGGCGACTTTTTAATAACAACATAGAAACAATGAATGAAATCATACTGTGATTTTTGTAACAAAAAACTGATTAAAAAACAAAATAAATAGATAATCAGATATCATATTATCAATGTTTTTTCAAAATAACGAATATGATAAGTAACATTCTGAAATTACAAACTTTTCATTCAAATGATGAATATTAATACCTACGTGCGTTCTGATTGAGTCGGTATAATTGTTATACTGCAGACAACTGCGTTGAAGTGAGATTTTTATGGAATTTAATTTAAACATCGCCAATAACGTATCTATTTTAAATTTAAAGAAAAATGTATCAAGTCCATGTTATTGTAAGGTATGTGTACACTAGACCTACTTTAATTCTGTCCGCTGGAACGCCGGAATTCCTATGCTTATACACGTTCCACTACTAGGTGGACCGGACAGAATTAAAGTAGGTCTAGTGTACAAATATCTGGTATTGTACATTCATGTATGTGTATAAATAGAGCGAGCAAGCTATCACCGATCTGTCGCTTGACGAGGAAAAGTAAATATAGGTCCAATGGACAATTCAAATTGTTGTCGTGTGAGACTCTCATTCTTACCTTCAGCACCCTTACATTTTAACATAAAACTCTTTCTGGGGTGACAATATGGCAATGAAGTAGAATTAGTTATCAGAGCTGCAGGTGGGGATAAAATAACGATGGCAATGACGTTAATAATTTTACAAAATCTCTTCTTTACTCTTATATATTCTTCTACGAGATTCTGTGTCCACCTTGATTTTGACGTTCTTAAAGTCACCATAAAGATTTCAGAAAATTGTTTTGAAAATTTAATTTTTTGACTGGCTCTGCTATTTCCTTGAAAATTGTTGAATTTAAACGATTTTTTCTTTATAAAATTTGTACGAGTGATTAAAAGCGTTAAGCCCGAACCAGATACAGTCGCGTGAAACATGTATGAAAAGAGGAAAAAAAATAAAAAGTGTAATATGTTCAATTACAGAAAAATTTTCCGCAGAAACACCATTTGAAAAGCCAATTCTGCCATTTTTGCATATATCCAATTAAAATGCAGAACTCTGCTGGCGGAGTCGTTCTGCGCGGCGCAAGCGAGTCGAAAGTGAGAAAAAGCATATCACGTTTCTCCCTTTTGCATTCTAAAGTGATTCTCTTTTACTCTGGATGTGCGTACAGCATATAAGCTACGGGTGAAAAAACGTAGGCATGCATAGATACGATGCTAGAACAAGTTGAGCTTTGAACAAAGCTGCTACGGGTGCGTGTGTGGGGGTGTGTATATAGAGTAAAAAAATAACTGATACGCAGATATGCCAGGCTGCTCTTGCAATATCGAAAAAAATTCCCCTAGTGGATACATATAGGCATATACAAAGAAGTTCGCCCGCACAGACATATCCAACTATAAACGAAAAAAGAAATCAGCAAGAGTGCCGCAGGGGATGTTGGTTGTGCACACTCGTTCGAATAAAAAAAAAAGAAAAAAGGGAAAGGAAAAAAAACGAGCGGAGGAGGAGGAGAAGGAGGAGAGAAAAAAAAGAAGAAACGAAGATATGCGCGCTGCAGAACAGGCGCGTTTCAAATCAGCGATTGAAAAGCGACCGGTTCATAGCCTCTCTCTCGCTCTCTTTTCGTTTGGCTGTATATGCAAGCGTTTCGGTATGTGTTGTGTGTGTGCGTGTGTGTGTGTATGTGTGTTATATATATACTTCGCAAAAGGTATATTTTTGCCACCCCAGAGCTTGGCAAGCGAGAAAACTGGGGTATAAAACTCTATACACCTGACTCGAAAATCTACCTGCATATACGTAGCCTATACGCATAGAGGAGTTTTTTTACAGCTAGTGCTCCATGTGTGTGTGTGTGTCTGTGTGTGTGCGTGTATAAACGTGCAGCTTTCTCACTCTTCTCTTTTACGAGAGCAAGTACGAAATATGGCGACTGAAATATTACTGGGCTTTCTTTGAAAAAAGCTTTATGCCACTCGCATACATGTACATAACACAGCGCGCAGCGCGTACATATAACATGTAGAGCTAGCGAAAAGATTTGCTTTCGCGTACTTTTGCGTAAAAGCGTGTTTGCGGCTCTCTCTCTCGCACGCGCTCGTTCGAAAAGCTTAAAAGAGCACAGTAGCAGTGCTGCAACTATACTACGCTACTATAGCGCAGAAGTAGTACGACTAGTGCTGGTGGTCGTATGTACGTAGGGAAAAAAGTCGGCGTAAAAAGAGTCAACTTCAGCTGGCTGTTTGTGTGTCCTACGTATACGTGCATGTGTGAGTGTGTGAGTGTGTGTGCGTGGATGTGGAGATGCAGGGGCGTGAATGAAAGACGACAAAGCTGCGACGACGCTGTCGGCGCTGGTGGTAAAAAAAGGTGAGCTTGCACCCTATACACGCGTACATACACACTCACAGACACGCGCGTTTCACCCTTTTGCGCGCTTGAAACTCTTTTTTGTACGTTCTGGCGCGTAGCGAGCATACATATATCTATATTCGCTTGCGGCGACGGCCCGTAAAATTGTCAAACGCTAACGAGAACCTTGCCATCGTCGTCGTCGTCGACGTCGTCTCTATATTCTCTCGTTCAATGCTATTTTCACGGGAATCTTTCTCACTACTACAGAGCAGTGGCCCGACAAAACACACATACACACAGATGCACAGACACAGACGCACGAGCAAATTCTTTAGCAGCCGCACAGTCCCTATGTGCTCGCACACACAGTGCGCGCGCCGGAGCTTTTTTTACATGTCTGTATGCGAAAGTTACACCTCTTTTTTTCTCTCTCTCTCTCTCTCTCTCTCTCGCTAGCGCCTCGTTCCACCATCATGTAGTAACACGTCTTTCTTTTTATCATTCACTCTCTGCAGCGAGAGAAAAAAAGCGCGAGCTGCCGCGCTATATCTGTATGGTGTAACGCGCGCAAGAGTATGCATGGAAAAGGAAAAAACTGAGAGCGACGCGGGCGAATGTACGTGTGTATGCGCATTTTGATGTCTCGCGTGCGATTTTGCGATGAAAAAAGAAGAAGAGGGAGAGGGAGAAAAAAGGTTTTTGCGAGAGCAAAAGAGAAACTGACTGCAACGTGTTATACGTACGTAGAGCGCCCGTCGAGCTGCTTTTATGCACGACGCCCGTTTATACGTGCCGAGGAAGCGATGTAATTATGAACGTAATTATTTCATAATAGCGACGATAATTTCACTCCCAAGCCTATATTATTATACGCGCATACATATATAACATATATCAGCGCTGCTTCTGTTGGTGTACAGTATATATAGGCGCGACGTGATGTGCTGCACGCTTTACGCGTAAAAGTGCTTTTATATGCGTGGCGGCGCAGTACGCCCCCCTGCGTAGGGAAAAGAAAAAAGAATTAATGAATCAGCATCGCGCAGCAGCAGCATCTCGTGGCACGTCTTTGTGTTTCTGCGATTAATCATGTCTGGCTCATTGTTCACAGCCTTAATTTTTGCCCTCTCGCTGCCAAATGAAGAAAGCTTCATTTTACATCTGCTCATCATTGAATCGGTTTAGCTACATGTAACAAAAAAAATTACCTCGAGGGCTGCTTGATTTTATACGTTTGTCTAGATTCTCGCATACTCAAAAGTTCGAAAAAGCACACAACAAAAAACAAGAAAATGCGATAGAGTAAAAAAAAAAAAAGAAAAGTGCTCAGCTCATCGCACGTCCAGTTATTGAGAGAGAGCGAGAGACTACTTTTAAAGTGGCCTTGGTGAAAATGAATTGAAAGCTCGTCGTGCCTTGGCGGATCGTTACGCAGCCGACAGCGGCTGTAGCAGCATAGGCGTTGTAGGTGTATATTTACGCACGTTGATAGAGTAGCCTGGTATAGCGTGTAATGCAGCGAGGCGCAGTGCACTAGCTAGTTCGAGCGCTTTAAGTGCACAGCCGCGTTTGAAAGATACGAGGCAGCGTCTCTCAAAGCAAAAGAGGTCTGATGCTGCTACTACTAGCGACGGTGGCGGCGGCCAGCGGCTGATATGGTGGTGGTAGTGGCAATAGCAGCGCCACTAGTTGTACCCAAGTACTACTGCTGTGGCTGAGCTTGTAATTGCACGTGGTAACGTAATTTGCATACAATCCAGAGAGGTAGAAGCTCTTTGCGTGCGAGCTCCCTGCCGTATATACATATCTATACACGAAGCTACACGTACAAGCTTGTATAGAGATAGAAAACGGAAGAGCTAGAGCTATAGAGAGTTTCTGGCCCGATGCTGTGTATATATTATATGCATCAACGTGTGCTTGTGCGTGTTGAATGTACGATAAACCATGCACACGACTCGATTCGACTCGGCGCAGTCTCCCGATGCCGTGTTCAGCAGCTTATATGTACACGAACAGCTGTGATTCAAAGTATTACAGTGTCTACATTACTCGCCTATGCGGCTACAGCTTCCGATGATATATATTACCCCGAGCTCATCAAAGCCTGTGCTAATAGCTGCCAGAACAACTTATTCTATGAAATACTATTCCTCGTCTCTTGCTTTGGATACATATAAACATGTGTGATAAATAGAACACGGTCATGTTATTTTATACGAACGTTAATTGTGCCAAATGTAATTGGTCGATTTTCATTAGATTCACTTTGATGGATGTATCTTAACGCATTAATTTCGTTAATGCCGTTCGATCCCGAGGCAGCAGCGGTGGTGCCAGAGTTCGAATCATGGTAATTTCAATGAAACGTACGTATATAACTAAACGGCACGAGGCAGCTCTGCGCTGGCAGCGCGACCAAGATTTATATTCATGGAGAGAAATCAAATTCGCTCGTCCCTATTTCCCGTATTAGTGTGCGACCAGTGGTGGTAGGTGGCGGGCGGCGGCGGCAGCGGTGGTGGCGGCGACGATAAGCAAAACAACACAAACGCGATACAGGCATGTACACATTGTACAGCATATACAAATGAAAGCCGAGGGGGGTAGAGCGAGAAAGAGCCAAATACACGAAATACTCGACTCGGCATAGCTAATCGTGCTACATGTATCACTCGCGCCCTTCATTCCAGTCATCACGGCTAAATATTGGAAAGTGGAAATCGGATAATTCCATTATATATACTTTAGGAGGGCGACGCGCAGTAGCTGTACAGCAATCTCCGAGGTGCGAGCGTGTTGTGTACATTTGACGATCAACCGGTCGTTCAAGTTTAATTGGCTAGAGAGCCTCCGTGTTGCGGTGGGCGAGGAGAAAGAATCGCCGAGGGTGGAACGCACTATATATACCAACTCGATTGAGCTATCTATATAGGTAGTAGCAGTACTACCAGCAGCACTAAGTAACGTATAGAACGAGAGAAAGAAGCGAGAAAGAAAAGAAGATTAAATGGAAGCTCTAGACTATACTGCGAAAAGAGAGTTAGTAAGTGAGAGTTATAGGATGGTAGTAACGTCGCCCCCGCGCTATATGGTCGAGCTGCTACTGCTGCTGCTACTGGAGAGGGGCAAACAGCAACTCGGGAGCGAAAAAGGGGGACGCGCAACGAGAGAAGCGCAAAGGGGGGCTGCTGCTCAGCCAACATCGTATTGAATTTACACTAATCTGTCGTGAAGAGTCGCTAGTTATGCCGTGTGCGTGTGGCTGGCGCCGTTGCTAATGCGAGCTTAGAGTCTCTTTTTCGACCTCGAGCAAGCGAGAAAGGGAGGGAGAGAAAAATAGAGAGAGAGAGAGAGAGAGAGAGAGAGAGAGAGAGAGAGAGAGAAAGATCCGCGTGGAAAGTGCCTCGAGCCAGGCAACGAGGGGGGGACACGACTCGAGCCGCGCCACGCCAGCGTAAATAAAGCCAACTGCTCGACTCGTTCGCGCGCATACAACCAGCCACGCCGAGGGTAAGTTGAGATATTGTTTGCTTCGCTCGGTAGGCAGACTTGCTACTGCGCAAAACACAAAAAGGGATAAAATCCAAATGAGACTGTATAGCTTTTTCGTGATGCCTCGACTTGGTGGGATTTAATATTTCAACGGACAAACGCAAACTCGCATCCGATATAGCCGCACGAGCTGCTAAAGGGGGAGTAGTGGCCTGATTAAAATGTGATCAACGAGTCTGTATAGCAATGGTAATAATGTCCCGGTGTCATTATTAATCCGTTAAATATGAATATGCGTACATGTGTCGCAAGGATTGCGGCCAGATTTGTGTGTGATTCATCGAATATCGCTTTCGACATACGCTCAGGCTCTTCTCTCGTCTACGTCGATGTTTGTGCTCGTGCTTGCAGGTTTGCTGATGAGCGCAATATCCAAAAAGCTGTATTAGAGATCCTTTTTCGTCAATCAATCGATTATATGAAACATTTATTTACGACAGCGACGCTCTGAAAAATCATGAATTGTGAATGCACCCTACGTAGTATATGAGCGCGGATTCGTCATTCAGATCGCCTATCTATAGTTGCAGGGATGATAGTTTAGCAATTTAATAGCCTGTGTCTGTGTTTATAGCATAATGAGTCTTCCGCGTGCATAACCACATCTTCATTATCCAACATTTATAGCTGCAAAGAAAGAGAGAGAAAGAGAGAGCTAGCAAAAGAAGAGATGCGGGTCTGTATTATATGCACTTTTACGTGTATAAATAAATCGCGTGGCATAAGTGCGTGTGTGCGCGAGTGCGAGTAAGCTACCCTCGCTCGCCTCGTCGTTTATAAAACATTTATGCTGGCTAAATATGTATCGTACGCGGCGGTAGTAGTCACCCTCTTTGCAAGCTCGAATACGTGTAATACACAAGACGCTCGCTGCTTATACCGTATAATATGCTCTCTCTCTCTCTTTCTCTTCCTCTCTTCTCTAGTCTGCCTGTCGGCGGGTGTATGCATAGACCAGAGTATAATATATTTTATATGTACGTGCATACTAGAGAGAAAATACGACAAACGCTTGTGGCATCGCGTCGGGTCATGAGTTGAATGGCCTGTTTTCATATGCTTCGATATATGCGAATGCACACATTGCGTGGTTCGATATATAAGCAACAGAAAAATATTCTCGAAAAATCAAAAATGTCGCCCTCGTTAAGCTCTCGAGCAGAGAGAAAATTTTCCTGCGTTCAAACGACAAACTTTGGCTTCTGCGCCGTAAAAGCTCGAGTAGGATATGCAAAAGCTCGGCTACCAAATCGATCCCGACATAAAAGATAGAACTAAAGAGAAAGAGAGAGGGAGAGAAAAGCTTAGCGTGTTGTACTCGAAACTGAACTCTTAATAGCCGTACAACACACTCGCTCTCTTCACGTATTAAGCATACTCAAACTTCGCTTTCTCTCTCTCTCTCTCTTCTCTCGTTCTCTTTCTCTCCCAGATCCCGCCCCTCCCATCCCTACCACCACACGCATACACAAACAGCAAACAATCGTACCTACCCCTCGTCGTCCTCGTAAAACCGCACACTTAATTTGCCTTGCAAAATTCATGCACCCACACTGGCATCACACACGTTATACGTATACATAGAGCGCGGGGCAGAGCGAAGCGCGTTGTTAGAAAAGAAAAGTAAGGAACCGAAGGAGCGATATTAGGGTGTAAAATAATGCATGAAATATTTACTAAACGTAATACATAGCGCTTGTTTCAGCAGCTTGAAATTTCGCGCAGCAGCTCACGGTGCGACTATACACGAGGCAGCAGCGGCGTAATAATAATAAAAGCTTGCATTTTATGCGAGAAAATGACTGCTCGTTTACTGCGCTTCATCATCTTTGTTAGTTATTATATAATACGTACGTACATATATATACTTGTCTTGCGCAAGCTCCGCGGAGCGAAGAAAGGAAAAAAGGGGGACGAAGTGGAGGAGGAAGATGGTGCGCGCGGTATACACAACAAGCGGAGCTTCATTATGTTTACTCGTCGAGTCGGAATCTTTGTATGCGTCACGTTGCTAAGACTGCGTGAAAAGACGCCGGCGAATTCTTGTCTTGAGCTATTATATTATATTATGGCGAACGCGTCGTGCTTTTTTATAGCCCGAGCAGCTCCCCTTTAAGGAATGAAACTCGATATTGTTGACAAAAATACTTAGGCGCGGTGAAGCTTGAGGTATGATTCTTGACGTCTTATTATTTTGCGTTGCCTTTTTTTCACGACTCATGGCTCTTGAAATTGAGACGCAAAGCATAAATTAGTGCTCGTAATTGCTTTGGTAAATAATACAAAAAAAGAGTCGAAATTTCATTTGATACACCTGCTCGCTAATCGACGATTCAGATGGAAAAGGTTAAAAAGCTTGCATAGCCTGTTTAACTTATACGACCGGAGAGTAGTAGCAAAAAAATTATACGAGCACCGTGAACTTCACGAGACTCCCCCAACAAGGGAAAACAGGAGATAAAAAAAATCTCGATACTATCTCTCTTTCCCTCTCTTCTTCTCTCTCTTTGTGATGGGGGAAAAAACAAAAGCAGAAACCGGGAAAGTCCATAACAGCCGCTTTGGAGGAGGAGGCACTCAGTGGAGCATTTCTGTTGTCAAAGAGCCAGACTTTGGTAGCCGAACGCGAATATCAGAAGAGAGCGAGTAAAAGATAGGAGGAAACAAGAGGAGCGCAAAGCTCATTTGGAGCGATATCAGGGGGGCGCGTGTTGCGTAAAAGCATACAATTTTATTTCACAAATTTCAGAAAAAAATCTCGGCTTTTCCGAGAGAGTTTACAAAATTGTCGATAAAAAAAATTGGCCATTAAGCTCGAGCTCCCGTCCGACTTGGTCGGAGCTAAATTCTGGTGCACCATACAAGAGAGCTAAGTTACACTTGTACACACTCAAACGCACGTATCCGGTATTCACGAGTGCTTGGTGGGCGTATATACATCGTATATACGTGTATTTGTAACTCGGAGCTTTAGAGACGGAGTTATAGACATTCAAGTCAACATCGAAATATTTGAGTTGCCCGGGAGGCAAACACGCAAATGTAAACGGGTGCATAGAAGGGAGGAGAGAGAGAGAGAGAGAGAGAGAGAGAGAGAAAAAGGGCCGTTACTACTGCTTCTATGCCTAACCGTCGAGCAAATATTGACCGAGCTCGCATACACCAGCGCATGTGTGCGTGTATATGTGTTGTGCGGATATTGCTCCCACGCGAGCGTTTTATTCTCTCTACCATAGACTCGCTCTCTCTCTCTCTCGCTGTCTCGAACTGTTATCTATATATGTGCGCAGAGCTGTACGTGTAAGTATAATATTATACGCGCGTTTCTTCGCAAACACGAGCGCTCGAGCGTGCATATATATTTTTATAGCGTCTGACGTAACGTTTGCTCTACTACTTGCGATATATATGTGACGTACGCTCTTGGACGTATGCGCCTGAGCAGTCGCCGCTTTTCTTTTCTGTGAATTTGAAATCCAGCTCTGCGGTCCCTCATAAAATATGAATCTTTGCAAATACATGAGTATAAAAGCTCTCGTGCAAGCTCCGGCTCGTCCTAAATTCATTCGCGCGAGAAAAATAAGCTGTCACAAAGATTATTCTCCTTTTTCTTGGCAAAGCGAAAAGAAAATGGGAGATATAGAGAGAGAGAGAGAGAGAGCGAGAAGGAGCGCTTCGGAATCAAGATGCGAGTAAAAGCCGAGAAGTAGATAAGCGTCTTGTGCTCGTCACCGCACACATCCTCGGTGGCTGCCTACGAAGACTGTATTATGCGCGACTGAACGATTTCCGCTGGAGGTAGGAGAGCCTGAGCTTGAAACTTTTATGCTGTGAAAGCTTTTTTCTTCTTCTGCTTCTTCTTCTTCGTTCGTCGTCGTCGTCGTCATCTTCTTCTTTGTAGTCGTCGTCGTCGTCGTCGTCTCTTACACTAAAGCTGGCATCTAGCTTCCTCTTTGGGGGGTTCTTTTCAGCCGGCGCGTAAGTACAGTCACACCTTCTTCTTCTTCTTCTTTTTTTCTCTTCCAGCAAAGTATATTCAGAGGTTTCGCATATATGCGAGCTACTTTCGGTAGGTGGAAAAAAGTTTCGCTAACTCTGTTGGTCTTTTTATAATACCTTCTGCTACTTCTCGGCTCTCTTGATTTTCAAATTAACACATCTCTCACACGTAGGTGCACGCACGAGTTCAGTACACCGTTGCGCAACTTGCACAACGATTATTGCAACGTAACACACGGAGAAAGAAAGTTTCTCATCGGCTTTATCGCCATTTGATTAAGAATTTTTTCGAATATTTCACGCAGGTCGGAACTTTGCGCGCCAGCGTCGTCGAAAAGCCCGGCGGGAAAGGAAGGAAGGGGGTGGCGGCGGGAGTGCGATCGGCAATCTGTTGGAATATATTTTACATCTTGTTAGAGAGACCCTTCATCAACATCCAGCTCGCGTCGCAGAGCACCCTCGTTGCCGGGAGATGACGATTATATAATAAGTCTACCCCCTATAGGCATCGTGGTGTATAGCAGCGGCGCACATAATACGCGTGGCGTGTGCTGTGCTGCGTTGCGCGCTCGCACCGAGCCTTATATACACCGAGCCACGCCTGACGAAGGGTATTCATGCCCGATGCGTCTCTCTCTCGTTCTCTGCGTGCATGTGTTATGTGCGTGACTCAAGTGCTATACGATCCCCATGTGGCTGTGCGCGTGTGCGCGACTCCTTGGCAACACGTTTGCACGCGTCAAGGATGCCAAAAGCCAAGTGCTACCTATACCACCTCTCTGTACTCTGCGTTTGCTATAGGTTATTTCGTGTGCATGCGCGTGTGTGCGAGCGCTTGGGAGACTCGTCGAGGGCCCATTCGCCTGTCGGGATCGCTACGACATCGAGCTGAAAATCAAACGATGACGCAGCATCTCCAAGCACATTATAATCACAAAGAACTCGCGATCCCTTAACTAGAGCTTATACTTATCTGGGCTTGCACTTATATAAGCTCCGTACATATACGTGTCTACGCACGTATACGCGTAGCAGCCATCAGTTTCGATTAAGCTAGCTCCTCGTGAATCCAACCCTTCGCGCGCCAACAATCAGCTTTAATTAATAACCTTTAATCTCGAGGCTTTTCTTTGCCGACAGTCCTACGGTATATCATAACGAATCACCTGTGCTCTCGAGCTCAACCTGACACGAGCTTACCCTATCTCCTCTGCTGCTTCGTTTGCCCGGCATAAAAAGGTTTCGCTCTGCTCTTCCCTCTGCATGTGGAAATTTTTCATTTCTGCCGAGCGTGAAAAAATTTCAATTTCATTTCGCTGCTGATACTTTTTTTTTTTATAAAAATAAAAAGGTTTCTCGAGAGTGAAAAAAGGAAATGGCACGCTTCGCTGCTGCTAATTGATTCAGCCCTCTTACGAGCTGTACTATAGATTGCTTTGATGAACTTGTCATGTATATTATATATCGGCTAGCGCGCTACATGTACGGCTCTCGCATATCGATTTCCTTATAGATTAGGTTTTCGATGCGAGACGAGCGTGCTCAATTTTCTTGTGTATTTAGAGCTCGTGTGATTCGATTTTACGCCAATGAAAGAATATTAAGACTGCGGCGTTCGATTAACCATCCCTCGCACAGCTTACAGTCTGAAAATACATTCCAAGTGAAAAATTTTCAAAGAACTCCGCCGAATACTCGAGCCTTGGAAACAGATGATAAAGTATTTCTTTCGGAGTCGCTTCTTGAAAATCACGATAAAACTGCGAAGAATATAAAAAGAGAAAAAAAGCCATACGAAATTTGTAGAGGGAAGATTATCGGATAGTAGCTTGCTGGTTTGGCTTCGAAGAAACCAGTAAGACTTTCAAAACTTTTAAATCTGTCTCAACCGCAACCGCGACTCATTTATAAAACTATGCCGAGATGGAGCAATAAAGCAAAAATTATACTTTCAATCCTAACGTCAAAACTTTCCTCTGGAAAGGATAGAAATTTCGTATGTGGTTTTCCTTACAGTAAAATATTTTTGACAATAAAAACCATTGTTTTAATACAAAAATTATTTTCAAAGATTTAATTTTAAGATATTTATTGCACACTGAATTATTATTGCACATAAACTGTCCCGAAAAATTTATGAACATGAATTAATGTACATTATTTTTAATACAAAAATGAACAAAAAAGATTTAATTTGATACTTCAAATGTTTTAAAACTAATTTTTGTTGTGTTAATTGTTTAAAAAATCATTATTAAATCCAGTCTCTTCCACTAGATGAAATTTACCTTTATTTTTAAATCTGCAAGTGACAAAGTAAAAACAAATGAGTAAGAGAAGAAAATTAAAAATTTTTTTTAAATAAATACTTTAACGCATGAAATTGGATTTTTTTATATGAAAGAAAAAACTTTCCGACCCTCTACATTAATCTTAACATAAATATTATTAACTTAGCTTATTTCAAAGTTACAAGAAGGACCACGAACAAATATAGGTAGTCTTAAAATATTTGCACAATTATAACGTCACGTATACAAAGAAAATAATTATTAAATTCATATAAAAAAGAAATATCGTATCCATCATACAGTAGCACACCAAGTTTTTTTGGTCGCTCGTCGCTCGAGTCCATTCGTCGCACACTAGGGCGCACGTGACCTTAAACGAAAGCTCCGACTCAGGCGTTCTGGAATCAATTACCATCCATCTCGATATTTCCATTATATACACGGGCCAGAGAGGAGTGAGGTTAAAAGAGCTGCCGCGAGCGCGCGACTGCTTCTTTTTTTTCGCGCGCGCCCGAACAACGCTGCGCTGTATATATGCATATATATCACCTTTGCAGCTTCTACCGCGCGTTGCGTCTTTGCAGGCACAACAGCGGCAATTTGTCATTTTCTGTAATAGCTGCTGCTGTTGCTGCTGCTGCTGCCGCTATTACAGAAAACGCTTCGAAGCGTGGAATGTTGTTTCTTTGAAGCTCAACAAATCACACCTTTGTGATTCATGCTTAAATGAGTTGAAAATATTTCATATTACTTCCGAGAAAGCTTCGTTAAATTCTTTAAAAGAATTCCAATATACTTGACTGGTTGAGCCAAGCGCGATGTTTTTAATATTTAGGCCACTGCAGAATTGATTTTTCGCGGGCGTTAGGAAGCAAATGTTTCCATAATCGATCCCTCGTTATTATTACTTTGGTATATCTTGGAGAAATGATAGACTCGATAATTCGTATACTCAGCGTCAGTGAATTGCAACAGCAGTGGCAGAGGCATTCATAATACATTTCGCTCGAGCCCTAGCGTAATTCAATTGGATATTATTATATGAAGTAAGGTATATCGTGTATAGGTACAGGTATACATATACATGGAATAGCTCGTACAGTGCAGAAGCATGCAAAATAGCATTTATGGAGATGAGGATAAGGGGACACGTAAAAGGGAACGAGTGAGAGAGGGGGCAAGGAGAGGGGGCTCATATCTATGCAGTACGTATTTTAATAACTGCGCTAATTGGCCAGCACTCGGTTTAATTAGGAATCGCGGTTTATTACGCCGACAGTTGCCATAATGGCTGCGCTACTGCTGCACTGCAACGTGATTCGCTTTCTGTTCTCTCTCTCTCTCTCTCTCTCGTTCCCTACGGGCACTTTGTACGACTATATGTCTCGGTGGTATAACTTTCTGCGTTATATGGGTGGAGGGCTGCCGCTGCCGCCACTACTGCCACGTTGAAAGAGAGTAGTATCTAGCCCCTTTCGTATACATGCCAAGCATACACACGAGCAGCAGTGCGTGCGTGTACAACTGCAAATTAAGAGTGCACCTTATATACATATATACGTATATATATGCACGCGTGTATATATTAGCGCGCATCGCGCGATAACAAAGTTCGAGAAAGTTGAATTTGTCTCTTTCACGAGAGCACGTATAACTGGGCGCGCTTTGCCTACACTGCAACGCGCTTGCGCGCACGTGCCTTATAAAGTAATTATGCTTTCAGATTAGTTTTGGAATTTGAATAAGTCGCAGCTACCCGCACGCGTTCTATCTTCCTCTTTTCCTTTATATAATACTGTATATATGTGCGTGCATATATAACGAACACGCGAGTTCGCGCGCAAAAGCGATATGCTATATATGGTTGATTCTCCCGAAGTCTGCTTTTTCGGGTGTGGAAAATGAAAAAATGGAGAAATTTTTTTTTTCATATTGAACGGCGCGAACTAGTTTACCCTTTTTTAAATAAAATATGAGTAATCATTGAATCTGGGGCTTTGAGATTTCGTTTTACGAAAACTATGTCCAATTTTATGCTTAAAATTGACTATTTTCGGTTACGGAGGTGACACACACGGAGGTGACAAATCGCAACTTTGATCAACTACGTTTGAAAAATAAAAAATGCACAAAATTTTCCGCACAACCCGAATTCGGTCATGAAAAACGAGTCTTTTGACGGGGCGAGCGGTTCAAAAGAATGACCATAGCTCAAGATATCATGTCCACGGAGGTGACAGTTTTTTTGAAACACGTGAATTTTCCAATAGAATAATTATCGCTACATAGCTAAAATGTAAAATTTGAACCCGCAACCTGCACTAATTGAAAGTTGGGTCATAATACTTGACAGTTATGTAGCCAGGAACATCAAAAATGAGTTAGCGACCCAAAGCAGGCGGTATATTTGAAATTATTCAGAAGCATGATTAAAATCCGAGACATTTTTCAATTGTCTGGGAAATTTTTTCAAAACATTTTTCAAGGCCCTACGATAGACTTAAACTTTACTTTGGATGTATAGATCGTGGTCTCGTAGTTATTATAAGGCCAGGTGCTTATGAGAATGCATGGTATATGCAAACAGAGTTGATTTGTGATCTAGACATGCCACGGAGGTGACATTTGGCATGTATATCTTCACGGCAAATTTAACTGGCACTAAAAATTGAAATATTTATGTCCAATCATTAAGAATACAACAATATTGAATTAATGACCGATCTAGATTTGGCTCATCTTCTCTAGTTTAAGAACATGGCATGTAGACATGCAAAAAGCAGACTTCGGGAGAATCAACCATATACATTTTAAGTGCGGTAAAACTTGAGGTTTCGCGGGCGCAAGCGCGCATGGATTATACTTGACTTATCCTTTTCTCTTTCTCTCTTTCTCTCTCTCTCTCTCTCTCTCTCTCTCTCTCGAGTCATATTTTATGCATAGACAAGTGCTAATATGTGGAATTTCAAGCGTTGATTTTCTTAGAAAGTGAGTGAGAAAATATGCACACGCATACATACAGCCAGTGGCATAGTTACTTATTACTGAATGTTTCCTTCATGCCGCTGTGCCGTGTAATTTCACCTGCTATATTAACAGCGCGCGTACCGCAAAATTATAAAGTGCAAGTAATTATCACTGTTATAACTGCAGTTCTAGTCGCTTTAAAAGCAGTCATTAGATCGACGTGAATCCCCCTTGACGCGTAGCACACGTAATGATTCGCGTTTAGAAAAAAACGCAAATCAACTAGCTTGTATTTTTTCTTATACTTCACTCATTTCAAGTGTGCGAAGAAACAATAATTGTAACCAAATTCACTTTTCAAAGTCGAGAATTCCTCGAATCCGCTAATTCTTTGGGTTTCATAGCAGTACATAGCAACGGATCTCGAACTTTGGCAAATAATAGAGCCGCGGCGCGATATTACGAGCTGGCACGCAAATGGCTCATTTGTACGGTAGCTGCTGGGCGTGAGAAACGCAACTTATTACGAGCACCGAGCGTATTAAAGTGGCGAAATAGCGGCCGTACATAGTTGCGCAACAAAGTTCTTAAACTTGCCAAAAACGTATAAATACTCGTGTATATTATTTGGTTTCCGTTCAATTAGTCTGTCGCGGCTGCTGCCGCTTTACCTAAGATGTTTCTTCTTCTGTGCTCTGAGCTTTTTTAGCAAACCATCATTTATAGCTCATTAAACCTTTCTCTAACGTTTACTTGCACCAAAGTATACAAGGTTTGCGAAATTTCAACGGCTTCTCGAGGCTTGCAGCACTTTCTAACTCTCTGCTAAATTATATTTTCAATGTGAATATAGCTGATCTCGTTATCTTTGACTTTACTAATTTTTTGGGACGATAATTTGATAATACTCATTTTTTGATGAATCAAACCAATAAAGAATGGTATATATACGTACCGATTCATTGTTTCAAATTTAGTTTCAAAAATATCTACAAGCGAAAGTAGTAAATCAAAATCATCAAATCAAGGAGCGCGATTCGCGCTCCTTCTGGCAAGTAGAGGAGACTGGAGCATGCATGGATCTGCGGGCAGTTTTGGACGTCGAATAAAAAATTTTCTAACAGAGAAAAAAAATCTAAAAAAATTTAAGCTGTCAGTTAAATGCGTACTTTATAATAAAATCATAAAAAAATTCGATGTTTGCCATTTGACCAAAAATAAATGAAATCTTATGATAAAAGTTTTTTTATGTAGAACAACTTTTAAACTTGAACCGGCAAATTTTTATTTTTTCATTTTTTATATTTAAACATTATTTTCATTAGTTTGAACAAGTTTGAAAAATGGGGTACGATTGGCAACAAAGCGGGGCACACTCATTCACAACGACATTCGCGTGGCACCTGTTGGTATCGGTGCATGCGCTACGTATCTAACCTCGATTCACGAAAATATTTTATAGACTTACGTTTAAACGAATAGTTGTTCAACATTGTTCAACATTATAAAAAAAAAGAATACAAAAAGAACGTGGAGTGATGAATGTACGTATCAGGTGGTGGAACTTGCATAGCAAGGAACATCAGTGAGTTATGCAGCAAAAGAATTTTACATACCACGATAGACCTTGCAAATGAAGTTCAATGAGGCCAAAGTAAAAAATGATATTCATGCTGCTCTAGAAATTAAACCATATAAGTAACCTCGTAAAATTATGTTTTGTTTATTTCTAATTCAACTGTACTAATGTTTCTGATTTCTCAATAAATGGATACAAAAGGACATTTACTCCTGAACAAGAAATGGCTCTGAGTAATTACGTTCAAAATATAGAGACCAAACTTCATGGTTTAACTTCTAGAGATGTCATAAAACTTGCTTTTCATTTTGCTGTGAACTGGACGAAAGCCAACATTCAATGTTAAGCAGGAGCAAGCTCTACGTGAATATATAGAAATAATGGAAATTTAAATGATGGGTGTTTCAGCTGGTGATGTGCGAAGAATTGCCTTAGCGACCAAAATAAAATTACATACGACTTCAACACTAAAAAAGGGGAGGATTATATTATGGTAGATAATTAATTGATGAAATAATTAATTAATATGTTGAAAATGAGATCTTGTTGCAGGCATAGCAGGACCAGATTGGTTGAAGGCTTTTAAAAAAAGGAAATAAATGTGCATTAAGGAAAGCAGAGCACACATCTTTGACCCGTGTAAATGGCTTTCATGTTGAATCGGTGAAGAAATTTTTTTCTCTCTTGAAAGCAGAGATGGACAAGTACAATTTTACAGAAGATAGGATATATACAATTGTCATAAGACAGGTATAAGTGATGAGCTGAAGTCCTGTTCAAAGGTAGTGTCGCGAAGAGGACGAAAACAAGTCGGAGATGCGACTGCAGCAGAAAGAGGTGAAACTGTCACTGCAGAAATCTGTGTTTCTGCTGATGGCTCATTAGTGCTTAATGGACACTCGTCTCATACAAAAAATCTTGAAGTTTCAGATCTCATTAATGATAATGGAGATTTTAGAAATGCCTGCCACCTCACATCTTCTATCGTCTTCAACCACTTGATGTTACTGACCTTTGAGCCAACATTACATTGAAGAAGTTACAAATTGAGACGGCTGTCAATGGATTTAAAAAAACTGGAATGTGGCCCCACAACTCGAAAATACTTTCAAAGCAAGAATTTGCTTCTTCTAGTAAAGAAATTTATCGAAGAAAAATTGAAAATAAGTTCATGTCTATCCTATTCAGTTAAACAATCTCCAATAAAATCTGCGACTTATCTAAACAAAACGCAAGAAAATTTTTTGCAATCTCAGGGTATAGATCACTATCAACTGACTATTTTGATAATTACTCATACAAATACGCAGATAGATACACAGATAGATTCACAAACAGTTACTCAAATAAATACGCAAACACATATACAGATACTGTGTTATGAAGCAATGACTGACCCATCTCTCATACCTCAAGCTAAAAAATACGTCGCGGGTTATTTAATTTATAAATTTAAAAAAATAAATGCTAAATGCTCTGAATGTCCTGGAAATTATTCCGAACGTGATAAAACTAAACTCGCTGATGAAGATATTTTATTATTTTTTAGAGCATATCCTTTAATTCAAAGCGACGTTTGTAGGAGTTTTTCAGGTACCTTCAGAGTCATTTTTTGAGGTCATTTGTACGGTTTATGAGCTTTTTCAATTAGAGTTTCCTTTTAATCCGTCGAGAAATCCGTCCTCATTTTTTATTTCTTTAATTCGCAAATACACTTTCGACAATCATCCTGAATATTTTATTTTTAGATTATAACTGAATAAGCAAGATGTTTAAAAATTTTAATTTACAGAATGTTTTTTCTCTTCTAGAAAAAAATAAAAAGTTAAAGTAAGACTTGGAGGCAAAAAAATGATACGAAAACCGAGTACTGAAAATAAGCTCCTGCCAAAAATGGTGAAAAGGTAAGAATCTTATGTGGTGTTTGACCGTTAAGCCATTTGCACTAATACCCTGAAGAATGGTTTAACTCTTTTGGGTACGTCTTTTTCCGGTGCTGTGCCACCTGGCGGTCGACCTTGAAACTTTGAATGGTAGAAGTGAAAAATACGAGAAAACTGACTTGATTCAGTTCGCTATTGAATCGAAATCGATCCTAGGTCTCGCTCTATACTCGGGGATTCGTTCAGCGCAGAGTACGATAATGAATGTGCAGTGCGCTCGGAGAGTGCAATCGGAGAGTGACTCCATGGTGTTCCCTGGTTGGAGTCTGAGAAAAGACGTGCAAATATCAAAGGTATCTACCCGTTATGATAAAAACGATCAGCTCCTAGAAAAATTAGAATTGAAGCTTAATGAATCCAAAGAAGTGAAAATATTTTATGAAAAAACTGATGCCAAATTATCTCATAAGTATTATTTGTGTCGTAAACTTATAACGGGGAAGCAAGTTTGATTAGACAAATCAATTTGACTCATAAGGACAGTAGACCATGTGAATGTAAAATTTACCATAAATAATTTATATATGACAATAAACTTGAAAGACACATAAGGGTTCAAAGTTGAATTTTCATTTTTCAACTTTTTTTCTGATTTTTAGGAATGGATATGAAAAAATCTTTTAAACATAATTTTTGATGTAAAATTTGATGAGGAATACAGATTTGTTTTCAGAAATCATATTTGTAACCAAAAACCCCATTAAAAATGTAATAAAGCATAAATGTCAAAAAATGAATGTGTTTGTCTTCAGCGATTAGGCCAATACTGTAATATGTTCATCGATACATAAAAATACAACTTTTGTAGGCCATTGTTTTTTTAATAATTTTTTTTGGTCTTTCGATAGCATAGTTGTACTATCTCTCATTTTCAAGCGATGACCAAATTTTATCAAAAGTTGTATTTTTATGTATCGATGAACATATTACAATTTTGGCCCAATCGCTGAAGACAAACACATTCATTTTTTGACATTTATGCTTTATTACATTTTTAATGGGATTTTTGGTTACAAATATGATTTCTGAAAACAAATCTGAATTCCTCATCAAATTTTACATAAAAAATCATGTTTCAACGATTTTTTCATATCCATTCCAAAATATCAGAAAAAAAGTTGAAAATAAAAATTCAACTTTGAACCCTTATAGATTCAAAAAGGATGAACAAAGAGGGCTGAGATTTTCAGGATTTTCATTTTTTTTATGTACTCTTCAAAAGTACACACTTAGTTTCTATTGCATTTTTGGAATTACCAATGAACCAAGCAACACGGGTTATGTTAGATGGGACAAAATATTTCGGTACTGAATACCGATTGAGTGGGTAGGTCTGGCACCAGTTTTTAACCATTGGCAATGGCTCGAAACCCTATTACCGTTAAGCAGTTTTTGACCATTTTAACCGCTAATATCATGTCATTTTTAGCATAGTTTATGGCTTAGTTAGCACAGTAACTACTTAAAAAACTGGCCAGTTCGACTAATTTCAGCAAAAACTGGTCAGAATATTCTTATCGTTTCTACCAGGGTCATTTTATTTACATCTCTTTCATTAATAAAAATAAAAGCAATATTTCCCAGGTACCTACTTTCTATCGTTAAGGTAGTAAAAACTCTTACCTTGACACTAGAATTATTCCCAAACTTCCCTAAACTGATTCCCAGCCACGCGGATGCACCTATTGAATACAAAACACATCGCGTATCCAATAAATAAAAGTTATTTCGCAACAAACGCTACAAACTCAAAAAAAATCTTAAATTATCTTAAGATTTTGTTATTCATTGGTTATCTCTTCATTTTGTAGATGATAATTCTTTGAAATACGATTTAGATGTTATTTCTCCTACCTTATTTTTCACCGCAATAGCCTGATGTTATTATGGTGGAAAATGTAGCTTACTTCGATTAAGTTTGACAGCTCCCTGATTTTTTCATCTAATCCCATGGGCCATCGATAAAATTGATGTATGAATGTGCACCTTAATACACTTCTAACGTGCAGTGGAAAGTACGAATCCACTAAAATTGTTTTAACAGAGGCAATTGTTGTTTCTATGCCGTGTAGATCCAATCATTGCATGAATAAGCATCTCAATATCTTTCTCACCGAGCGATTTTTTTATCGGAATTATCATATTATATAAATTTACAGTCTCTATTTATTTTTAACCCATTATTTCTAACTCGTAGAACCTAAATCAGCTATAAAAAAACCAACGCAACCAATAAATTATTAGAGATACCTATGACACAAGTAAAATGTATTCTTTTCCCAAAAAATCGATATTATTAAAAATTCAAAAATTTGAATACACACCTTTAACTCAATATTTAACAATTATAAGTCACTTTTTCTCTTTATTCGAACATTAAATTGAAAAATAAATTACGTTTTACGTTCAAAAAGAGGAATACAGAAATTGGACGACCGCAAAATCATGATTAATTTTCACCGTCGCATCGCACGTGTTTTTTCCTACACATGCAAGTCCTCTTCTTTTATAAGAAACAAGCAATTTTATCATCCGCAGCAATTATTTCCTTTTTTTTTGTGCATCACAACGTTTTAGCGCAATTTAGAGAAGCACCGTTCTCGACATTATGTACACATGGAAAAGGCGATTTATTCGCGGCCCGAGGAAAGATTTGTTTTTTTCCCCTTTTTCACGTTGTTGGCTTCTTTATACAGTCCACCGTGCAAGAGCTACTGTAGTATACTTTTCGTTAGTACAGGTATACACTATCCGAGGTGAAGAGAATCAAGCGTTTAGTGTTTTTTTCCTGCAACTCCATTTTTATGTATCTAGGTATGCGGTAAAGTTTGCGTGTACCGTTGAAATTTATTAGGTTTTCTACACTAGGTATTTTATATGTATATGCCCTAGTATGTCTAACGACGCAGAAGTGTGAGCTACGTAAGCATAAGTGTATACACGGACGTAATTTAAGCACACTGCATGCTATATGTTATAACTTGTATCTAGATTTTTTCCGACGAATGTTGTTTTAATACATTCATCTAGTGTCGTCAAATTGAAGATTTGATATTTTCAAGTATTTCTCTAGATTACATTCGAATAAACGACATTACTTGAGCAATTTATTACAGTTATTATATGAAACAATATAAACTTCGTTACATATGCAATGACGGGTTTGATCATCGTATAGACTTTTCTGGAGCTAATTTTTTGCTCCATGTTAACGATAAAAAAATGTAAGTAGCGAAGAAAAAAAGGTGAAAGTCAAAATCCAATAATAATCTCCGACTGGGTACACAGATCCTTACTTTGTAATTATATTAATCATCATGCAATCGAAGAAGCAGTAGTAACTAATGATGGTGACTATGACAAGCTGATTGCAAACTTCAATGTATGTAGAACCATCAATGAATGCTAGACTTTATCACAATGAATCTGTTATTAATAATTATAATTTTTATGCGCTCTTTCATTATTATAATCTATAATATTGAAAATAGCACTGAGATGTTAATGACGATTTTTTGTGTATTTTTTTATGACTTTCAAAACTCATTCATTGCGGAAATTTTTATGAATAAACCCGGAAATATCGCGACATACATTTCAACTCTATATAACAGACAGAATATATCCAAAAAAGAAACGTGTATTACTGGTAATAAAATTTCCTTGCTCAGACGAAAAGTCCTTGCACTAAAGTATACACGCGAAGTTCATATGAATAGAAGAAGACGTACGGGGCACGTATGCGAAAAGACCGATAGCGTTCGCTCGCAAAAAGAAATTGAAAAACAAAAAAAGACGGAGTGAATTTATTTGTCCGTCGAGCAGCACTAAAAACGGACGGATGATTAGCGGAATAGCGACCGAGTAAACGAAAGAACGAGAAGAAACGAGAAAAAAAGGCATAAAAGAAAGAGAGAGAGAGAGACGAGGCGGGTGGCGGTGAGTTTTGATCTATGCTTAGTGAGCACCACAACTTTGAAATTGAAATCAACTTGCTACCGCGGAACAGATAGATTTGCTCTTTTCTTTCTTTCTGTTTTCGTTCTTCATATCTTTCGAGAGAAATGATAGAATCGCGTCGAATAGAGCCGAGTAGAGGCGCGAGCTTTTTAACAAAACTTCATGAGTAATTCAATTGCTTGTGTCAGGTTCAATAGCAGCATTACTGCGGATAGTCTACTTAAAAAAATGTGTGTACATACATTTATGAAAACACATCAAGTCATCTCTCTCGTCTTTCAATGTACACGTGGTACAAGAGAGCAGTGCATTTTAATTTTTATCTCCTTCTTTCTCTTTTTCTGCCATGAATATGATTCGAACAGGCATACCGCTTCATAAAAATACAATCATGAGCGAAAATACTGACGTGGCAGGAATGTCCGGGCTGTTGTTACTCGCCAACATTAATCATCATGCACGCTTGGACTTTCAATTGGGATTTAATCATATTTATTTTGTACGAGGGAATAAAAACACGATCGATTGAGTCCGAGTATATTGATAGAGAGTTGGAAAACTCGTCAATCATCATGGCACTCTTCATCACGAGAATAACTGATATTTTGCCCAATTGTTACGCTGTTCGCCCATATCTGACATCATGTCGTCGTGTTAAGAGTCATGCTTAGTAATTAATGATTAGTTCAAATTAAATACCTCATCTGAAAACATAAAAGTGATTTAATTTGAAAAGTCAAATAAGTTTTAATTTAAATTTTAGTTAGGTATAATATAGTACGTATCATGCTAATATTTTATTCTACTGACATGTTTTACATAAAGCTAAAAAATGAAACCGTTGCAAGAAATTTAATTTATATTTTCAAGGTATACTTTCTACCACCTTATAATTTAAACATTAAATTGTCATTGCTTTTACAGATATTTGAATGACATATACATTTCTCGTAATTGTAAATTTATGCATTTAAAAATCGTAAATTCGTTTTTATTAGCAATTCAGCAACTACATATACAAATTATATCAATGGCAACGTTGTATTCAATCTTTTAAACTTAATTATGCGCACAAAGTCATAATCATCGCTATAAAAAATGATTGTTATCATCAAAATTATAATTCAGCCATTATGTAATCATAAACAATAAAACCACGGTCCTGCCAACTTGAAAAAGTCTTCTAACCGCAAATATAAAAATCCATCAGATCCCGTTGAATTGTATGAGAATCACTGAAGTTAATTGCTTATTGCACCAGACTTTCCGAGTTATTAAGCTCGACAGCATAATAATGCATTGCGGACTTGTTTAAATAAAATTGAACGACAGTCTTTTCTTTTTGGAGATTTTTTGACTCGTTAATGTAGAACAAGAAAATGCATTCACTTATTTTTGCATTAACAAGGAATTTAATGACCTTTGCCTATTGATATAACTGTGCTTCGCTCAAATTCTCAAATGAATTTACAAACTTTTTCAAGTGTCTCTTCGGCTTCATATACAATTTATGTATTTTTGGTATATTCAATTGATACCTTAATTTATTTTTAAAATATTTTTGTTTTTCAAATAATTCAAGACTATAAAAATGTATATTTTACAAATTTTCAAAGATAACCCCGAAAACTTTTTTATTTAACTTTTTTAAATCAGAAGCATATAAATTGCAACATTGATTTTAGGTGCCATTGAGCTATAATAATAGAACTCTATGCAATACAAAGATAGAAAATTAAATCATATTACCAAAAATTCACACGGAGGAATCAAATAATTGCTGATGGAACGCCCCCATGGATTTTTATTTTAAATGCTCCATAATAAAACTTCGTGACATTTGAAAACATCGGTATTATTTTAGAATACATTCGGAGTGATGTAATAAACCCTAAAATCAATATCAATGTTTCCAAGCGTCAGGTTGTAACAAGAATTATTCGATTTCTTAGCAATATTTTGCGCTTTTCTACTTACCTTTACCTGCTTTATTGGACTGTATCGAAGCGGCACCCTAACGATCATGACATATTTTGCTAAGTCCAAGTTCAAATAGTCCGAGAAGTCGGTAGATAAGCGAAAGAAATATTGATAAATCCCAGTCTGTCATTCTACAAAATGAATTGGTTACGTTCTGAAAATCATGGACTGTATTTATGTGATAATGTGAGTTTCAAGATTAGTATATTGCTCAAATATTTGCGGGTCACTTTTGAAGGTTTTGATGTACCTCATTTATGTGAACTTTAAGTGTATTCTTACGACCATATGACTTGTGACAAATGTCACATTATTCCAAATGTTTACAAAATTTATGTGAGTTTTGAGATAAATTTTGTATCCGATGATTTGTGACCAATCTCACACAAGTGTGATCTGAATAATGAGAATGTATAACTGAAAATTTCGAGACATTTGTGAAGTAGCTACTTTTTAGATAATAAATAATTAAATGGTTGTATATTTATTGACTCTAGTAAAGTATATTGATGAAAAACGTTATGATGGTACAATTGATACAATGATTATCGCATATTTTTACTGCTATATGTCGGGTGAGGCTAACAATTATCAATTTTAAAACAATAATTCTACGTAGTATACGTTATTTTTAGAGGGCACAGAGACTCTTATTGTATTTCGATTTTTTACATGCAAATTTCCTAATTAGCCTCATCTCGTTATAATATGCTTACGCATACACGTACATGTACAGCAGTAGACCGAGCGAGCTTATTCAAATACATTTCGGATCAACGCAACTGTAGAGCAGCGCATTATACTTTTTTCCACCCCCAAGGAAATGGAGAGCTGATGCTTTGCTTTGGCCGATGAAAAAGAGAAAGACAGAGCAGAGAGAGAGAGAGAGAGAAAGAGAGAGAGCGAGAGAGAGAAAGAGAGGAGAAAGAGGGAGAGAAAGAGTGGAAAAGCTTGGCATGCCAGGCGTGGAAAAAGGGCGGGAGAAACAGGCTATTTTATTATGCAAAAGCTCTCTATCTCAGCTATGCGTTGCGCTTGAATCACTTTCTCTCTTTGCACTGAAATTTCCCTCTTGGTTTTTTTGTACTTTTTCTCTCGACACGGAAGAGCTGGGACAGCTCCGCCCCTCGTTGAACCACGCGCATAAATACAGTCGGCCATTTTGCTCGATGAAACTCTTCTTCGCTTTTTTTCTACCTCCCCTGGTTTGTCGATAGATAGATGCGCGCTCGAGCTTGTAGAGGGCGAGTTTTATAACGAGAGGACGAAAAAAAGAAACAATCAGATGTGCAGCTGCGGCGAGAGAGAGACAGAGAGAGAAAAAGAGCTGCATCGAAGGAGTGGAAAATTGTAGAGAATAAGGCTCAGGGGATGACAAGTGGAGTATTATGATAAGTCGAGAAAGTGGAAAAAGAGATAAATCAGGCTTTTACTTATTATTATATATATATGTATACAGAGGCGAGGGCAAAATGTTATTCCATTCACTTTAATTCGTTCTCTATATCAGTGTACTTAAACTTTTTAATTATCTGCTCCGGATCGTTTTGTTGGCAGTGAGAAAATATAATTAATTCATAAGCTTTTCAGATTCCGCAATATTCATTGAACGATAATACGATTGGAGTTTTATTTCGAAATAATCGATTCTTAAAACCACTCAAATTTCGCGCATAGTAACTTCAGGGTGTGTTAAGCGCGCATACAAATTTGCAATGTGTCAAACGTTTAAATTTTTTTTGCTAAATGCCGTTCTCGAAGGATCATCATCAATGGTTTTGACTTAAAAGTCAGATGACTACCTGCATGATTTTTGTATTAGAACATTAGAAAACTTAGAAAAATTGTAGAAAATCTTTTTTTTATTTTTCAATAATGTTAAAACTAATAAATTAGGAAAAATGTTGTAATCTATCATTTTCTCACAATTATTTTCTATCTTATAAAGTGAATCACACTTTTGAAAGAAGCCGAAATAGTTTGCACAACAGAAAAAAAAGATTGGTAAATAAAAAGTCAAGTTTGCGAGTATATGAAAAAAAAATTCTAGACACCGGCGCAGTGGTATAATATATCAAGTGGGTGGCCACGTCGATAAAAATAAAAAAGACTCGCCGATTAATCTTCGGCTTTGCATTTTTCATTCGAAAGTTGCGAACGAAAATCGTGTGGCGAAAACATTTTCTAGTATTTTTTCCCGTGGCGAGAGTTTTCCTTTATCTTTGCGCGAGGGTTGCAATTTACCGAACACGTTATATAGACTTAATGCTGGTACAAATCAAAGCCACTTTCCGCAAAACTCGAAACAATGGAACGCGACAGCAGCGTAGGCGTATATATACAGGTGCATGTAACGTGTATTATCAATTGACATTTCGTTATATCAATTGTGCACTACACACTGGCAGCGAGCCCCGCAGTAAACGAGAACTTGGTCGTATACATAGCATGCGGCGGTCGACAATTTGTACGAGGGGGAGAGTGAGGGAGAGTGCGATCGTCCCAGTCGATATGAAGCTTTTGCACCCTATATACCTTCGCTACTTCCCTTGCTTTTAGTCCTCCATACTCGAATGTATACGTGCATGTAGACGTGAGTGTGTGTGTGCGTGTGTAGACGCGAGACATCGATAATATTACCCACGAGGCTTTTCGAGCTCTTTTGCTCGCGAATAAATAAAGAAAAAAATGCTTGAAAAAAAAAATTATATATTTCCGAACGTGCGGAACGTATAGATTCGCTGAGCTGTAAGCTGGAGCTTCGATACGGAAATACGAGATAAAATATCGGCTTCGCAACAAAAACTATCGACATCATTGCCTTTATCAATTGTTGATCAAAAAAAAATTTTTTTTCGCGTTAAAAAAAGTTCCGATACTTTTACGTTTCTACTGCTGCTTCTTTAATGTATATTTTACGTGATAAGAGTAGAGGAAAAATTTTTTCATTCAAATTGTTGCCTCGCATTCGAGTGAGTCAACACCCCTTTTGAATATATAAAGCTTTTGTTAAGAACTGTAAATAATTTTTCGATCGCGTACGAATATGCAAAGCTTGTAATCTCTGAAATTTAAAATTCACTCGTCAGATGAGAAAACAGCAATGGGTCGTCGCTCACTCGCATGTTGATGCAATTTTTTGCTTTTAATATCGAGGAATGGCGCTAAATTATTTCAACAACTATGTAATATATCTTAATTGTAACATGTGTCTGGGCGAGCTCTACAGCAGTTATATTCTAATGAGTGTAGCAAGCAAATATGTTTAAAAAAAGCTCATCGTTACGCTATAAAAATGTAGCCATTGTCTCGGGGCACATAAACGCAGACAGGCGAGCACATTTATATCGAAGCGAGCTGCAGACTCAAGGCAATCCGTCATTTTCCATCGTAACGTCTCGAGCATTGTCCTTAATCACCTCAATCGCTCGTAATAGCCAAAGTGCTCGGGCTGCGCGTATTAAAGGCAGCTTTTCGATGTAGGGTATAATATATAACTGCATACGCATACATAGTGGATCGTTTGTTATGTATCACTTTATAAGTATATTTCATGGCGACAGCTCGAGCCATAAGCGAAAGAAGACGACGACGACGACGATGACTGTCGTATAGCAGCAGTAGCAGCTTGCAGCTCGAGGCCAACAGCGATATCGTGCGCAATCGAGTGTCGAATTTCTCGTTCTCTCCCTCACTCTGAAACTCTGCAAGCTGCGCAGTGTACTGCAAGCTTAATTGACTCTCTACATTTGTGCACGTGTAATTTAACTACGTTGGTAAATATAGCTGCGGCAATCGATCTGCACTCTCGTACCAACACCAACACACAGACATTTGTAGACGCATACGCATAGTTGCGAGCTGCAGATAGCTGAGCGCTACATAACACAGCAGGCGTCAACACAACGACGCAACACAACACACTTGGGCGCGCGCGTGAATCGATAAAGCCACGCACGGTAACACGTGTGCGATTTACATTAGATGCGCGCCTGTATGATCGTAAAAAAGCTCCGATATAGCATTGACTCGTACGCGTGCGTGTGCGTATATGTACAACTCGAATATCTCGAATATATGGAGAGCAAAACATTGCGGATCAATTCAATAGGTATGTGTATTGAGGCGCGGGCACGCACACACCGACGGCGATAAAATCGCGAAAAGGATTACGCGATAATGTTGCAAATGGAGTTGAAGTGTGCGTGCGCATTACGAATTACCTTAATGCGTATACGTGCGCGCAGGAGAGCGAGAGCCCGAACGGCATGCGTACGTACACATACACACGTGGATAATACGCGTGGATCTCGTATATCGGCCGGCGGAGGAGAAAAATGATAATCGGGGCAGCCGCGACGCGAGCGCACACGCACGTTTTATTTGCACAATTATCTAGATGTACACACATAGCATTATAGTGTACGGCACACAAGTAGATACGTGTGCGGCTAGCGCAAATATGGGATAAAAGCGTTTGTGTGTATATAATGCTCGAGTCATATGTGTACGTGCTGCGGCGTCAGTGGCGAGGATACGCATTTTGTAACGAGAATTGATGAAAAATAAAAGAACATTATTATCCCGGGGAAAATCGAGTCGCGTACTACACAGCAGCAGCAGCAGCAGCCGGTGGTGTTGCTATTCGTGTTAAACGCGCGAGAAAGAAAATATAAAAACCCCGCGGAGATAAAAGTGCGCCTCGAGTACTTATATAGATGCAAGGCTATTAGATAAGTTAGTGAACCTTGAAAATATATTGTCGCCACTTGTGCGCGCGGAGTCGGCTCGGAGATCTTGTGCCGCGAAATTATTATCACGCGGACTTAATGCGCGCGTTTGACTTATCGCTTCATAATGCCATTTATTTGCGCCATGACTCGCGGTTGTCGTCTTTTCGTTCGACTTATTGTAATTATTAATTCGCTTGCGCGAGACCTGCTGTATACACGAGCAGATCGTCCGCAAACTTTTTCGAAATAATAAAGAAAAAAAATAAATAAAGAAGAAAAGAAAAACGCTGCAGGTAAATAAAAAATAAAGAAACAATAACGGACAAAGTCGGTCTCGCGCGCGCTTGCGACGCTTATATATCATTACGAGCATAAGCGAGCGCGAAGATGATATAAATACACGTGACAGAGAGGAGGGAACACGCGAGGACATTTATATAAATATACACGTATTATGCGCCGACGAGGGCGTATATAAAAGCGGAGCGAGAGAAAGAGCAAGGGAATGCCGTAAAAAAGGAGCATACAGAAAAAAAACGAGAACGAGAAGAGAAAGAAAAGTGATGGGAGATTGAAGAGCTTGCGGAAAAGTTTTATATCAAAGCGCGCGCGCATGGTCATAAAACTGTGTGCGCGAAGCACAGCAACGCCAGCAGCAACATATAAGAGTGAGGAAAAAGATGCGCGCAACTCGTCGTATATACGGAGAGAGAGACAGCATAAAAAGGAGAGAAAGAGTAAAGGCAACGGGAGCCGATAGGGCATTGAGATATAGAGTAGCGTCGAGGCCGAGCGTGTTATATACTCGCGCGCGCATCCATGCAAAAGTGTAAAAATAAAAAAAAGGGGCGAGAAGTATAAAAAAGGGAGGTAATGGCAACACACGCGAAGGAGGCGGAGAGAGAAACAGGCAGGAAGAAAAAAAACGACCAAGACGACGACGAGCCAAGGGAGGGACGAGCAGAAGATAATTGATGAAATACCTAAAATACTAAACACTCGATTTGTGTAATTTTCTGTAATGCTGTGCTCCTCCTTTCAATCCTCCCCTTCATCTCAATCGTGCGAGTTTCTTCTTTCATGCAAATGCAGTGGCCGCAGACTATAATAATACGAGCAAAAAAGAGAATGAAAAGAATTGAAAAAAAACAAAAGAAAAGAAAAGAAAGCTCAACCGCACGAGAAGCCAGTCGAGTGTGGTAACGGACGTGGAAGACTACGGCGACGACGACGACGACGAGGATGGCGAAGAAGAAGCAGAAGAAGAAGAAGACTCAAGAGAGCGAAAAAAAGACCGAAAGAACGCGTGTTCTATAGAACTAGAGGGGTTTGACCACAACGGAAAAAAAGAAGGTGCCAGGCGAAAGAATCGAGTCGAGAGAGAAGAAGAAGCAGCACGGCTGCGGCGGCGGCAGCAACGGATGCCTAATTTCTCTTAGTCCACTCGGCCTGTGTGGCGCCCGGTCCATTACCAGCAAACCCGAGAGTGGGTTGATTTTTTGCTTCAATGCTCTTTCTTTTGTGTATACAATCCCTTGAGGCAGCTCTCCTTCTCTCTCTTGCTCTCTGGCTCTCTTTCTCTTACGCAGTCGTTCGCGCGTTCGCTTATTATTGCGACTGAATTACCTAATTTTGTCGGTCGTTACGGTTCAAAAGACGATGCCAGATGATGATGATGATGATGAGTGCGGGGGCAAAAAAAATTTATACATACGTATCATATTAAGAAAAATGTGCCAATGGAATTCTATATATCGATTCGCGCGTGTGTATGCAGTGTACGATTTTAATATGTGTGTGCAAAGCCAAAGACCCAACGGAGAGACAACATGCAATCGTCGAGTAAAAGCTTTTGAAACATTCTTGTTTTTGAACTCTATATTTAAGTTTCGGATAATCGAAGATTATAAGCGATACAAGTTGTCGGGAGGTCGCGAGCGAAAAAAAAAATTATCGCGCAAGTTTCACATGACGTTGAAAAGTATAAAAGCCAAATAGCCGGGTTTACGAGCGTATATAAAACAAAAATATTTATATCGCATTCATTTAATATAAATAAATGATGAAATATGCAAATACATGCGATGTTATTGTTCGGAATGTATCGTATTTTTTTTTTTTTCGTTTCGTGCGCCCCTCGAACAAGTACCAACAACAGACTCGGGTTGTGCAAACGGCGCGTACGGCAAGCTTTTTTGTAACTCTCTGCTCCGATGTATATATGTATGTGCTCGGGATGTTTCGATGCTTGCTCGATAGGTGACGTCTCGAAGCAATCGTTGCTTCGCTCGCTCGCTCGGCCGAGAGAGAAAAAAATCGCCCGAATAAGATCGCGCCTGCGTTATTTATAGAATATAACAAATTTACAAGCTAACGATGCGTCTGATGCGAGGAGCTGCTGAGAGAGAGAGAGAGAGAGAGAGAGAGAGTGAAAAAAGACAGGAAAGCCATTAAGAAACAATGCGAGACAAACGTTGCAATGGCGTAAACTCTCGAAGTCAATTACACATTTACACGTAAGTCGTCTGCACACACGTCGGCGCGCAAGTTGCATTATTATACTCGAGCGCTAAGAATAACAGGCGCCATTATAATATAATAATGCAGATATAGGTGTTATATTATGCGGACGGCTCAGGCAAGTGCATTTTCACAAATCAAAAATGCAAAAACGTTCAAGCTATTCCGTGAGTGTGTGGGTCTGTTGGTGCGCGACTCCCTGCTGCCGAGTGCAGTATATGCATTTGCGAGTAAGAATACAAATTGAAACGTCTGCTTGTATAATAAAACTCTGCAGCGTAGTTCGCATGTATAGGCATACTATGCCGTACATGCATTTGAATTTTATAACGGCCTGAGTAATACGTATACATCAGGCCGGGAAACAGAGAAAGAGAGGGAATTGCACAGTTGAAAATAATACTGAAATCAAAAATTTCACCTATGCACGCACGTTTTATGCGTGTATACGTGCGAGGCTCGGGAAGAAAACGTTGCAAACAGGTGCGCTTGCGTGTTGTGTGTGTGTGTGTGTGTTTGCAAGAAAGGTAGTATAGAACGATGTAAGTTGTACACGTATGTCGGTGTGCGTAGACGAAGCCTGATATCGTCTCTGCAGAGCGTGCAGAAGTACAAGTATCGCTGGTGCGCGCGCCCGTCCGTGGCAGTCATTTTGACGAGAAGGAATACTGCCTATACAGACGTACAGAGCGGCGCACATAGACAGAAGCGACTCATAGAGCAGAGCTAGGCTATATAAGGTAGACGAGGTTTCCCTTCAGGCTTGCCTGCTTGCGGTGCTGCATACACAGTAGCAGCAGCAGCAGCAGGAGCCATATATACACGGCAGCGTGAGATATAAAGAGAGACAGCGCCAGCAGAGTTGATGGGGAGGTCCTTGTATGCGCGACTACGACGACGACGAGGCGAGGTTCGCGTTAAACCACCCCATTTGAGCGTTTTCCAGCCCGACGACCTCTATACCCCCTCGGCAACTGCTGAGGGTAAATATGGGGGCTTTTCTCTCTCTCTCTCTCTCTCACTCACTCACTCGTGTATTGTACGCTAGCTCTCTTGCTCCTTCTCCAGCAGCTATGTACCTATAGTTATACATGCCCCGAGTCTCTCTACCTATAGATGTGTATAAGCAGTAAACTCTGTTGTAGTATCAGCTGCAGACAGTCCGCGCGGATCGTCGTCCCGGCAAGTCGACGAGTCGACGTGGCCCCGACCAATGGCGCACCCGAGATCGCCTGACTCGACCAATCGCTCGACTCCGAACACGCCTCTTGTCGCTTGCCGAGACGAATGAGCGCCGAGCCCGATCCAATTCTCGCTGCTCCGCGCGGACTCTCTACGTACATATGCACTCCGAGCTTGTGTAAATCGAGCTTGCGTGTGTGTATGCGTGAGCCAACTGCGACTTGTGCTAGAGAGAGAGAGAGAGAGGAGAGAGAGAGAGAGCACGTTACGCTCGGTCGTTGTGTGTGTGTGTGTGCATGTGCGTGTGCCAGACTGTAAGTGTGAAAGTCGCACGAAGGCAAGCATACATGTATATATGTATACACAACAGACACGCGGCTGCTGTGCCGCCGCCGTCGCTGCCACTGCTGTTGTTGAATGCATATACAACACATACACAGGCGAAACTATTGGCCACCCACGCCAGGGGAAAAACAAAGCTCCAGAGGGCAAAGAAGCAGAATTGTATGTGTGCACTTTCTTTCTTTTCTGCCTTCTCTCCTCCTCTTCCTCCTCCACCTCCTCATCTTCTCTCTCTTTCTCTACGATGTCTGTACTTTCCGCGTATATGCATTATATTTTTTTTTACTCGAGGTGGCCTACCCTCTCGTTCGAGCCCTCCCTTTACGCGGCGCTCAAACACGCGCGCTCGACTCTTCTTCATACTTTATGAAGACGAGCTCTTCGCTCTCTTTCTCTCTCTCTCTTATATATGTGAGTGCTTGCGTCAGTACTCGTGCGTATATACGTGTGCATGTGAGTGTATTTATTTATAGAAGCACGTCTGCTCTTTTTACTTCACTAACCCTTTGGTCGGCTTAGAGGCGACAGTGGCAGTAGTATCAGCAGCAGCAGCAGCAGCAGCTCGGCCCCGTTTTCCTATTACCGTGTCACGCGCAAAAGCGATTTTTGTCTTCCGAGAGTTTGATTTTTTTACCTCACCCTCTGTGTGTGTGCGCGCCACCTAACCCCCTTTTTTTCCCCAATCTTCCACTATACTACCGCTGCCTCTTCTTCTTCGCTCTTCGTCTACTTGCCTCCCTCTAGCAAGCTCGCATACACTCACACAGACTGAGCCCAGATAGGACGCGTATAACGGCGGGGGTATCCCAAAATCCTTTTGCGCGCGCGATACATGAAAAGAGAAAAATGTGTAGAAAAAAAGCTCTCGCGTATACTTCTATAGGGGATTTCTGATGCTGCGGGTGAGATATACGCCGCTGCCGCCGACGTTGCGTATCGATCTTTGGGGCCTCGGGATTACCTTTGGTATATATTATGGCTTGGTAAATTAGCTTTTTATTCCTTTAACGTGGAATAACCGCGTGATAACCTCATTTTGGCAAGCTTCTATATATGTATGCAACGAATATAGGTACACCCGCGTCGCTCATGTGTATTAAGTATACGTGTGTGTGTGTGTGTGCTCGTGATATTAAAAAAAAAAGGTAACTTTCTTTATAAGCATCGCGCGGCAGTGCCTATACACGCGCGGCTATATCATTACACGGTCGAAGGTAAAAAAAGATTGCAAACACGAGTGCAGCAGCGCGAACGCTGGTGTAAAATAACCCGGAGTCATGTTAAACCGCTGGAAATCGATTCGTAATATATATACTTACATAATACAAAAAAGCAGCGGCGGTGGCGGCAGCAGCAGCAGGGAGGCAGTCGAGAGCCCTGCACTGCATGAAAGAGAGGAAGAGAGATGCGGAGAGGAAAAAGGAAAAAGCAAATAGCAGAGAGCGAGAGAGAGAGAGAGAGAGAGAAGGGGGAAAAATTGCACTGGACTGCTGCCACCGTGCGGCGTAACATGCAAGCAGCGCCAACAGAAGCAGCATCTCTGAAAGCCGCGCACTTTCGATTACACCGTTCGTTGCTCTCCCTCTTCCCTCTTTACCCTCCCTCTCTTTCTCTCTCTCGCTCTCTTCTCTCGCTCTCCGCGGGCATTTGTCGTCCTCCTTCGTCCTCCTTCTTTTTTACCCTTTTTTCATTTGCTTCTTTTTTCAATTTTTTTTCATACTTTTCTTCTCATTGTGTATTTCGATGTTTTTTATCCATTTATTTTTCGGAGTAATATACGAAGGCTTTTTGCTCGAGTCCACGCTTACTTGTATGTGTGCGTGTGCATGTGTGTGTGTGTGCGTGTGTGTGCGTGTGTATACACAACATAAAAGTGGAAAGGAACGTCGTTTTTCGAGTGGGAGTATGTGTATGCGAGTGCTGCACTGTGCAGCGTATATAGCTATATACGGAGAGATGGAGGACGGTATAAATAAAGTGCCAGTAATTTTCAACGCGCAAGTGAGGGCTCTCTTGTACACTACTTCTCGCTTGCTCGCGAAATAAGAGTGGCTTTCAATTATCGTAGAGAAGAGAGAGAGAGAGAGAGAGAGAGAGAGAGAGACTTCGGCTAGCGCGCATATACTATATAGGTATATGTATGCGGCGACGAGCTCATGGAACTTGTTGTTGTTGTGCTTGCTTGTTGCTGCTTGTTGCTTGTTGCTGTTGTTGTTGCTAGTTGCTAGTGTTTGTTGCTTGCTGCTGTTGCTTCTTTTTTTCCGGGGACCCAACCGCGATTACTTTTTTCCAGCTTGTCGTTTTGCCCCCTCGTACAAGCTTTGCGGTACGCTGCTGCTGCTGCCGCCGCCTCGCTCTCTCGCTCCTGCGATTCTTTATCTTCTTCTTACGTAAATTTTTTTTCTCTCTCCTTTTTTTCTTCCCTTTTTAACCTTTTTCTTTTTTTTGCTCGAGGCAAAGGGATACTTTGAAAAGGACTACGACGACGACAGGTATGTATGAGGCAACGCGAGTGGATGAGAGAGAGCTATATGCGTGCTCTAGCTGGAAAGTGTTTTTCGAGCCCCGAACAAATTAGTAAACACGGCCTCAAAGCCAAGCCGTTTTTCTTTCATTCCAAATACGAAGATGTATAAATTTTGCGCAAAGGCGTGAGCCAAGGTTACCGCGGGGCAATGTTTGCGGCCCTAGCGTCCATTAATCCAGTAACTCGAATTTAATTTAATTATCGATTGCAATGTAATCCGGGCCATGCATATGAAAGAAATTTTCCTCCAGTGTCTATTCAATTGTCAAAATGATCATTCTCAGACGCTAGGTACAAAGGCATGAAAGCATCGAGGAAAACAATAGACCCTGCAGCCGTACCGTGACTTGGTTTTCAAGCGCCAGAAAAGACGTTCCGCTATCTATGTAGTCGCGCGCACACAAGTTCACGTGCACACATAGAGAGTATACGAAGCCGAGAGGGTTAGCGAAGAGGAGAAACACAAGCGGAGCTCGCGATTGATGTATGTATGTATATGCTTAAATTTAAGTCGACTGCGCGCGGAATTCGATTTTCACGATAGGGCAATGTAGACGTGTGTATGTATGTGCGCAGCCAAGTAAAAGGGTTGCGAGGCTTCTTATATACTCGAGGCGAGCAACTCGACGCCCGAGAGAGAGAGTAGATGCATGCGCACGCTATACAGTAAAGCGTATATATGCAGCTACGAGAGTTGGAGAATTGAAAAAAGTTAAACTGGCAAAGAGAGTCGTTGCATGAGCGCACGTGTGTTTGTGAGTGTGTGTGTGTGTGTGTGTGTGTGCGGCAACTTTGTGCATGGAGAGCAGCAAGTGAGGCCCTCAGTACACAGTGCACACACGAAATTCTGTGCATGCGCCTAAGGTTCTTTTCGTCTTGTTTTGCATATACACAAGCTGCTGCTCTGCCTCTTTCTATATTCATCCCTCTCTCGAGTCTTGTGTATTTGGCTATATATAGCAGGTATACATCTTATCTCCAGCTAAGAACGTATGTGTGTGTATGTTTGTGCATAATGTTTGCTTGATATACACTACAATAGTTTTACACTAATATTTGCCTTATAAAATCTTCCACATAATCAATACATCGCTTATAGAAGATAAAGAAAAATTATTTTATCTCTCTTTTTGATGAATTCTCGTTGTGAAATTTTTTTACTAAAAATGATAGATCGATTCGATTTTAAAAATATATATGAAAAATTACATACAGCTTCAAAGATACTAGTTCCTACCCACACACGTATATGAAAAAAAGAATCTTTCATACACATTAATGATTCAACGACTGTCAAGCTTGGCTAAGTACACAGGCGTTTTTTCGCTCCATCCTGTTATTTCTATCCCAACGAAGCCGAGGTACTACATATTTATATAAACGCGTCTTACCCATGCTCTCTGCGTACGTATGCCGTACATAATATGTACACATATTAAACAAAAAAGCTAAGCCATATTAGCACGATCGATTCAAAACTCGGAGAGAACCGACACACACACACTCAACGACGTATTATGTATGGCTGCCGGTGGATTAGCTCGGCAGCACAACACAGCGCACAAAAAGGACTTGGTAACAATGTATATACGCACGCAGATACCTATATATATTATAAATGGGAGCGCGCACACGCACACGCACACACACACACACATACGTGGACGATTATTACAGTCAGCGAACAAAATCAAACATTCATTGCTCTCCTATAGTGACAAGTAGGCCACTTTGTAACACGCCTCTATTTTTTTCTCTCTTTTTTGAGGTAAATAAAACGAAATGAAAAAAAAAGCAGAGATGAAGAAAAAACACATCGGCTGGAGCGCGGAAATAAAAAGCATATCGTCGGGAGCCCCGGCGGAATATATAGGTTCTGGGAAGGTATGTGAGCGCCCTCTCTTTTGCGATTGAGTTGCCAAGGTCTGTTTCTCGTAAAGCGACCCGAGACTACTCCGCGCACGAGGGAGAGAGAGCCGAATGAATGAATGGGAGCATAATTTATCCTATATGTATAAATTTGAGCACACATAAGGGACTTTGGAATCTTATGCTTGCACGCATACATACACACACGTATATATCCCAGCAAGTGTGAAACGCGCACGAGAGAACTCGGAGAAGTTTGCTCCCTTTGTATGTGAGCATATATATATAGCGTCGAGCTTGTATATTATAATGCACATTAGCACGCGTACAAGAAAGAGAGAGAGAGAGAGAGACGAGGGGCCTATTTTGCGGAAACCACACGAGATCAGGTTTTTGTGAGCGTAGGCGCGCTCTTTTGTGTTTATATAGACTCTGCTTTTCGTAAGAGAAAATTGGTTTATATAAACGCAGAGCCCATAGCGACTCGAGCTATTGCGTGTAGGACGTTTTATGTGCGTGCAGGGCCCACATAGCGTCGTTGCGGTATCGAATGTTCCGATCCCAGACGAGCTCGCCCCAGACAAAAGTCCAAAATCGTCGCTCTGGATTTATCCACGAATATTCAAAACTCTGACGTGCCACGCTTACACATGTATGAAAATGACAAAAAGTCGCGCCGAGTGGGAGCGCAAAATGAAGCTCCCAACCGAGGAGGAGACAGACACGGGCCCCCACGGCGAGAGATCAATATATTAATTCCAAAAGCAATGGTTTCGCTGCAAAATATACACGCGCGCAGCAAATATAAATAAATAAGCCATAGTCGAGAGGCTAATATGCTGGCAGTAAATCATTGGCGCCCTAAGTTTCTTCGAGAAATTAGTCTCACATCGGAGTCGCGGCTCGTGCTGTATCGTACGTATACAAATATATACAGAGGGACCTCTGGCTGCGAGCTCGAGCTACAAAAAGAAACGCACACGCAGCGTGCGATCTCGCTACTCGGCCACGTCTCTCTCGCTCTCTTTTTGCTCACCCCGAGAGAGCAGCAAACGAAAAAATAATGAGCCTCAAGGCTGTATATGTTTCTCTCTCTCAGGCTCTCTCTCGAGCACCAACAAAAGTCGATTCGTCCAATTTGCGCTTTTCGCGAAAATCGCTGCCTGCGACGAGAGACCTACACACAGCTGACTCCGGATCGTGAACGAAATCCGCGTATTTACACGCGCGGCTTCTCGCGTCCGCCGCCGCCACTACCACCGCGCGCAATGCTTTTGCAAACATAACACGAGTTCTCTCGGCAGTCAGTAGCGTTTGCCGATATCCCAACGCGCATTTCGCAGCTCCCTCGGCCGTGCCTATGCATATATTCCTGCGTGGTCAAGGGAAAAAACGAGTTAGTTCTTTATCACCGCGTGCATCGCGTCGACCACGCGGGCCGGCCAAGCATAACGCTTTTTTTCTTTTTTTTTTGTTTCATGGTTGGCGCGCTTGCGAGACAGAGAAGAGCTTTCGGATTTATTTTTTCGGGCGAGATTAGAGTTTCGAGCGGGTACAGCTGCGTTTTTTGCTGCGTTTTCGTTGCCGGGGCTTTCAACGATCGCGGCAGCGACCGCCGCCGCCGCCGCCACCACCGCCACCGCCACGCTATTTACTCTGCTTGATGAAATATAGGCGCGCCGGCCAAATAAAATTGCGCAGCTTTGAAAATTCATCGCTGTAGTTGGTGCGAGTCAGCGGCCGTGCAGTGCATATACCTAGGTGCACTCGCACACCTACTGCGCTCGGCATTAACGCCGTTATTATTGGAATTGAATAATTCCGCGATTGCTTTCTCGTGTTTTTTCAGCCTTTTTTCCACTAATGAGTAATAAATCAATTAGACTGAATAGTGCATGCCGCCGCGCGCATAAATTACAAAGTGTATACATGCATTATTATCAGAGCGTGGCAGTTGTACACACACGGCTCATAATTTGTTGAGTAATTTAGATATGTAATTTAGATCACATCGCTAATCTGACCGCTCCGAAATGAAAATTTAATTTTATCGCTCCAAATGATCTCTCGCGAGCTAAATATATACGTGCTATATGTATAACTCTTTATAGGTAGCGCGTCGGCCGCATGATGAAACCCCATCAAGGCTGCTTTAGCTCGACGCGTCCGCGGAAATCGAGCGCGTTACTCTTTAACGCCTCTCGATCCCGCTCGGCGTACGTATAACGCGCGCGAGCCAGCTTTACAACTGCGCGCATAATGCTATATTGCGTTTGCCTGCTCTTGTGTATATGGATGTAGAGAAAAATTTAGCATGCAGCCTGCGCAGCTGTGGCCGCTGAAAATTTGTTTCCGTCTCGTCGTCTCGAGGACTTGCAACTCATTATGCTTACATATATGAACGACGGTAGCGGCATAAGCAGTAGCAGCGATATAATATGCAATAAACGTCCGTAGGATTCACGCGCGTGCAGCGCGTCTGGCGCGTCTTCGACTGCTTCTCGCGTGCGCGACGACGAGCTTTTATTTATGTGCGCGATGCTCGAGCTCGGAAGGATGACGCGTGTCAAGAATTTGCATTTGACAGTCCAGCACACGGCGCGCACGTGACGAAATATATAGATCAGCTCGCTGTTGCTGCTTCTGCTGCAGTCGGATCATGAATAAGTCAGCGAATCGTCAGCAGCTGAGCGTTGTTGCAGCCGAGCGAATCGTTCGTCGAGCCGCGGCTTTTCCACGATTTAGCTGCCTCTTTGCGTAAGAATTTTTCGAAACAAATCGATATAAACGAAACGCGAAAGGTGCCTCGCTCGACTTTTCACTTTTTTTATGCACTTTTTAATGCGTAATCTTTGGCTAGCGCATCGCCGTGTGTATATCGTAAATGTGGATTACAGAAAAGCCAAGAGAGCGAAACGAAACATCGACGCAATCAAAAGTGTATGTGGCTAGTGGATAATGATTTATCGAGAAATCAAAAGCATGAAAATTACAAGTTCGAGAAATCGACGAGGAGAACGACTTTTGCCCATGTAAATCCGCGTGCTCCGCATTAAAATGTTTCGAGCGCGATCAAAGTATATCTCCGATTTAATATATATTAAAATTTAATGAAGCATCTCAATTACTGCGCGCGCAGCGGCAGCGAACCGAGGCAACTAAATAATTCTCTGGCTATTTGCTAATTTGTAAAAGGTCGATTGCCCATTAAACGCGCTCTCCGAGCCATCAATCAAATTGATTGAGATACTGTCGTAGAAATTCTTGACTCGGTCGCGTTATACCGAAGGTATACACATGTGCTATTATCAAATTACGTGTATCTGTAATGTACACTTATCGAATTGACGAAATCCCCACGAGTGCTTACAATTGCTGCGTCTTTTATCTAAGATGATGAACACAAAACGGAACAAGATTTCGTTTTATGACTCATTCCTGACATTTTTACATTGTTTATCTACGAAACTCGAGGAAATATTTTTGTCGTATCTAAATTATCGTCTGTCTTATATATTTGCCGCAAAGATCATGAGCGCAAACGTGAAATACATTTCACTTCATTTATAATACGCGTCTTTCAAAATAGTTTGTACGAGCATCAACGGATGATGTTTGTTTTAACAGGTTCGTATTTTCACGAACCATATTTTCTGAACCATGTTGTGCGCGTGTGTCTGTATTGCTGGCCGTCGAGCGATACGCGCAGACTGATCATGATTTGTCGAATGGAAAGCCCAAACATATTTATTTCTCATTTCATCATCATTATAATAGATCAAACAAGAGCCTCGTATTATGAGTATTTAAACACTCGGTGGAGCCTTTCGAACTCTAAACACTTGTCAAATTAATTTTGAGAAGTCGAGCTATGTGAGCTCTCGGTTAGCGCACGTTCACGAAAATGTGTATTCACTCGAAAAAGTAGCGGCTACGCGAGCCAGCGGTCGAGTATTTTTCTTTGGTCTATTTTTCGCCGCATCTGTTGGGCAAAGGTTCCATTACACACTCGAGACGTGTTTCTCTGCTATTTTCTAGGAACAAATATCAGTGGCTACTGCATAACACATTCGTCATGGCGAATAAGCAAATATATTTTATGTTTTTTCTCAGTCACGCCAGCAAGCCAAAGAAATAATAATAAACTCGGAGCTGCTGGAATTTTTTCCAATTATCGTTACGGGGGCGAAGTAAGTCGCGACTATTTTTCAAATTTCAAAGCAACTAAGATATCCAGCGAACAATCAAATCCGTATAAAAGGTCGGGCTAAATAGACGTGGATAAAGAACGGAGTATATAGCTATAGGAAACAAAGCAAAAAGAAGCGCAAGTCAAATGCGCCCGTCTGTGTATAGTACAGTGCATTGTTCGCGTGCGTTTGTGCGGCGAGCTAAGAGCTTGTCTTTAAAGATGTAGTCAGCCGATTAGAAGTGTCGTCGTTGCCGTTCTTCCAACACGCGAACCGGCTATACGTTCCCTTTTGCGTGTACATATACTAACTATGTATAGGCTTTGCCCGCGCGAGCGCATAAAATATATAGGCTTATGCGACGACTGACAAAAACGCACAGATGGACGCGCAGAGACCCCATCAAGTTTGCTGCATTATTGCATTATACGCTCTTAGATTCACGTGCGGGCCGATCGAGTGCTGCTTAAAAGACGAAAAATATTTGGAAATTTAAATAATCCTTCGCATAAAATATTACGAGATTTTAGTCGTCGTTTGGAGCTTCCATAAAAAATAATGACGACGACGATGCTCGCGTGGTTACAAAAAAAAATCTTTTTATATCCGAAAACGTGATAAATTCACGGGCGAGTCCCCTCTGAAGAGAAAGAAGAGAAAAAAACGAGAAGAAGAAGAGCGCGCAAGCCACTCGGAAAAAAATTCATCCATGAATAGAGAGCGCAACCTTGAAAGAGAAAAAAAACCGCTAATCTCACGATCCACCTGTCACATCTGCCTTGTATCTCCTTCATCTTTAGAACATCTACTTCTTGTAATACGTATCTGCGATGTGTGTATGCATACATACACACAAAAGAGGAAGAAGAGTGTGTATACTTGTATAGCTAAGCAAGTTTTCGGTTTCTTTCCAACTCATTGTAAGCGATTACATAAGACAAAATATATAAGGGTCAAGTCTTTTTGTTGAGATTAATAATTAGCCGAAGCGCAAAGACGAAGACGAAGAAGGAGACTAAGACGACGACGACTATGAGACGAGCAAGAAGACGTCGTCGGCCTTCCCCCCTTTTTCAATCTCAAAAAAGTTTCGAAAGCCTCTTCCTTTCAGGCTGTGCAGTTGCTTCTGCTGCTCTTTCTTATCTTTCACGTCGGTGCTGTTGGAACGAACTACTTCTCTCTCTCTCTCTCTCTCTCTCTCTCTCCGCGAAAATGAAAGGGAGAGTCAAGTGTGTCTGAGCGTGCAAACTTCCAGCAGTGGATGTGTATACGACCTCGTATACTATATCTGTAGATAGGCTTCTACACAGACTCGTGTACTCCAAAAGGCTCATTTTCATACCTCTTGAGCCCCGACGGCAGCCGAGGCAGCTCACAAGTAGATTATATATTGGAAATGATTTCTCGAGGGGATATCTATATTACTGGCGAGTTTATACCGGTGAAGCGTGAATCCTGATAACGCACGCGATGAATTTTTTTCGAGTAATCGCGTTCCACGGCAGCATCCACCATTCTCAGTCCTGCTTTTATTTGCTTTCTGGGAATATCGCGCGTTCGTTGAATTTTTTGTCAGTCTCGCAGATGTGTCACTGACCGAAATAAACTAAACGAATTGAAATTATATTGCAAGCGTTTACATACGTATATATATATATATATATATATATATATATATATATATATATATATATATATATATATCGATCAGTGAGTGCCTGTGTAAGGTATTAATTTTGCATGGAGAGTCAAGAGGAGAACATATTTACCGAGCGGTGTAGTACAACGTAACACTTTCTCGGCTGCAGCGCAGGGCTATACAATCCCGGAGTACAAGCCGCGATCGATGAAATAAAAAAGAAAAAAAAATAAGAAAGAAAGAAGAAAAAAGTTGCTGGTTATACATGCGCGCGCGCGAGTGTGAAAATAATCTCGCGTGTATATAGTGGATACACATATACGAAAAGGAAGTTTTTCAAGCGAAAGCTGACAAATGCACTTATTGCGCCTGCGGTGCCGATGATAAAGACGTGCGCAACCCAGTATAAGTACACACACACACGTACACGTACACTCTGTGGCTGTTATAGGTTTTCTTGAGGCCAACTGCATTAGCGGGCTCGATGCAGTATCGATCGTTTTCCTTTTTCTTTCTGCTTCTCTTCGCTTTGCTACTTGCGACCAACTAAGCTTGTTGCCACTACACACTTGATTTGTTTGATATTACGAGGCTAAATTCGGGCTAGAAGTCGAGGCTAATTTTAAAATAATTACCGCAGGCGAGCTCGAGTTTGTATTGCTATAAGCACGCGCTCCGGAAAGCGGGTAGCCGCGCGCGCGCAGAGCAATAAGTCTGCTCCGGCTTTCCTTTGATTTGGTGCGATGCCCGACGCCCCGGAGAGTAATTCGTATAGCTGCTCTAATTTTCGGATCTCTCACGCCCCATTATTGTAGGTACGAGTCGAGTCGAGTCGCGCGCGTGCGAGCACCGACAAAAAGTATAACGCCGCCAACATTTTTCCTGTAAGCTTCATAATAATATCCCACCTCTGTCTCACCTGTTGGGTAGCAGGCGGCGGCGCACGTACACATCATCGTTTTATCGCTGTCTCCTCTCTTCCCAGCATCTCCTCTTTTCTTTCCTTTTTTTATTACTTTTTGGCTTTACGGCGTGCGAAACATGCTACGTCATTCCTTCGTTTTTTGTCCTTCTCTCGCGTCGTTGTGTTCGTCGTTGTTGTTTTTATCAATCTCGATTGTTTACAACGTTGCTTCTCTCTCTCTCTCTCTCTCTTATATTCGTTACGGTGGCGAATACAAGCAGCTTTGAGATGTGCTCTTTTTTTCTATTTGCTACGTCGGGCTATACTGCAGCAGTCGAGAATTGAACGAGTTTACGATCGTTTTTTTCAGCGTCGTAATCGTTGCGCTCAATTCTTCTTTTTTTTTACCACGAGGCAGATATGACATACGTTCGTTCGTTCATTATTCGTTAAAAAGAAGCAAAGAAAATAAAAATTTTTCATACGGGGAGGCATATAATATTTAAATCTCATACAAAATTAATTAATTACTCGGTCGGGGTAAAAATTAGCGAAGCCGCAGAAGAGACTCTGCTGTGCTCGTCGTTGCTAGAAAAATGTAAATTCTCTCAGGGATATAGAAAAAAGTAGATTATTACTCTTGGCATCGGAGCATATATATTATATATTATATATATTACGCGTGTACATATGTGTAGACGCGCGTCAAAGAGCGAGTCCAAGAGTCCAGTCGAGAGCAAGAGAGAAACGTCCTTAAAAGACCGAGCGAGTATAGCAAACACGCATACACGTTGGTACAGACACACATGCAGGATCACATACAGCAGAAATGGAAGATCACGTGTATAGATGTAGTCTCTGGACGCTATACAAAGTTGGTCCTGCCGAGAGTTGAAAGAATGTTGGGGATTGGCCGGAGCTTTCGTACCATTGGTCGGCTCTTCCATCTCGTGTAAACGGTCAAAAGTCCGCGTGGAGTCGTCTCCTTTTCTCTCTTTTATACGGCGTCAGCAGCGGCAGCGACGGCGGCAACAGCAGGTTCTCTCCAATTTCCTTCTTCTTCTCCTCCTTCTTCCATCGTCCGATGGGCATCAGCAGCAGCTCTCCCTCTTGCTTTGGCGAGGAGCATGTGTGTGCAGCGTACGTTATATATAGCGAACGTTCACCGCACACGCAAGATGGAATCTTGTCTTCCTGCGCTCATGTACCAGCTACACGTATACAGGCTACACACGCGAGATTGTAAGTGCGTGTGTGTAAGTGTGCGCGCTTGAGATGTTATATACCGCATAACCAGTAGTAGCTTGTATAGTTGTATATGCGGCTAGTAGCTCACTCGGAAAGTTGAGCGTGCGGGCGGGTGTGGCTGTCGCTCTCGGATGAGAAGATATATTATCGTATACGCATTACACACACGCGCGGCTTATGCCGAGTTTTTAGCTTCGGCTTACTACTCGGCTCCGAGATCGGGTTTGACGACGACTTGGACGACTGCGGCTGCGACGATGATGATGATGATGATGATGATGACGATGACGATGATAGTGATGATCGGAGTCGTCATCCGCAGATCACGACTTGGACGACACGAAGCTTTGAGAGCTTCCTTCCCTACCAACTCCCCTCCCACGCTAGTGGCTGCCCGAGTTGTTGAGTCGAGTGTATACATTATGTGGGATTAATACGAGTGGCCATATAGTGCGCGCGAGCGACGGAACGAGCGAGCGACGAGCGGCTTTGTGTACACACCTATGGTAAACACGTTTGATCGATGGGATTCTGGCAATATCGTGACAAGTCGCGTACGCACCGCATAAACTCGAGCTTCGTACTTATATAATACATTGGATAAAGCGGCCACTTGAAATTTTATCGTCATCGCGACCTAGTCAAAATATACTCGTTGCAGCTGTATTATAATGTGGCGGTAATTACGAGTGATTTCCTTTACGAGCTTCATCACGCCAGCCATAATAGGGGCCGCCAGCACAGCTCGCAGACGAGAAATAAGAAGATCGAATCTCGAGGCATGCCGAAGGAAGTAGATAGTGTCGAATGTGCTTCGATCGGCCAATCGCCAGCACGATTTCAATGAAAGCAGAGCGCAGACGCATCGAACGATCCAGCTTTGGGCTGCGGGCGTCAAATGATATAATACAGCGAACGTCGTCGATTAAAGCTCGGCGCGTATATCTATAAACACGCGGCGCGTTTCGTATATCGTCGAGTGCGCGCGTGTTTGTGTGCCTTAAACAGGCGACTCTATGGGATCGTATTTAGGAGTCGATTATTCACGTATCTCGACCGATCGCTGCTGAGTCAGGCGCGTCGCGACGTATCGTGTGACGAAGGACTGCTGCAGCGAAAAAAAACGGCTTCGGCTCTTTCAAGCCTCGCAGCCGTATGTACAATTTTATCGAGCGCCTCGCTGCTTGTCACTTCCTCCCGCAGCCGTCGTCGTCCTCGTGCAGCCGCGCGTCGACTAATTGCTTTTTATACTAGCGACGCGCACGTGTATATATCTCGTTCCAGCTCCTTTCACGAGCAGACGCAAAAATTTATTAATAAATAAATCGTTGCCAGCTTGAAAGGAGCAAGATTGTTTTTTCCTCGCTGGCGCGCACATCCGAGCGCAAGAGGCAGCGGCAGCCACGCAAAGAGGCTAAATATGTTAGCGTACAATAGGAATGTCACGAATTCAGGGCAAAAATTCCACTTTAATTGAGTGGCGTGGCAAGTACGCAGTAGCTAGTAAGGGAGCTCGAAGCATGCGGGCTATGTACGTGCAGTACGTACGAGCGCGAGCTGCGGTAGCGCAAACTGACGAGCCAAGTGTCGCGTAGCTGCCTGCAGTGCTGTATAGCTGCTCTGTGCGTTTGTGTGCGCGACTACACGAGTGCAATTAACGCTCGATTACCGCGAAACCGCGTATACGTGCCTTACAAAAGAGGCCGATCTCTGTGCGCTGCTCTGTGCGAGCCGAGCGAGCGCGCGAGGATGTACGCGGAGCCGCGCAAAAAGCACGTGTTATATCAATTCTTGGAATAGCCCGAGCCAAACGAAGCGCGACTCGGGCACAGCTATTGTGTATAGTGCAAACTCGCCTCCTCGCCTGTAGCTGCAACTTCGAGCTCGGCAACGAGGGTACATATATGTGATAAAAAGCGAGGAAAAAAAGCACGAGCGCGGCTAGTCGGGCTTTTACACGACGCTTCTCTCGTTTGTGCGCGAGAGACGCATAAATATATAAGCTACAAGCGCGCGGCCATGTTATAGTCGCGCTGCTGGAGATCGCATTTTTATATTTATTACACGGACACGGCTGCGTAGCACGAGTAGTGAAAACAAGCTCTCCGATAAAATCGATTCGTCATTTTATTCTGCGGGGACGATCGTGTGGCTCGTAATATACAGACCCAGTCAAAACGAATTAAACGAAAGGAGAGTCTGATCGCGCGTCTCTTGCTTGTAGAGATCAGAGACAGAAAAAAAGAGCAAATGACCACATCACAGGCCGCGTCGTTAAGTTTGATTAATGGCGCTTCAGCAGATATTCATTTACGAAATTCCACAAAGTGCTCGCGACCGAGTCGGAAAAAAGCTGCGCTATCTGCCCCATATTTGGCCGAAAGCTCGTTCCGCGAGATGCGTGCGCTCATATGCGCGTCATGGCTCGTTCGAGCTGATAGGTATCGAAGGCGCCCGGTGCGTGCGGTCGTGGTTGGCCGGCTGGGCGACATTATCGCGCGCACTGCGGTTCGAATATATACTCACGGTTATACCAAGAGCGAGGGACTAGAGTTAGACGGACGCTAGATTTCCCCTCCTCATTGTGCACATGTCGCGCTACTTGAATCTCTTATAGCTTTGACCACGTCTTTACTTTCTTTATAGATCAATAAACGTTACAACGCCATCGCGTTAACAGCTGGAGAAGATCGCTTCGACGAGTCATTTTCCTGAGAAATGAGGAATATCTTAAATTTTAAGAGACTGCGTGTTGTGTTTGTGATTGTGTGGAACGATGGCCCAAAACAACCCAGATTGGTTTACAATGTTGAAAAATTTGCCAAAAAATCTTAATTGGGATCAAATCTTTCGGTTTGAAGAAATGGAGCTTATTTTCTTGAATTCCTTCAATTACTTTAATGAAGACAAGAATTATACAGGAGTAGGAATCATAGATTTCGTATAGTTCAAACCAGCTACAACGACAAGCCCGCTGTTACATCGATCCACATCATTACATCACCTGGCTGAACATAAAATCTTCGACGTCATCAATAGTCTATTCTAAATTTATGACAGATTTAACACAAATTACATGGACGAGTCTAGTTTCGACGAGGCCTGTCAGTTTGACTGTTTTTCCGGCATATCAATAAATTTTTCGAGAAAAATCCCTATGTTTCGCGCAAATATCAGTTGGCCCGCCACTACATCTCTAATCTTCCGTCACATGAAGGTGGTTGAATAACTAAATGAGGCGCGATGCTGATCCATTTTTGTCCAACGAAGAGGGATCGACACCTCTAGACATTATTGGTTAATCAGCAGGTGCAAGTTAACGCCTATACGAGTTAGGTCAGATTCTATTGCAATGAGCTATGCCAAAACTCAAACCAAACGTATAGTTGATATTCTATATTTTTGTCGATCTTTTCTATCGAGCTTCGTTTGACCGCTAAGAGTTACTTTGACGAAAAATATGTCTTTAATCATAAAGATAATTTATCTAGTGTCCGGCGTTTTCATCATCATTGAGTTTCTAGAGAAATGAGGATCTAAACGGAATAGAAGCGGCGCTCTAACAATCATGCACCAAGTTGAAATTTTTTAAGAAGTTTTATTGTGAAGTCGAGGAGTTATCGACGAAAGCGAAAGAAATAGAATGTTGAATTCGATTCTGTCGCTCTATGAACTGATCCGGTTACGATCCGAAAAGGCGGCAAAACTGTTCACATATTTGGACTGCTGCGAGTTCTGACGCTCGTTGACATTGTCACATCTACCCAGAAGGCATCACGAGGTTCGTACTTTGTACCTGCAAGATTTTCAGAGAGGAAAGAATTTTTCGGCGATAGGCATTGGATCTTTTGTTGGTGCTGACTCGACCTATCGGCTATCGATTCTCTGTTGAGAAATAATAATCAAGAAGCTGAAAAACGAAGATTTATGGCATATTTGCTGGACATCTGCAGGCCAAAGCTCGTAATGGTGATCGTCATTTTTGCAGTAATTTATAATGCCTCGTATTATATTACATGTTACTGTTTTTAAAATAAATATATATTTAAGACTGAATTTTAATTTTCTATCGATAGCACTCGATAAAATAAAATGGAGTAAGGGATCTCAAATCGTGTATTCATTACCACGGCACCTTGTTAGGACCAGAGTTATACAAAGATCAAAAATATTTGAAAGAAAAATTATGCCAGAGTGCAATTGACAAAATTTAAATATTCGAAAAAAGTGCAAGCACTCGGAAAAATTGAGTATCCAAAAAACTCAAGTAGACAAAGGCTTTCGGGTAGTGAATTTTGCCTCGACTTGATTCGACTCGAACTCCACTGGTGTAAAAATCGTATGCTCGCCCATCCCAATTAACGAACCATAAATACGAATCGCTCACCCATTGTACTATAGTTACGTAAAAAGTTTGTCAAGGGGTATACGTGCAGTGGCGAGGCGACCCACGGCCACACCGATGATCCTCGCACCAATCATTCTTATCTTATTGTACTTATATAGTACGTGTCGGCGATATTATTATTGCGCGATTAATCTGCGAGCCGAGTCTACGGTAATACAACACTACACATTATACGCGCACGCGGAGGGCAAAGCGTCGCGAGCATCGAGCTGCAAACTTGCTCCGTCATAATTAGTGACTGCTTTTGCGCAATCGCTCGACGACGCTTGTACGTACGCGATACATAATACGCTCGTTTCTGCGAATACTGCGCGCATGTATAATAATACCTACACACTGGAGCTGCTTGTTTGCCGAGCGCAGAAAAATTCCATTGTTCGATATTTAACGGTCGACGAGCTGCGGTTACACGCGCGCACCTACAGCAGCTCCAAAGCTAAACGAGCAGTTGTCCTTCGGCAATTGTCCAAAAGCTCTGCGGGTGTACGATACAGCGAGGGCGGAAAAGCTGCAAGCTCCTTAAACGCACATAGGACGCTCGTGGCTCGCTCCGAGGCATGTATTTATGTATCGTAGACCCATGCGAACACGAGGATTTGGGTAAACGCGCGCGCGGACTACTGTACATATTATATGTAGGCAAGCCTTACACGCGTTTCGGGCGTCCTCGGGCCAGCCGCAATCAAACGTCAACTAGCTATATACGCCATACACATAATGCAGCTAGACGCGCCACTTGTACGGATCGAGCCCCAGCCATGCACTCGTAACTGCGCACTCGTATACGTACAAATATACATATGTCGACGTATTCGCTCGACGACCCTGGCGCGCGTATACCTACTCGCTTATATGGCCGACACCAGTGGCAGCAGACGCGCGCATATGCGTGTGTGTTTGCGCACATACGTCCCGAAGAGCGAGACAGAGAGAAGAGAGAAGAGCTTGCTCATGCAAATCCACCGCAAGTATAAGCCCAGCAGCACGTGTACGACGTAACGCATGCGAATTGCCGGCTGCACGCATCGCTACCTTCCTATAGCCATGCCTATACATACGTACGTACATACATACGTACGTCTCGGAGATGGAGATGTGTAATTTAACGACGACGACGACGACGACGACGACGCAGCGCAATACAACTGCGTGTACATACAGCACATATTATGTCGACCAAGAGAGCTACCGTATAATATTTATAACTGTTCGTTTTCCGTGTTTGACAGTGCGGGCTGGGCCCTCTATACGAGTCTTCTTGACTGTAAAACACCTATTAACTCGGCAACGTCGATTTTTTCGGTTCAACTTTGGATTTCGCGTTCCCAGTTCGCCAAAGCCGCAGCCGAGCAGCCAAAAAGCTCCAGAAAGCTCCAACTCGACATGCTGCGAGGACTCATTACACGCAATTATAATTGATATACGCAAGCACGACTCGGGGAAATTTATATGACCGGGCTCGGGCGCGCCGAGTACATTTATTAGTGTCCAATTGTACAAATGTGGACGAGCTTGCAAAGCTGCACGTAGATCAGCCGCGGGTAGTAGCTCATTTTGCTTTGGCCTGTTAATTTGCGTCGCCCGACAAGTGACGCTCGCGAGCATATAAATGGGATGTACGCGCCGAGGAGCGACTCGACGCGAGCCGACGAGCCAAATTTTATCTTCAATTTCGCGTACAAATGAGCTGCGCAAATCGAAGCTATTGCTCGAGTCCGTCGTGCGGTGGGCGCGTACCCGCAAAACAGAAGCTAGCTCGGCTTCGTTGGAATTTAAAAGCCAGACGAGAAGTGCACACACGCGCGCTTTGTAAACACGTTTATGAATTCGAGTCTCGTTCCGATGGGTTATAGTAGCAGCGAAATATTTCCTTTTTCTCACTTGCCTTTTCCAGGCTTGCGCATATAATATGTGCACAGGCTCGAGTCTGGCCGCATGTAAACGCGCATATTTGCTTGTCAATCCCTCGCTGCGTACACATAAGCGCATTGGCATATATCGAGTTCGCGTACATATAATACGTGTGCATTATTGAAGCGCGATAAAAGCCCCATATAGTCGCAGATTTGCATGCGAGAGAGCGAACGAACAAACGAACGAAACTGTGCAGCCGGGGCACATCATCGGCCGATAATAACGTATATATATAAAGCTGCTGCTCCCACGAATGCACGAAGCCGCGCTGAAAACAGCATCGCTAATTACATACGTGTTCGGGATCTGGTCCGAGCCGGTCTCTCTCTATACCTATATACGTGTATTATACGCGCTCGCTCTAATGCCAATGTTCGGCATAATATTCACGATGTAGCTCGAGCTCTCGTGCAGTAGCCCGGTCAATCCCTCGGCTAAAAGCATTAAGAGAGTACAAGTGTGCTCTCGCAGAGATACATCGCGGCAACAGCAGCATCAGCTCTACAGCCACTGCACATGTGTGTGCACGTGCTTGTACCAGCGCCTACGTATGTGTGCTTTTACACGCGCACACTACTGCACACATATACGCGCACTAGTCGGACGCCGATGCTGGATTTTACACGCGTATACGGGTGCGCGCATTGCTTAATCGATTATCACTCGTTAATGATTATTATCCTGCGCGATCGCGCTCGTATACGCGCATACAACGCGCCAAATCGCCAATGTATTATCTACATACGCGTGCGGAGAAATTTTCAAATCCACATAAAGCGCAATTGCCGATTTTCTATTTGCCACCGATGCTGTTTGCGCTTATGCAACACTGCGATAATTTATAATCTATTGATCGATATTTGTAATCGGACTACCAGAGATTACGCCTCGAATTATTCCTCGCGGCTTTTTATAATTATGCGTCGCAAGTGAAAACCTACCACCAAAATTTTCTCTTCGTTACTTGACAGCTCTGCCAGTAGCAGTGCCACTAGCTGCATCTTGTTGCATCCATGTGAACGGCTTCTTATTTTTTATTTATTTTACTTCCTTCGGGCGTGAATATACACTCTACTCACCTGGAGAGTCAAATTTTGTTCTTCTCGAGGGTGCAAGCTAATTATAAAGGACTGGGATAAATGAACGAAATAGTTGATTCATTTTTAAGCCAATAATGTAATTTATTAAATTTGTCAAACTTTTTACATGTAAATCATGCGATTCTTTGTGGCTTTCATTTAACAGTACATTTATTATTTTGAATTTTCGAGGCCAGTTTTTACTTCTGCGATTTCCTTTCATTGACGCATACTGCCTTTTAATGTAAATATAGTACCGACAGAAATAGAAACTTTGGCCTTTTACATATTCATATTAAGCGACATTAATTATGACGCAGGTCTTATCATAATCTTTTATTCGCTTAGCAAACGTATGACCGTTGAATTTCTCGTCATGTATTTGCTAATTTTAATTCTCCTCGAGTATAAGATCGAGAGCGAAACATACTTTTATATTGTTATAAATTATAACTTATAAACGTGCGCTAAACGCAAAAGAAAGTACAAATTAATAATTAATACAATATATTTCTATATACAATTGTCAACTATAATTTATAAATTTCAATAATTTTTATTTTCAATAATCAATGAATCTACGCACATGCATTAATTGTTTGCGTTTAGTCTAAAATCAATTGAAATGTTTCTATAACATTATAACTTATTAGCCTTCTTTAATCATCACCTGAAGGTATTATATATTATTATAAATATTAATAAAGATCTCGATTACGATACACATCTAATGCATTTCAAAAGAGCGTTTAAACATATTTTCATGTATCAAACAAGCCTGATAAATCTATATGAATCACGTAAAAAAATATCAGAGACCAAGTGTGTGTCAGGTGTACGTGTTTATGTATGCTTCCGTGCATGTATGTGTATGTATGTAATGCGCGCGTGTATGTGTGTATATGTAAGAATACCTAAGTAGTTAAAAGCTATATATACAAAATGTACATAAATGCGATACACGACAGCGCGAAGTTGCCGAGATGCGTGCGTCTGTGCATTGTATTTTAACAAGACACACATACACACATACACACAAGCGGACGCGCGTTGGCCATTTGCAGCTCTCTCTCCCTCCTTCCCCTCTCTTTCTCTGCCTCTTTACGCTCGTGACACGACAATGACTTAATGCATGTGTGCAACTTACTGTGCACAAAGTCGTAAGCTATTCTTTCTTCCTCTATTTTGCTCTTATTTCATTTTATATAATAAGCCCGACGCGCGTCTGTATTTGCATGTACTAAAGCTTTCATCACATCGCTCGTACACACTTACTCTCTCATCGTCGCGATTCATCTGCTTAGTCTTAAAACAAAAATAAACGTAAAAAAAAATGAAAAAAAACAACGATTTAATGAAAATCTAAGTCTACGCAATGTCAAAGAGCTGTCGAAGAAATGCTTCATTTTCTCTCAGTTAATGAAGTTTATGCAGTACTTTCATGTATATTCAAATGAACATGTTGTAAAACACAAATATGTTTGAGTTAAAGTATGCATGAAAGTACATTTTTTACCCAACAAGCTAACGACTTTGTTTGATTTTAAAAATATAATCAAATTATCTCGCGCTCATTAAAATTTTAAATACTACTTTTATCTTAGAGAATCATACGAAAATTAATTACAAAAATAGCAATAATCGTTTATAATTTTTAATGGTAATTGTAACAATGAATTTTTTATGAGGTAATAATAATTATAATTGCACGCGCGTGTAGTTATAACACTTCCGCACAAATTCGATGATACGAAAACTCAGCCAACGGGTGATTTGGACAGTGATCATGACAGTCTTACCATCTATTCTCTCTTATGTACAATATGGTCAGTTGGCATGCTGAAATTGTGCGTGAGACTTGGAGAATATTCTCAAGTCTGTCTGTGTTCCTGCATCTGTCTGGCACAAAGGTGGCTGCTTTAATACATCACCTCGTAGACCGTTGCTTTCTTATCACCAGAACCAGTAACGATGAATTTGTCATCTATGGAAATGTCGCAGCTCAACACGGACGACGATTCTTTCGACTGTAACAGGAAACGAAAAAGAAAAATTTATTCAATGCTTATAAAACGTACACGTTTCGAATTGAGAGAAAAATAATCTATATTTTATTACGTAAAATGTGTATGTATTTTTGTGCGCGCGCGTGGCTTTGTGGAGAGCAGTTTTTAATAGTCAAAGTTATGAGATTCGTGACACGTGTATCATGCGCGCGTTGATAATTTGCTTTGCGAGTGAAAATTAAACTTTTAATTTTATATACGGCTAGGCGGCAATAAAAATTCAAATGAGAAGACGCGCGAGCTATACTGCTTCGAGGAATAATCTCGCGATGGACTCAAATACACAGCATCTACGCGCGAGCGTATTTTTTTCGCAATAATTTACCGAAATTCACATCTCGGTCTGTGGCGGTCGTATTTCACTCCGCAGACCTCGCTTCAAATTTCAACGTCCTGCGCACCTTAATAGGCAATCAAATAAAAAGAGAGAAAGAGAGAGAGAGAGAGAGAGAGAGCAAGAGGAAAGAAAAAAAATAACGCACGAAAGCTGCATAATAGCCAGTGGCCGTAAAAAAGGCGTTAGCTTTAAAAGCTGCAGAAGAAAAAAGAAACAAGCTCGCAACACAGCGATAAACTCGCTTCAGTCGTGTTACCACGATGGTGGCAAAAAGACGACTACTTCACGCACAATGGGGTTAGTGCCGCGCGCGCGCGCAAGTGTGTACGCAGGAGCCATAAAAACGCGTTTGGTAATAAAGAACGTGCTAAAAGGAAAAGAAAACGAGAATGCGCGTATTTATAGTTATACGTGTGTGTGTGTGTCCACATATAAGCTCGAGCGCGCTTGTAATACTGTAATACATAATAATAAGCAGCAGCAGCAGCAGAAAGAGCCGAACACAAAGTATAAAAGGCTCACCTGGAATATCGAGGCTCCATAAGGTGTACGCCATGCGTTGAGAAGGTTGTCCTTGCCAGTAGAAACAAACCATTTGCCGCAGGAAGCGAATCGTAGCGACAGTACGCACGAGTCGTGCAGATGCAACTGATACTTGTCGGGTTTGGTCGCATGTAGTACCTCTACGTTGGAATTTTCCATACCCACGGCTAACCATTCGCCGGTGGGACAGTAGCCAAGTGAGAAGATCTGCGAGGTGAAGTCGTGCTGCTGGAGCTGACGACCCTCGCGAAGATCCCACGAGCGCACAGTGTTGTCGAGACCTCCGGTCCACAGCTTGGAGCCATCGGCAGATATATCGATGCAGGATGCACCATCGGTGTGGCCTTGGAACTGTCTCACGAGGGTCTGATTGTGAAGATCCCACACGGCGATGTTACCGTCACTGCAGCAACTGAAGCAAACTTTCGAATCCGGCGAGATCGCGAGTGCGTAGCAAGCTGGTGCCGAAGACGTTAGTTCGGCCTTTATTCTTGGAGTTGGACTAGCCAAGTCCCAGATACTGAGCTGACTGGCTTCTCCTCCGACGATGAGTGTGCGTCCATCGGGCAACAGTTTCACGGACCTGATGTAATTTTCACGTTGCAGGCAGTCCAATTGAGACACGGGTTTGGAGTTGCCATTGCCGGTTTGGCTGATGTCCCATACTTTCACGCAGCCCTTTCCACCGGTGTAGACATATTTGGTCGGGTTCGAGATCGTCACAGCGCAGACTACTTCTCCATGGTTGAGTGTGCTGATTTGCCTGGCATGTCTTGGAATTCCGGCGCCCATGAGAGCATCTGGAGGAAACGGTACCGGTACCATGATATTGTCGCCAGAAACGTGGAAGCTGTAAGCTCTGAAAGAACAAGAAACAGAAAACGACGGTCACGATTAAACATCGATCGATAGCGTAGACTCAAAAGACGAGCTCTGTGAAGGAAGAATCAAGTTACTTACGGTTTTCCACCAGGAACGGAGGTAGCTGGCAGCGGCATTCTCATGGCGCCATGCGGATCGTACATCTGAGGTGGAATTCCGGCACCCAGTGGTGGTCTCGGGGCACCGTAGGCACCATATGCCATGAGCTCCAGTTGGCCTGGATTGGCTCCCGGTGGCAGATGATGCGGTCCGGGAGGATAGTAGGCAGGGAAAGCGCCGGGCATGCCACCCGGAGGTGGTGGGCCCTGCATGGCGGCCGGAGCTTTGCTCGTGCTCGCGGGCTTCAGAGCCGCCGAAGGAGTCGGTGTCATGGGCTTCGAGATCGGAGTGGCGGATTTTTCGCGCTCCTCCATCTTCTTGGCCGAGGGGGTGCTAGCGTTGCTGCTGGTGCCGCTGCGAGGTGACTGAGGCGGCACGTCCTTCTTCAGCTGGCCATTGCCATTGCTGGAGGATCCGGCGCTGCTCATACCCGAGGCGGTGTGCTTCTCGATGCCGTTTTCGCGGGGCGAGGCGGTGCCGTTCACAGCGGGACTAGCAGGGCAGTCGCTGGCATCGTCGACCACGAGATCTTGGTCGCTTTTTTCTCCGTCGCTTTGCTGTTTTTCGGGCAAAAAGATATTGGAATGTGAGTTATCGTTCCGAGACTTGTAATCAAAATAATTTTACGGGAGCTAAACGTCGCAGCTATACGCGATAAAACACCAAAGTTGTGGAATCGGTCGCGGCTCGCGATAAAAGCGCTCAAAGTATACTCACATGGCCAAGATCTTTCTCGTGTTCCTTCTTCATTTTTTTCATATGAATCGGATGCTCGTGATGATTCGATGAGTGATGACTGTGTAGATTATCTTGCGGCGAGCGTTGCCTGATATACTTGTTGTCGGCTGGCGATATCGAAGCTCTCTGTAACAGCATATATAATACATTCGTACTTCATCCGCACGTATTCTCGACTATATATTGAGATGTATAAAGTTACACGAGCCGCGCTGCATGTATACGTTATAATATAGCCCCGTTGCGTACTTTAGCCCCGACTGCTAAAATTTCATTTCGATATGATGCAAGTGTACACACATAAGGCGTATTATTTTCGCACGAAAAACGTGTATAATCGATCGAATCGTATTTCTTCGTGTCTCGTTTCACTCCCACACACACGCGCGAAATCACGATAGCTACACATGTATCGAGAAAGGCTACGTTCATTTTCCATCGTTAATTAATGCGCGCGCCGCCTGCCTATATGCAAAACCTCGGCGAATTTCGATGAAATTTAATTGATTCCGACATAATGATCGAAAGGCAAAAGGAGCGCGCGCAGCGGATTCACTCCGTGGCGCCTTATCGATCTCAATAATCTCGATCCTTATCTGCAGCTCTTACAAGCGCGAATATCGAGTATATTCGAGGCTTTGCACGGCGACATCTTCGATTCCGAGAAGTTGAAAATTGATGATTCCCGCGGTTTAACGCGGTGCGGGGCTGCCTTAAATTGCTGAATCCGATATTGGTCCGGTTTACTCGACATAAATTTCCATTTTCAAAACGACCAAGGTCGATCGGGACAGCGAGATTGTCTATTTTTACCTCTTTTCTGACTTCCACTTTAATGCGCCAACGAGTTCGTATACAAATTATTAATTCAATACAAGCGATTAAACCTAATCTTCTTGAGTAAAAATATGATCATTTTCGCCCTGTAAGAAGCTTGACGAAGAAAATGCTTCAATGATTAGTCATCTAATAGATTCTCATTGAGACCATCGAAAGTAACTAAGCTCAAATATCAAGAAAATCAAATTTCGATGAAAAAAAATCAAGACTGTGAATCTCAGCTAAGCCGATAGCTTGTACGTACTACGCATGGACGAGGATTATCTAGTACTTACACCAACGAAGCGTGTGCAGTGTTTGTTTTGACTTCACACATTCCTTTTTTTGATTTCATGCATGAATAGTCACAATGCAAGGCGGTGATTTGGACAATTAGTATACGTTATAGCCAGTTTTCAATTTTTCAAGAGAAAAAAATCTCAGTAAATCTCTCAAATACGATTAAAATTGTAAATTACTCACAAATTACTCACTTTCATCTGTATAAATTTGTTAGAAATGTGAAGTATTGGACTTTCAAGAAAAAAATCGATAAAATATGGTTTGTTTCCCGCAGTCTGTTAATGGAGGCTGTGGGTTGGAAAGTCAACCAGTAAGTGTGACTTGCGTAGCAAAAGAAACTCCATTATACAATGACAGGTCGCTATTGAATGTGTTTATAAATGAAATTAACGCTTCAAACGCGCGCGCATGATCTCCTCCGATATCGACAATTCAAGTAGTGTTGGAATTTCGACAAATCATTATATCGGATGATGTGAACCGAGCAGGCGTTTCAAAACATATTGTGTCATTAAGCGAGAAAATAAATGCGATTAGAGCATTATTTTGAAGAGAAAAGAAATTAGAGTGACCGAGAAATACCAGTGGTCACTTCGAATGGGATCTATTAAACTAGGCTTTAAACACTCTCGAGCTCTCTCTACTAGCAATCGGAACGATGTCGTGAAATAAAAAGAAAAAAAGAGAAGAACGTCGAGACTCGAATCGAAATGCGAAAAGCCAATCGTAGTCCTTGAACGAGTCAGCGTATACGCAAGTGTCTCGTTTCAGGTTGAGAACAGCATTCTTATCTCTCTCGGAGTATGCGTGGAGTATTCGCAAACCGCAACCGCGAGTATATAGGAAAGTGTAATTTAGTCATTGAAACGAGCGATCGGTATGGCGAGTTGGCTATATGATAAAAGACGTTGATTCCGCGCGCACACGTATTCGCGAGCTATCTGCGGCTCAGACAACTTACCAACTTGGATATACGTTGGCTTGGAAGAAAAAAATTGCTGCCAAGATCTTCCCAAGAATGACGAGATGTATACGGTTGAAAAAAAACCTCGATTTACGTGTTTTCTATTCGTCCGATCGGTCGATAATAATTCATCTAGAGCAAGCACAAAATCGATACGACTGCGCATGGAACAGCGGCAAGAGCAGCAGCAGCAGCAGCCAAGATCGAGAATAACAAATCGCAAAAAAAGACGAGGATTGAAACACGTTCAATTCGTTACCCTCGCAGGGAGTGCACGTATTATATATATGCGTGCATCGTACGTGTGTGTGGCTATGCATATATACACAACACAGCAGTTAACACGTGTCTCGCAACTCGAAATCTCCTCCTTCTTCTGATGAGTAAAGGAACGAATAAAAAGAGGAAAAAAATAAAAAGACGAAACCATATCGTTCCACGTTGCCGACCAAAACAAAGAGGAAGAAAACAAGCCTTGCGAGCTCGTTTCTTTTCTCTCTTTTCTCTCTCTTCATTTTTTTTTCTTCGTCTTCATTCGAGCAGAACAGGCTTACATACAACAAACAAACAAAGAAGTATATAATAATATAAGACTCCTCGCTCAGCAGAAGCGCGCAAAAAAGGACGATCACGCCGCGCGCGCTTCGAGAGACCGAAGCAAGAGAAGAGAGAGAGAGAGAGAGCAAGCGAGTATAATGGCCCGTAATGGAATTCGGAGGATGCTGTAGGCGTGCTGAACGAGATATGTGTTAGCTATATACGCCGAGCGTACGAGTATATATAAGAATGTAAATGTAGGCTGAAAGAGGAGCGGTTTTAACGGATTTTTGCTCTAGAGCGCGTTAATGATTTCAAGAAGGTGCGGTTTTTCGAGTTTATTATCAGACCACAAGAGACGATAGCCGACACAGCACAAGAAAGGGAGAGAGAGAGAAATGGCTTAAAAAAGAGCTTAATGATGGAAAATTGAGATTTATACGGGGATGATTTATACGCGCGGACAAAGACGACGGAAATTGATTTATCGTGTCAGGGGATTATTTTGGGGGGAAAGAAATGCTCTGTAATGATTGCAGGTATTACTCTGATTGATTTATCGCTTGCAACGATGTGCATCGACTCGCAAATGATTTTCAAGCGATCGTGATTTACACAGGAGACATTGGACCCATCGAAACATGTAAAAATTGCGAAAACTCGATGAACTGCGCCGGATACTCCGCGAGGGGACGTTCGATATTCGAATCTGCAAACAGGAAGAAATGTGCATAATGTATAGGCCACAGTGGATAAGTGCACAGGCAGAGAAGCAGAGGCTGCGATCTCTCAACTCGCAGCATCCTTGCAATGAGCTCTTGCTGATTACAGAGGATAGGGCCTGTGCTCTCTGTACGCTCGAGGTACAAAAACCCACACGCCTGGAAATAAAAACAAAGGATGTATCTGGTGCATATATGGGTATGCGAGAGCAAGCCGAGGACGCCCGTTGCGACCACAGGAAAAGAAAATGGAAAGAGCCGAGGCTATACACGTTTTATATATATATACCCAACTAGATGCGAGGAGGGCGTCGATGGGCGGTAACCGAGCGGTTCGCGATGATTACAGACTCTCTCTCCCTCCGCGTAATGCTCTTCCTCTTTTCTTACAACCTTTTTCGCTCTTCGCTTTTGCTCTTCTTATAGCGCTCTCGAGAGCTCGAGCGCGCGCGATCTCGTGCACGTGCTTTTGTTCTCTGCCTTCTATATGAACCAGACCATCGTGGGGCAGCACGCTAAGAGAGAGAGAGAGAGAGAGAGAATATCTGAGATTCGCAGGAATTACCGACTAATTGGAGATTGCAGAATGGATTTCGGCCTTTAAAACTGCTCCATGCGCACTTGGACGAAAACGACACTAAAAAATCAGCACAATTTTTGCTTCTCTTTTCTTTTTCCGGAACGCAAAAAAGGGGGAAATTGGCAAGAATTTGAATTGCACTAAAGCGAATAAAGCATTTTCGCGAGGAACGAGAAAAAAATCGGTCACCTGTGCGCGTCGTAAAAAACGCACATGACTACGAGGCAAACGTATACATGCAGCATCGAAACATATCAGTTTGTAAAATTATATTATTTTCTGTTTACTCACGTGTCTCTCTTCGGCTGAACTGAGTCCTGTGGAACAAACAGAAAAAAAGGTACACGTTATTCAGAGTGGTAAAATTAGTTTTGGTGAGTTATATATATTATTATGTATGAGAGAGCGAGAGCATATGATATACAATGCGTATTATGTAAAAGCTACAAAGCCCCCCAGTTCCGCGGTGTGAGCGGCTAAAAAGTAGATAATATATTTGCGAGGCTTGGCAGGTACATCGAAATTTGAAGTAACTGCTGACCCGATAGAATGTTAATAACGCATCAGTTCCACGGTAGCTACAGTAGGTACATAAACGATCATCCCTCATGCATATTCACGTATACTCGACATTCGTTTTTGCTCTATTTTTCTCTCTCGTTCATAGCACACCTACTGCTTACGGCTTCTTTTCTCTCCTTTGAAAAAAATTCTCTCGTCGGTTGGGATCAAACGTTACTTCTCTCTTTCCCTCCCTCCCTGCCTCTCTCTCTCTCTCTCTCTCTCTCTCTTTCACTTTTTCTCTCTGTGTATATGCACGAGCTTTTTCAAAGCAGAGCTCGCTTCTTTTTTTTTATTGTAAAAAGCAGCGACGTGAGCTCCTTTGGCAAGCAAAAAAAAAACGAGAGCGAGAGAGAGAGAGAGAGAGAGAGAAGTGTGTGCGAAGCTCTTCTTGGCTCTTTGATTGCGCGCTGAGTTTTTAATTAGAGCTCGAGTAAGCGTGTATATGCGTGACGTTTCAACGACGAAAAAAAGAGCGCTTGCAATAGAAATGTGCGACAGCAGAGTACGCACCCCACACGCAGTATATATGCACGCACTGTAAAAGTCGATCCGTAGTTTTTTCGACTGCGCTCGTTTTTCTCTTTATTTTAATAAAGTAATTATTTGAGAAGTTTAATTAATGAGGATCACGGTTATCAATTGTTTGCTCCATATTTTGCGACATAGTTTATTTCGCTTTGCCTTTGGCGAATAAGCTCCGATATTCAAATTACGTGTCCGACGCTTTTCTCGATTCGATTCAAACGAATTTCAATAAAATTCTGATAAAATAACCGAATTTCAAAAGTGTAAATTTACGAAGTTTGAAAAAAGCTTGTTTTGTAGCACCTCGCACACACATATTGGTTTATATAACGTCGCTTTTTTGTTCACTCGGCTCCACTATTTTCCAACAATTATTGATTTATTTTTCAGCGCGGCAAGAGTGTTGGAAAAAAGAGTCACGCGTATGGCGTTTCTCGTTGCATTTCGAATTCATCGCATCGTCATGCGTAAATACACGCGTGCGTGGATTGTGCAATCATGTGTAAACAGAGAGAAAGCGGGAAATGAGAGAGAGAGAGAGAGAGAACAACGCCGGGGATCAACGAATGGGTCATTTTAATTATTTCCATTCGGTGTAAAACGCGAAATTGCAAATGGGGATTATTGCAAGAGAGAAAGCAGAGTGCATAGGCGCGTGTAAAATTGAGAAGTGAATTTGGATATCTGCACACGCACGAAATCGTTTTTATACCGAGCACAAACCAAGTGCGTTTATTAAAAAAATATTCGTTAGTCACTGCTTGTTACCGTCTCTTATTACAAAAATAAAGATTGCAAATAAAAACCATTGCTACTGAATTTTCGCCCTCATATTATTTATTAAATATCTAAAGTTGACATTGCTTCTCATTTTGACGTTTTTTAATGCACCGTTAGTATCCTCACAAATATTTTCAGTTTATCTCGATTGAAACTTACCTCCGTTACTTTTGGCATCATCCGGTTGGTTATTTCTGTGAGTCATTTCGGTCTTTGGGTGAATCGGCGATGCATGTATGTTGGCATTCGACGGAGTCGGCGGTGCACCAGGAGGTATGCCGAGTCCGATAAGAGACGCCGCCGAAGTCGGTACTGGGAGACCACCACCGGGTCCGAGGGCAGGTAAGCCTGGCAGGCCTGGATGTGGTCCTAATGCAGCACCAGGGGGCAAGTGCTGGACCGACATCTGTTGCAGCAGTCGTGGAATATCGGGGCGTTGCTGCTGTAAACCATAAAAATATACACAAAATTAAAAGGCAATTCAAAAAGCAGATAGCCGACATTCGATTGTGAGGTTTGAATTTGGTAAGCAATTGGCCGTTTCCATATTGCCCGAGGGACTGTACGCGAAGCCAAAATCTTATACTTTGAAAAGGAACAACAAGCAGCCGAAAAAAAGCCGCGTGCAAAAGACATCATATCGCGCGGGACTCGCACACGTGTTAACATATACATTTTAAAGAGAATAATGCGTACATATACACACAGATATACACGCATGAAATGAAAGGGAGCGCGTACAAAATTAATGCTCCAGACGCGTTGGTATGGGGTCAAAGGCAGCCTGTGTATGTACGCGTATGCGTGTGGGGTGGCTTATTGTACACTTTTCGGTGTAATATTAGGGAGAGCACTAAGCCACATGTACATACGAGAGAGCCCCGCCGTTGTTTTTTTCCACTTTGCCTCTTCGCTCGCGCATGTGCACAATGAATATAAAAGCTCGCGTGTATACTCGTGTACGTATATAAATATACGAAGTGATAATGCGCACGAGTGTGGATGACGATGACGGGGCTAGGTGGGATGGGGCACACTGCTGCGAGTATGCACAGACACATGTGTGGGCCATGTCTGCATACATATAGGATTTCGCGTCGACTATCGTCGGACTTATTAATAAGCTCGGGCTTTTTCGCCTTGCTTTTGCGGCTCCTAATTATGCAGAAACGAGGCGGCGGCAGGCGCCAAAACTTTTCAAGAGCGTGTTGTGCACGAGCGCGCATGCCTGCCGCACTACAAGTCCAATAAATAATCTCTCCTCTCTGCCTCGGCGCATTTTTCACTGCAAATTCGTGTGAGAGGAAAAAAAACATTTTTTATTTTCTGTTTATCCAGAAAGAACACGGGCGGTCGACAGTGGAAAAAGAGCCGTAATAGCCTAATTATTTGCATTGCATGCATGACCTAGTCTCAATGAGTGCGCGATCGTCTACTCATGATAATGACACGGCTATTCTCTTACTGCAGCTGCTGCTCTATCTCGGATTAAATTCAACCCCTCGAATGGCGGCGCGGCGCTTGTATTATACACTGTACCTAGCATATACGTATGCGTCCACACACAGAATGGAACAGTTGTCATTTTAATCCGACTCAGTTACACCCTATAGTTCACCCTAAATCTCTCATGCAGATTTCCAAACTAAACGATAAACATTAAAAGCGAAGTTAGTACGGGTCTTCACGCCTCGATGCGACTGGTTATATGCGTGCGTTTCCAAAGAGAGAGAGAGAGAGATACATACATATAATTTACGACGCAGTGGGCCGTTTTCACGCGGTGAGGGGGCTAAAGAATTTTATGGCAGATTTCACGAGAATCGATCTGCACGCGATAGGGTACGTATTGCTGTTGCTGCTGCTGCACTGTATACACCCAGCAACAGTCCATTTGGACATTTCGAGCAATTGCGGGGCTTTTGTGTGTTGTGATTTCGATGGGGTAATGATTTATTACGCAAGACCGAGGTGCACTCGTTAAAAAGCCAAGTGTCGAATTAACGATTGAGGGGAGCGCCCCGATGATCGTCTGCGTCGTCTGGCCGAATAACTGACGGATGGATCATTTTACCGAGTTGTTTTTTTTGGCTCGTCTTTGGAAAAAGCAGAGAGCGCAGATTGATTTTTCGAACAAGGGAGGAAGACTTAGTTTCCGACGCGCTCCGTGCTGCGCATTAGGTATTCTCGACGAACAGCAGCTCGTGTCGAATGCACACACGCGCGCAGCACAGGGCCAAACTCGAGGCTCGTAAACTCCGAAGCTATATATATGTACGATGCTACGCCTGCAACACGAAAATCTACGAGCTGCTGTGGCGGCTTGTGCTTTTTGTCTGCTTCTTTTTTCGCGCGAAAAAGTAACGGTGACGTTGCTTTACGTGCACAGGCTATTCTGTACGTATATACGTACACGTTGCTAGTGGAGCACCGATTGCGCGTCTCCTCGTACAGGAGAGAAAACTTTTCCTCTGCTTCCGCTGTCTATATGCTTGAGTGGACCCGTGACTCTGTGTGTACGCTATATTTGCGCTGATGTTTCAATTTCTCGCGCGCCCGTGTGGGTAGAAGTTCGGCATTTCGTGCGCTGAATCACAAGTGCTTTTTAGACTTTGTGTTCCGTTGTATACGCGTGTGCATGTGCATTGCTCGAGCAAGTAAAATTGATCGGAGTAATTAATTAATGTTGCTTTATGATAGTTTTCGTTCATTCAAACAAAGCTCTTAAGCGTATTTATCACATCTATAACTGTATCTATATCTATTTTTACATCTCTTTGGCTGCTCGAAAGAGCGATCGTTCAATCGCACAGTTGTCAGAGAATAAAAAAGGGATCAAGAGAAAAAAGCGTCAACGAAATAATTGCTGGCTCGCCAAGGAAGAAAGTAAAGTGCTCGTGTGCGTAATACCGAGAAGAGGAAACAAGATCTGCGATAAAATACAACGGGCTTTGAAAGGTGTGGTATTACACGCGAGGGGGAACGATAACGCGAGATTGGGGATGATCGAGGCTTGTAAACTTTACAAAGTAATGAAATCGATAGTCGCTCGAGCACGCGAGGCCTCTTTGAAAAAAGTGTAAAGGACATTGTGAATGCAGGGTAAAAATGCAAGGTAAAAATGTCGGATCTATTGTATCCATTAAAATTAACAATCGATGCTTTAGGAATTTGCAGCAGTTGTTAGAATCAAGTGCAGATTCTCGGACCACACGCAATTTGATCAATTCTACCTCAAATATGCAACTCGGCAGAATCCGTGAGAATCGTGAGGACAGATCCACCTGATACCGATCAATCACAATCGTTTACCGCGAGAATAAACATTTTTTCCTCGCCTCGTTAATTATAATGCGAAAATGTCGTAATTCTCAGCAATAATGCGCGTGTGGTGCGCGCAGAAAGATAAAACGTCTTTGCAGGCTTGTATATAACACTCTTGGCACGCTCGCTTAATACAGTCATTAGCGATCATTACGATACGCAGAAATAATAGCGCGACGACGACGGCCAGGCGCGCCGACGCAGCCGGTTGATGAATTCAGATATACGACTCGGCGACGGCGAACGAACGAAAGAGAGAAAAAACATAACACCTCGTTTCAGGGAACGTAACTCGAGAAACAATAAGTGTCGCGTCACTTTTCGAGTCAGCGCTCGGCACTTTTTATGCATATTCAGATGAACTGGCTCGCGAGCGCATACTTGGCATCCACGAACGAGCTGCAAAAGCATGTAATCCAATGAAAACGCTCGACATTTCGAAAAGTCGAATGAATCGCGGTCGCGCATTGTGCGCGCTGCAGCCAGTCAAAGTCCAATAAGACGAGTATATATATAGCAGCAGCTCGCGTCGCTCGCAAAAGAGGCCACGAGAGTCATATAGCTATATTATATCCTAGGAAGGGAAAGAAGGCGGAATTATTCGAGACGCGCGCAAGCGGTGCAAGTGAGCAGTAGTAGTAGTAGTAGTAGTAGTGGTAGTAGTAGTGCGCAGAGAGGCAGTGGAGAAGCAGTCACAGCGCGCGGCAACTAGAAACTCAATTATGCACAAACTGAGTGGGTTACGGGGGGGAGTGAGGGAGGCAACAGACGAAAGCCAATTTAGCAGCAGTAGCAGCCGTCGCTCGCTCGCCGACTGCGAAATAAGTGGGCGAAGTTGACGAGGGTGCGCGCAGGGATAGGCTAACAGCTGCTACTCTCTCTCTCTCTCTCTCTCTCTCTCTCTCTCTCTCTCTCTCGCAGCTACCTACTTCTCTTTTTCGCTGCTGCCACTATTACTGCTACTGCTACTGCTGCTGCTGCTGCTGCTGCTGCATACGACTATGCCACGACGACGAGTAAGTGTACATGTCCATGAATGAATGCATCACGTGTTTTTGCCCTCGACGCGCCACACAATATGCATACGCTACGTGTCTCGGCAGTCATTATAATATATGTATCATAACTATAGCACGAGACTTTTTCAGAAATACAACACGTCATATACGATGTACATTATAAAACGCTTCTATTTAGCTCGAGTGTAATCAAGTGTGTACGAGTATTGAACTACACCTCGAGTCTTTAGCACGCGAATATGAATGAGCCCCGTGTAAATGACGTAACAATAACGGCTGGAAATTTTACATTGTACCTATTTACACTCGTATGTACATTGTGCACGTTCTGTGTAACCTCTTGTAATGTCTGAAGTCGCGGCTACTTTGCTTCGTGTTTTTTTTTTCACCCGTATCGTTTCGGCCCGCAGAAATTTCGACAAAATTCAACTATTTGCTGTACGCGTATGTACTTTTCGCACTTTAATAAACTTAATACGAAGGTGGCTGTTGGCTCATAATATACGAGCCGCTCACGCGAATAAAATGAATGTTTCATGAAGCACCGCTGGCACACATATAAATACATTTACAGCCGTGGCGTGACTCGTACTTATACTGCGGAAGCCGACGATTATACTTGATGAAAGCCCCGTCGACGGTATAAAGCGTCGATTCGTAAATTTATTATAAAATAACGCCGAGTTGCATGTACAGGACAATGACACAAGCTCAATACATATATTCATTGATTTGATATAAATAAATTTTCAACTTACCCCGACGATGGAGTTGAGCTCTGCCATGGTGACTTGCTTTGCTCTTTCAACGGCGGTGTGCACTTGCTGCTGGTGCTCTTGGGACAAAAATGGCATGATTTGCAGTATGATGGCGTTCAATCTTTTCGATATCTCCGTCTGAAAGTAAACAAGAAAAATATATTTTTCCTCGACGTACATTTTTTGCTTATAATGAGTTAATAATCCACTTTAACGCTAATCTAATAAGTGTTCCTCATCCGTTTCGAACACAAAAGGCCTGTGTACTTCTCGCGCGCGCACATCGTGTATCGCGCATCATTAGGATGCAGGGCTTCCTCTTATCTCGTAACAATTCCTAACACGCGTTGGCGCTTTTTTCCGGGCCTGACGTCAGAGAGAGAGGGCTCGATAAAAGAGTTAGAGTGCACATGTACCAGCCGCATTTCCGGTTTGTACATAAATTGACAATTGGCTGGTTTACATCGTACCAACACAATGAATTCGTGAATATTTTATCAAAACGACAGACCCGAAGCGGACGTATCGATTTTATATTACGAAAGCTCGCAGGCGCGCGCGCGCGACGACGACTAGTTAATGCAAAAACCAAGCCGTGCCTCCGCGAAGCTATACAAATAAACCAACCGGATTGTATTTTGCTGTGTTGTGCATATATACATCTGCTATATATATGTTCAAGTCACACTAAGAGCAATCCGCTTTGCGGATGTCGAGGCAATGCACAAGTGCTTCTCACGCGCTTACAGCACATTTGAGCTCGTCTGCGCTGCTGCATGGAACGAGTTTATTTTTACAAACTTAACATCGTGTATGATTTTTCGCTTTGGGAAGTCATTCTTTTTCTGTTGTTACAAAAATTTAGCTTGCGCGACGATTCGTGATGTCGATATAATACACGAGTACCGGCAGTTGGCAGTTAATAATTTAATCAATCGAAAAACATCCCAATCACGTGTGCAATAAATATGCTCTTTTTATCGTGAGCGGTACATCGAGTTGAGAATTTTTATATACGCATGTGTAGCGCACGATAAACAAAAAAAAATGTATATTTTATGCCAGCCGCGACGACGAGAGCTGCTGCGACCCACTTTAAATCATTTTTTTTTTTACATACAAAAGCGAGGCAGCGCAGCGCGATGTTTGCTCGTACTTGCGTTCGCGAGGCGTTAACGCTTCTTGTCAACGTAAGCCTCGCGTTCGCACACACGCGCGTTTTTCGACGTTATTTCATTTCGTTATACACACACAGTCACGCTCTTTTTTTGGCAATTTTATAGCTATGAAACGTGGCCTTATACACGCACGCGGTGCCGTGAGTACGTGCCTTTTTCGGAATTATTTTTTTTTTATTTGTACAACCCTCGCGCGCATGTACTGAGTAAAACGATAAGTGCACAAACGCTTCTTTTTTTAGTATCACTGCGCAAAAATTATTATTAGTTTACGAGCTGTACCGTCTTTTTTTTCTCTCTTTCTCTCTATAGTAAAACAACTCTTTTTCTCCACTGAAATGGTTTATATTAAACAAATATGATTGATGTTTGGTCTTTCTAGGTTCTAAAATTACACATTCCCGAATGTTTATTTTATAAGCAAAAAAGGGATAGTTTATTCAACTTATGAAAGCATAATATGAGTCGACGACAGTGGTTGAGTTCACTAACATTTTACAATTGAGTCATATCCTATCGTTGGAGCACACAAATATACGCGCACAAAAACACACAATGGTTAGAACCTTTTAATATTTATTCAACGAAGCGGTAAAAATAAAAAAATAAAATCGAAGCACCTAAAGTCATCGGCAAACATTTTCGGAAAGATAAGATGGAACAAAGCAGCTAAAGAAAATGAAGAAGCTCGAGTGTAAATCATCGTGCGTGACTGTGAAAACTAAACTTAGCTCATTCTTTTTTTACAATAATACACCACTAATCAAAATTTGGAAAAAAAGAATATAAATAAAAAAATGCACGAGTAATGAGTCAACGAGTAATAATTGCGAGAATAAATACTCCATGTTGCACAGAGCGTCAGGATTAAATTCTATGCTCGTGAGTTTCTTTGAAAAAACCGTTGAATTAAATAATTTTTTTGTGAACACAGTCATAGAACAAGTACGAAGCGCAAAAAACTGAAAGAGTCATTTTTAGCCGTCCGTATTTTCCAGTTTACAATTATATACACGACACGTATTAAAACGTGATCTGCAGCTAACATTCACCCGCGCATTGTACGTACTCGACTTTTGAGCTCTCTCAGTGTGTGCTTTTCTTATAACTCGGCCCCATACATGAGTCTGAAGTTTCGAACGTTCAACATGAACGAAAAATCGAAAAGTTTTAAATCGTTCCTGATCTATGAAAACATTCCCACATCATCATAACATCAACAACCAACAATAAAAATGCATAAACAATTATAATTTTCCATAAAACTGAATTTCAAAAAATTTTGAAAACCGTGCATTTTCAATAATTTGTGTCGATCAGGACATACTTAATTCACTTGACTTCCTGACCACTTGAAAAATTAGTTTCACTATTAGATATTTCAGAACATTACTATTAACATTCGCTATGTCCTCAGGATGTACCACGTGCCTTGAAATAATTCTATGCGACCTTTTTTCGATAACAGAACTTGAAAGATATAATGCGAATTATTCGAAAATCTCGCAAATGACAAAAATTTTCAAAAATCAACGAAACATAGTTTAGTAAAACTTATTTCGCTCTTACATGATTTTTCACACTCTTTAATACCTAATCAACGTCCCTGATTAGTTTCATTGCTCGGAAAGATCTGTGTAAGATTTGACTGAACTTTGAAATATTAAATGAGACATTTTTAGAGCTCACAATCGAGAAAATATTCGAAATCAAGAAAAGATGGTTTAGTAAAAGTTATTTTGATCTACTACAATTTTTTACTATCTTTGATACCTAATCAATGTCCCTGTGAAGTTTCATTGCTCGGAAAGATTCGTGAAAAATTTGAGAGAACTTTGAAACATTAAATTGGACATTCTTAGAGCTCCTAATCTAAAAAATATTCAAAAATCAAGAAAAGATGGTATAGTAAAAGTTATTTTGATCGAATACAACTTTTTACTATCTTTAATACCTAATCAATGTCCCCGTCAAGTTTAGTTACTCGGAAAGGTCTGTGAAAAATTTGCCATAACTTTCAAAACTAAAATTGTATTTTTTCGAGAATCTCGCCCGTAGAACAATATTCAAAAATCGAGAAAAGATGGTTTAGTAAAAGTTATTTTGATCAAATACGACGTTTCACTCTTGATACGTAATCATGTCCCCGTCAAGTTTAGTTGCTCGGAAAGATTCGTGGAAAATTTGAGAGAACTTTGAACCATTAAGTTGGACATTCTTAGAGCTCCTAATCTAAAAAATATTCAAAAATCGAGAACAGATGGTATAGTAAAAGTAATTTTGATCGAATACAACTTTTTACTATCTTTAATACCTAATCAATGTCCCCATCAAGTTTAGTTGCTCGGAAAGAACTGTGAAAAATTTGCCATAACTTTCAAAACTAAAATTAAATTTTTTCGAGAATCTCGCACGCAAAAAATATTCAAAAATCAAAAAACATGGTTTAGTAAAACTTATTTCGCTCTTATATGACTTTTCACACTCTTTGGTACCTAATCAATGTCCCTGTAAAGTTTCATTGCTCGAAAAGATCTGTGAAAAATTTGACATAACTTTAAAACATAAACTTGTATTTTTTCGAGAATCTCGCTCATAGAAAAATATTCAAAAATCGAGAAATGATGGTATAGTAAAAGTTATTTTGATCAACTAAAATTTTTTACTATCTTTGATACCTAATCAATGTCCCCGTCAAGTTTAGTTGCTCGGAAAGGTCTGTGAAAAATTTGACATAACTTTAAAACATAAACTTGTATTTTTTCGAGAATCTCGACCGTAGAAAAATATTCAAAAATCGAGAAACGATGGTATAGTAAAAGTTATTTTGATCAACTAAAATTTTTTACTATCTTTGATACCTAATCAATGTCCCCGTCAAGTTTAGTTGCTCGGAAAGGTCGTGAAAAATTTGACATAACTTTAAAAACATAATCTTGTATTTTTTCGAGAATCTCGCCCGTAGAAAAATATTCAAAAATCGAGAAAAGATGGTATAGTAAAAGTTATTTTGATACAATACAACTTTTTACTATCTTTAATACCTAATCAATGTCCCCGTCAAGTTTAGTTGCTCGGAAAGGTCTGTGAAAAATTTGACATAACTTTAAAACATAAACTTGTATTATTTCGAGAATCTCGCCCGTAGAAAAATATTCAAAAATGGATAAAAGATGGTATAGTAAAAGTTATTTAGATCGCATACGACTTTTCACCATCTTTGATACCTAATCAATGTCCCTGATAAGTTTCATTGCTCGGAAAGATCTGTGAAAAATTTGCCAAAACTTTCAAAACTAAAATTGTATTTTATCGAGAATCTCGAACGCACAAAAATATTCAAAAATCGAGAAATGATGTATAGTAAAAGTTATTTTGATCAACTAAAATTTTTACTCTCTTTGATACCTAATCAATGCCCCCGTCAAGTTTCGTTGCTCGGAAAGATTCGTGGAAAATTTGAGAGAACTTGAAACATTAAATTGGACATTCTTAGAGCTCCTAATCTAAAAAATATTCAAAAATCGAGAAAGATGGTATAGTAAAGTTATTTTGATCGAATACAACTTTTTACTATCTTTAATACCTAATCAATGTCCCCGTCAAGTTTAGTTGCTCGGAAAGGTCTGTGAAAAATTTGCCATAATTTCAAAACTAAAATTGTATTTTTTCGAGAATCTCGCCCGTAGAAAAATATTCAAAAATCGAGAAAAGATGGTTTAGTAAAGTTATTTTGATCAAATACGACTTTTCACTATCTTGATACTAATCAATGTCCCCGTCAAGTTTAGTTGCTCGGAAAGGTCTGTGAAAAATTTGACATAACTTTAAAACATAAACTTGTATTTTTTCGAGAATCTCGACCGTAGAAAAATATTCAAAAATCGAGAAAAGATGGTATAGTAAAAGTTATTTTGATCTACTACAATTTTTTACAATCTTTGATACCTAATCAATGTCCCTGTGAAGTTTCATTGCTCGGAAAGATCTGTGAAAAATTTGAGAGAACTTTAAAACATAAACTTGTATTTTTTCGAGAATCTCGCCCGTAGAAAAATATTCAAAAATGGATAAAAGATAGTATAGTAAAAGTTATTTTGATCGCATACGACTTTTCACTATCTTTGATACCTAATCAATGTCCCCGTCAAGTTTAGTTGCTCGGAAAGGCCTGTGAAAAATTTGACATAACTTTAAAACATAAACTTGTATTTTTTCGAGAATCTCGACCGTAGAAAAATATTCAAAAATCGAGAAATGATGGTATAGTAAAAGTTATTTTGATCAACTAAAATTTTTTACTATCTTTGATACCTAATCAATGTCCCCGTCAAGTTTAGTTGCTCGGAAAGGTCTGTGAAAAATTTGACATAACTTTAAAACATAAACTTGTATTTTTTCGAGAATCTCGCCCGTAGAAAAATATTCAAAATGGATAAAAGATGGTATAGTAAAAGTTTTTTGATCGCATACGACTTTTCACCATCTTGATACCTAATCAATGTCCCTGATAAGTTTCATTGCTTGGAAAGATCTGTGAAAAATTTGCCAAAACTTTCAAAACTAAAATTGTTTTATCGAGAATCTCGAACGCACAAAAATATTCAAAATCGAGAAATGATGGTATAGTAAAAGTTATTTTGATCAACTAAAATTTTTTACTCTCTTTGATACCTAATCAATGCCCCCGTCAAGTTTCGTTGCTCGGAAAGATTCGTGGAAAATTTGAGAGAACTTTGAAACATTAAATTGGACATTCTTAGAGCTCCTAATCTAAAAAATATTCAAAAATCGAGAAAAGATGGTATAGTAAAAGTTATTTTGATCGAATACAACTTTTTACTATCTTTAATACCTAATCAATGTCCCCGTCAAGTTTAGTTGCTCGGAAAGAACTGTGAAAAATTTGCCATAACTTTCAAAACTAAAATTGTATTTTTTCGAGAATCTCGCCCGTAGAAAAATATTCAAAAATCGAGAAAAGATGGTTTAGTAAAAGTTATTTTGATCAAATACGACTTTTCACTATCTTTGATACGTAATCAATGTCCCCGTCAAGTTTAGTTGCTCGGAAAGGTCCTGTGAAAATTTGACATAACTTTAAAAACATAAACTTGTATTTTTTCGAGAATCTCGACCGTAGAAAAATATTCAAATCGAGAAAAGATGGTATAGTAAAAGTTATTTTGATCTACTACAATTTTTTACAATCTTTGATACCTAATCAATGTCCCTGTGAAGTTTCATTGCTCGGAAAGATCTGTGAAAAATTTGAGAGAACTTTAAAACATAAACTTGTATTTTTTCGAGAATCTCGCCCGTAGAAAAATATTCAAAATGGATAAAAGATGGTATAGTAAAAGTTATTTGATCGCATACGACTTTTCACTATCTTTGATACCTAATCAATGTCCCCGTCAGTTTAGTTGCTCGGAAAGGTCTGTGAAAAATTTGACATAACTTTAAAACATAAACTTGTATTTTTTTCAAGAATCTCGACCGTAGAAAAATATTCAAAATCGAGAAAAGATGGTTTAGTAAAGTTATTTTGATCAAAATACGACTTTTCACTATCTTTGATACGTAATCAATGTCCCCGTCAAGTTTAGTTGCTCGGAAAGGTCTGTGAAAATTTGACATAACTTTAAAACATAAACTTGTATTTTTTCGAGAATCCCGACCGTAGAAAATATTCAAAAATCGAGAAAAGATGGTATAGTAAAAGTTATTTTGATCTACTACAATTTTTTACAATCTTTGATACCTAATCAATGTCCCTGATAAGTTTCATTGCTCGGAAAGATCTGTGAAAAATTTGCCAAAACTTTCAAAACTAAAATTGTATTTTTTCGAGAATCTCGCAAGCAGAAAAATATTCAAAAATCAAAAAAACATGTTTTAGTAAAACTTATTTCGCTCTTATATGACTTTTCACACTCTTTGGTACCTAATCAATGTCCCTGATTAGTTTCATTGCTCGGAAAATCTGTGAAGATTTGACTGAACTTTGGAATATTAAATTGGACATTTTTAGAGCTCCCAATCGAAAAAATACAATTTTAGTTTTGAAAGTTATGGCAAATTTTTCACAGATCTTTCCGAGCAACTAAACTTGACGGGGACATTGATTAGGTATTAAAGATAGTAAAAAGTCGTATTCGATCAAAATAACTTTTACTATACCATCTTTTCTCGATTTTTGAATATTTTTTAGATTAGGAGCTCTAAGAATGTCCAATTTAATGTTTCAAAGTTCTCTCAAATTTTCCACGAATCTTTCCGAGCAACTAAACTTGACGGGGACATTGATTAGGTATTAAAGATAGTAAAAAGTTGTATTGTATCAAATAACTTTTACTATACCATCTTTTCTCGATTTTGAATATTTTTCTACGGGCGAGATTCTCGAAAAAATACAAGATTTGTTTAAAGTTATGTCAAATTTTCACAGACCTTTCCGAGCAACTAAACTTGAGGGGACATTGATTAGGTATCAAAGATAGTAAAAAATTTTAGTTGATCAAAATAACTTTTACTATACATCTTCTCGATTTTTGAATATTTTTCTATGAGCGAGATTCTCGAAAAAATACAAGTTTATGTTTTAAAGTTATGTCAAATTTTTCACAGATCTTTTCGAGCATGAAACTTTACAGGGACATTGATTAGGTACCAAAGAGTGTGAAAAGTCATATAAGAGCGAAATAAGTTTTACTAAACCATGTTTTTTTGATTTTTGAATATTTTTCTGCGTGCGAGATTCTCGAAAAAATTTAATTTTAGTTTTGAAAGTTATGGCAAATTTTTCACAGTTCTTTCCGAGCAACTAAACTTGACGGGGACATTGATTAGGTATTAAAGATAGTAAAAAGTTGTATTCGATCAAAATTACTTTTACTATACCATCTGTTCTCGATTTTTGAATATTTTTTAGATTAGGAGCTCTAAGAATGTCCAACTTAATGGTTCAAAGTTCTCTCAAATTTTCCACGAATCTTTCCGAGCAACTAAACTTGACGGGGACATTGATTACGTATCAAAGATAGTGAAACGTCGTATTTGATCAAAATAACTTTTACTAAACCATCTTTTCTCGATTTTTGAATATTTTTCTACGGGCGAGATTCTCGAAAAAATACAAGTTTAGTTTTGAAAGTTATGGCAAATTTTTCACAGACCTTTCCGAGCAACTAAACTTGACGGGGACATTGATTAGGTATTAAAGATAGTAAAAAGTTGTATTCGATCAAAATAACTTTTACTATACCATCTTTTCTCGATTTTTGAATATTTTTTAATTAGGAGCTCTAAGAATGTTCAATTTAATGTTTCAAAGTTCTCTCAAATTTTCCACGAATCTTCCGAGCAACGAAACTTGACGGGGCATTGATTAGGTATCAAAGAAGTAAAAAATTTGTTCATCAAAATAACTTTACTATACCATCTTTCTCGATTTTTGAATATTTCTACGGGCGAGATTCTCGAAAAAATACAATTTAGTTTTGAAAGTTATGGCAAATTTTTCACATTTCTTTCCGAGCAACTAGACTTGACGGGGACATTGATTAGGTATTAAAGATAAAAAAGTTGTATTCGATCAAAATAACTTTTACTATACCATCTTTTCTCGATTTTTGAATATTTTTTAGATTAGGAGCTCTAAGAATGTCAATTTAATGTTTCAAAGTTCTCTCAAATTTTCCACGAATCTTTCCGAGCAACGAAACTTGACGGGGGCATTGATTAGGTATCAAAGAGAGTAAAAAATTTTAGTTGATCAAAATAACTTTTACTATACCATCTTTTCTTGATTTTTGAATATTTTTCTACGGGCGAGATTCTCAAAAAAATACAATTTTAGTTTTGAAAGTTTTGGCAAATTTTTCACAGATCTTTCCGAGCAATGAAACTTATCAGGGACATTGATTAGGTATCAAAGATAGTTAAAAATTGTAGTAGATCAAAATAACTTTTACTATACCATCTTTTCTCGATTTTTGAATATTTTTCTACGCGCGAGATTCTCGAAAAAATACAAGATCATGTTTCAAAGTTATGTCAAATTTTTCACAGACCTTTCCGAGCAACTAAACTTGACGGGGACATTGATTAGGCATTAAAGATAGTAAAAAGTTGTATTCGATCAAAATAACTTTTACTATACCATCTTTTCTTGATTTTGAATATTTTTAGATTAGGAGCTCTAAGAATGTCCAATTTAATGTTCAAAGTTCTCTCAAATTTTTTACGAATCTTTCCGAGCAATGAAACTTCACAGGGACATTGATTAGGTATCAAAGATAGTAAAAAATTGTAGTAGATCAAAATAACTTTTACTAAACCATCTTTTCTTGATTTTCGAATATTTTCTCGATTGGGAGCTCTAAAAATGTCTCATTTAATATTTCAAAGTTCAGTCAAATCTTACACAGATCTTTCCGAGCAATGAAACTAATCAGGGACGTTGATTAGGTATCAAAGAGTGTGAAAAATCATGTAAGAGCGAAATAGTTTTACTAAACTATGTTTCGTTGATTTTTGAAAATTTTTGTCATTTGCGAGATTTTCGAATAAATTCGCATTATATCTTTCAAGTTCTGTTATCGAAAAAAGGTCGCATAGAATTATTTCAAGGCACGTGGTACATCCTGAGGACATAGCGAATGTTAATAGTAATGTTCTGAAATATCTAATAGTGAAACTTATTTTTCAAGTGGTCAGGAAGTCAAGTGAATTAAGTATGTCCTGATCGACACAAATTATTGAAAATGCACGGTTTTCAAAATTTTTTTGAAATTCAGTTTTATGGAAAATTATAATTGTTTATGCATTTTTATTGTTGGTTGTTGATGTTATGATGATGTGGGAATGTTTTCATAGATCAGGAACGATTTAAAACTTTTCGATTTTTCGTTCATGTTGAACGTTCGAAACTTCAGACTCATCCCCATACGGCGCTTGGGATAACGACCCGTGACTGCTCTCTGAAGTGGTAAAATTGTAATAATAGACCGTGTTTTTAGCTTTAAATGCGCAGTGCAAAGCGCCTGGTATAAAAAAATAAAACGAGGAAAGGAAAAAAAGAAACAAATGAGTAAGAGTAACCAAAAATAATATACATTTAATTTACCCAGAGCTGCTACGAGTAAAGAAAAACTGTATGAGCATTTTGTCGAGGCGCCAGTTCAAACACGTTCGAAGAAAAGATACGAAAGGACAAATTGACCTTAAATTTTGGAGCCTTGCCAAAGAGATTCCCGCGTGCGTGCGCATATTTACGAGAGAGGATTAACAGAAGATGAAAAGTTTTCTGTTCGAATCATCAAAGAAAACAGACACAAGCAGATAAAAAGCTTGTATATTTCAAGTCAAGCAAAAGAGAGTAACGTGTGCACACAAACAATCGCACATGCGTGATTAATTTCATAATTGGAGCAAGACAAATGTTTATTTTGATCGATCCCCCGAATTATTGTCATCGGAATAATAACTCGTTGGTGTAAATCAGTTTTGTTTGAAGATGGGTAAGGAAAAATTTCCTATGTTCACTCTGATCGATATTTAAAGCTCACGTATACGTCGGAGAAAATAAATTTTAACTGGTGAGTTAATCTGTAGAGATTCACGAGCGAAAATAATAACCATTCATTTCTCAGCTGTTATCATTAGCTGCATGATTTTTGGCAGTGAAAAGCTCTTCCACGAGTTGGTCCTCGTCGCGTTATTAGTAGCGTTGAAATGAGACAGAGGGAAGCAAAATATGCCACTTAAGTCTTAGCTGGAACGAGAAAATCTTTAATTCCCTCGTGCAGATTACTTTTGGCTTTGTGCCTCGGACGAGTAACGAGCAAAATTACAAATATATGCACGAGGAGAAACAGTGTAGATTATGTTTTTATCGTTCACAAGTACGTTCGCACGCATTAATTCAGAGACAATAACAAAAGACATTGAGAGCTTTAATCTCGCACTAGCATCAACTTTCACGCGTCGTCATTTCTATAAATTGCGCGATTTATATACAGAAAAAGAGAGAAAGAAATAAAAGAGAGGGACGTGCGCACGGGTGCATTATACACGGAAATCAAATTATGCGCGTTAGCTACTGTTACTGGCATGCCGGTTGGCGTAGTCTGTATTTTATGCAAGCCAGTAATCGACGAGCCGGCGACGTTCTTATCGTTCGCGCTCGAGCGAGCGTGACCCTGCCTCCACCGCCATGGCAAGTATATGTAATGCACGTTATATATCTATATAAACGCGAGGCTCGAGCAGCAGCAGCGCATTTTCTCTGCTCATTTTTGCGCTTCGCTTCGTGTGTGCTCAGCTCCGCGCGCAGCGAGTAAAGGGGCAATCTCGTGTGCACACATACACCACGGTGCTCTCTACTTGGTGTGCGCTATTACGACTCGTGCGCGTCTCTCTCTCTCTCTCTTTCTCTCGCATTGTTCTTTTTTTTTCTTTAGCTACGTGGCTGGATATATGACCGGAGATAGTTACCTGTTTGTGCATCTCGACGTTGAGACCGTATGACATCTCGTAGTACTGCAACAGAAAGACATACGTGTTAGTTCAGTTTTATTCAATGAAATCTTTATTTTAATAATATGCAATAAATTGTAATGAAAAAAATTAAAGCTAGTCAGAGAGGAAGAGGGAAAGAAGCAGTTTATTTTTCAAGGATGTACTGTAAATCAATCGAGTGCCTCAAGTACCAAGACAAAAATGATTGATAGTTACAAAACACGTAAACAATTCGAGTGGAGATTCGAAAATTAAATGAAAAAGTCCGCGAGCATGTTTACACTTGGACGTGTACGGGCGGTGGAACGGCTATTCACAAAACTCTCCAAGCTTTGCCTGGCCGATAAAGCAAGAAAATACGTACAAGTGTCGGTTACTCCTAAAGCGTGTAAAGTAGTCGAGGCGATTGAGTTTAATCTGCTCACGATATAGCCGCGCGCGCGCGAACAGTCGAGCCCGATAAATCTTCAAGTCCATCGAGACAGCTTGCGCTACTACTACTACTACTACTACTACTACTACGGAGAGGAGCTACTAATACCGACGTAACAACTAGCGCGCGGCATCTTGATTAATCGCATTTAAACTAGTCGCGTCAATTAAATCGCGTGCGGGAAATTTCTCAGTTCTCTCTCTCTCTTTTGCGAGCGCAGATATATACGTGTATATTCATGGAAACGCGTTTTAATCTCTCTCTCTCGAGCTCGAGCGCAAAGTTGCGCGCGCCGTGGCAATGAACGATGAAGCTCTTATTACCGCTGTTTCTCTCGCGCCTGAGCTCTTTTATTAGATATATAGAGGAAAAGCCTGCAACGACGCGATCGATTATTTATTATACAGAATTAGATATTTCGCGATAATATAATCGATATAAATATACAGGCGCAGCCGCTCTCGCCTATATTATAACGGCGAACGAGCTTATTAGCCGAGTAATTTGTATGCGCGGCAAAAACAATTTTTCTTCGTCTCCTTCGGTTTCTCAACAAACAAAGATTTTTATCTAGCGGCGTTTATTGCTTATATGTACGCAGCTGCTGCGCCGAGCATTATGTAAACCAATCAAGTATTAACAAGAATCAATTTGAGATCTCAATAAACACGCGAGCTGTGCGCACACGGCCATAACGAGAGAAAGAGAGACATATTCGCGAGGAGATCTTGTAATTGCAATAAATAATTCCCGCAGTCGAGAGCTCGGCTACCGCAACTGCACAGGCAACGATGAGAGAAAAAAAATCAAAACTCGTTTTCGCGTTGATCGATCGAATGGATCTTATTACACATGTGGCGGCGACGGCGACGGCGACGACGACGACGACTTGGACGATCATGATGATGCATTTCTCGTCACACTGCAGCAAAGGAGGACGCACGCGTAAATTAACGTGCCAAACTGAATGGCGAAGATTGATTGTTACTACTGGAGAAGCCATTAAATGCACGCAGGCCGCACGACGTAGCTTTCGACATATTATATACAAGCGGATAATTTTGTAATTATTGCGGCGGACCGTAGTTTTGTCTGCTCGTGTGTATAAACCGTAAATATACCGGCGCGTATACGGTAGTTTACATATCGTGCAATTTCTCCATTAGTCTTTATTAATCGTATACCAGGCACATACGTACGAGTACGTTATGTGCGCACGATGCGCACAGGACCGATGAAGAAGTTCCGACGACGCTCGGAATATCGTTAATTCGCCAGCGAGGATAAGAATTAATTTCCTCGAGTTAACGTTAATTTGTGCTTTTTACGATGTATACGCACGCGTTAGCGAAACTCGCTTTTTTACTTCTTATACATTTCTGTCAACCAGAACTTCGCGGTCTAACCGCGCGGGAAAAGTTAAAAAAAGGTGGATGCATTTTTATGCAACATTGAGTTTGTGATAGCACGGAGCGCAATGTTGAAGTTTTCTCATTGTATAATTAGCTTTCCCGCCTTGCGTCAAGGAGAGAGAGAGAAAGATAATAACTCGGAAGTCGAGGCTAGCAAGAAATTCCCAAGAGGATTGAGAGAAGGAGAGAGAGAAAGGAGAGAGAGAGGTTTATAAGGAGGATGCAATTACATGGTAAAGAACCCGAGACAGTTGTTCGCGTACATTGCGGTTGGCTCTCTCTCTCGCTCAGCCTATTATCGTAAACGTGACACAAGTATAAATTCATATATACAGACTCGCTCACACACATACAACACAAAATGTAATTGAACGTGTGTGTTGGCGCGCACGTTTATGTGGGTCGATTTTTGCCAGCGTCGTAAAAACAGATGCCAGTCATCGAATTATGTTATAAATACCGGGCAGCAGATAATTATCGAACCTCGTACAATGTTGTTTTGCTTTTGAGAAATTGACGATGAGAACGCAGGAAATAATTTCGATGTTCTGGTGACTTCTTTTTTTCTCTCTACGCAATATTATAGGCGAATAAAGTATATTCTGTGGCGTATCATCGGTTAATCTGCGTGTCAACGTAATGTTCGAAATAATTCAAACGAACTAGAGTTGAAAAATTTTGAATATCAAATGATATGCACCGAGGCAGCACTAAGAGACAGTTGTCTCTCTGCGAGTCAAGTAAATTATTTCGTTCACTCGGCTCGAGAGTCGTGAAGAAATAAGATGGAAAAATAAGCTTGGGAGATTAGCGGTATAAGCTTCTATATATTGGCGACAGTAAGTAAGCAAAAAAGAAGTGAATATATAACTCGTTAAATTTTATCTTACCATGACATAGTGTCTGTGTGTTTCCAACCGGTCTTGCGCTAGTTTCTCACACTCCATTTTCATGCTGCAACATAAAACACATGCAATATTTAAGTATATTTGTGGGTATAAACACCAGTGCCAGAAACGTATGCAAAAGTTCTGGCCCGAGTCCAAACTATTTTCGGACCTTAGCTGCTCGAGCGAGCGTACGTACGAACGCATGAACACGAGCTCGACGACGACTACGACGCATCCGAAAGTTTTGAAAGATTGATATATCCGCGAATTAATTGGCTATGCACGCGGAAACTGCCGCCACCACCACTGCTGCTACTGCTTCAACTTTTCGTATACATGCATAATGACGATGTAATAAAGCGGCTGACTTTTTCCAACATTGTATGAATAAAATTTCTTGACGCTATAGTTGATACGCTCGGCGGAGACGAAAATAGCGGTCATGTTTATGCTGTATCGTAAAATGATCAACCGCAAGACACGGCTTGGTCATATACGGTCTACTCTATAAACGCGGAAGAGAAAATAGAATATGCGCCGCCGTTTGAATATTTCAACGAGTCCGCAGCTTTTGTCTTTAGACGAATGATAAACTCTCCGCGGGGCTTTTTACGTAAGTATAAAGCCGCTCACCTTTTTAGCCTCGCGCAAGTATTATTATACTTGCGCCTCGGATTTGCGTCTATACGGAGCCGAGTATTAAAACTGGACGTGTATCTCGCTACCGAATCGATAGATTTGATAATATACACGCGCTCGTTGATTATTTCAACAGGGTCAACGTACCGAGACGGCGTATGAGATTTTTATAGCCTGCGAGTAGCTGCCTCGGCCTCTGCTCCGTTTATTTTTCTATACCAACTTTAAAGCAGGCGGAGAGACGTGCGTCGGCTCGTTGGCTCGTTTACGCGCGCGCAAGCTCATTTCTTTCAATGCTTATGCAAATAAATTTAAATTATGATAAATCAGCCTGGCTTATTGCATTTGGCTCGTTATAAAAATAACTATAGTCTTTATCTGTATACTCGATAAGCGTGAAATAATTTAAACAATTTTTATTTTAATAAACGATGCCGTTTTTGATCTATTACTTTCGTTGGTTCGATATTTTAACTGCACATACAATAATAATGAGGCTTAACGGTTTTTTGTCATGTATATCATACACATACGAGAAGTGTAAATTTCGGAAGTGTTTTGAAAGATAGTATTAAGGAATTTTTACTTAAAAATGTAAAGAACACGATCAAACAGCATGTTCATGATTGGCATGTATATTTTTATCTTTCTCTCTCTCTCTCTCTCTCTCTCTCTTTCTTTCCTCACGAAAACTCGCGCAATATCTCCCTCAAAGAGCAGCACAGCTCAAATTCATGCAAATGTTTGTACAAAAAGGCACGAAGACGAGCGCGTGACAATTGTATTCAGAGCTCCTCTCGAGAAAGAGATATCGAGAGTATTTACTTGATTAGTTATGCAATTAACGTTTATAGTTGACAAAAGATTAAAAATCTTATCTCTAAAATATACTTGTTATCATCGAGAGCAGAAAAAAAGGAAAGACCGAGACTGAGACAGAGAGAGAGGGAGAGAGAGAGAGAAGAGAGAGAAGAGAGACACGACACGAGGCGTGTATACATATACACGCGCACATAAAATGGGTAATGCTTTTTTTGTATCGAGTAATTATCAGATAACATGTAAAAATGCATAAATTGTGTGCAGCTGCGTGGAGCTATATCTCGTTGCCTACAACGCTAATGAATATAAGCGATATAAATTTACGACGCGAGAGAGTGAGAGCGAATATATACGTTCAATTTTACACAAACATATCTCACGTACGCGTAACACACGCGCGGTGTATATGCACGTACCCGCAGAGGCCGTAAAATTTACGATCGCGAACGTACCAACCAGCTCGCGCGCACACATACATACATGTACGTGGCCAAGCTTTGCATGCTAACGCGGTTAAAAAGATTAGAAAAACATTTTCTTCTTTTTTTGCTGCTGTGCCCAACGCGCAAACCGCACGAAGTGATTCTCTTTTTTTACACGCAGCTCGAGTTGAAAAAATTGATCCTGTATTTGGCCTCTCGAGCTCTACACGTTTGCATTTCGCATTTCAAAACAACGAATACACACACTTTTTACTGACGAGTTAAAGCTGCAGTGCGTCTTGGTATCTCGCCGACGAGTTTTATAATGTTGCCTTTACGCGCCGAGCGTGCGCGTGTACATGTGCTGCTGCACACATATATTGTATATGTGTACAGGGATAATGAGGAATACTTGTGGTTTCTCGACCCAGAATTTCGCGAAAACAAGTTATTCGCTGCGGTGGCGGCAAGAGAGTGTGAGAGAGAGACGAGCTTATTACAAAAAAGCTCGAATTCTTTTGATTTATTTTTCAAGAATAAAATTGCAGATTATCTCGAGGATCGAGTTGCAATTACGCTTGAGAAAGTTTGTTAGAGGCTCGAGAGAGGCAATAAATCACGAAAGCAAAAATCAAATAATGAGCTTACTCGTAGCATAACGATTATAAAATCTTGCTTTGTCACCGTTTGGAATCGCTTAACGCTTCAATTTAGTTTACACTTCTTTAATAATTAAGGTAAATTCATAAACTCACCTGTGATACTGGGCTTGTAAAAAACCGAACTCCTCCTTAATCCTGTCGCAGGATTCAAGAATGGTAAATTTGAACGGCTGGCTAGGCTGTTGTGGTACCTGGAAATAGATAGAACAAAAAAATTAGTCTCAATTACAAGAAAGCATATCAAAAGGAAAGAATAAGATACACATAATCTTGTATTTTGTATATAGTCAGACGTCGGCTTGAGATTATTTATACGGATAACCTGGAGATAAATAAGTTCGTCGTGACGGTATTAACACGCAAATCTCTGACAAATATGAAATCGCCAGCTACAGCAGTACGAGAAAGAATCATTCTACTAAATTCGAGGAATATGTCTCGTACGTTTGCACTCGAGTAGCGCAAACTCGTCGCTTTTTATAACACGGAAAATCGATCTTGGCGTATTATAAAATTAAAAGGATCTCGGAACCTTTTTTACTCGTTCTAATCGTCTCCTGCGGCGATGATCGCTCGTCCTCTTACGCGTATATTATAATCCGCCATTAACGTTAAACACATCTCTCGCGGTGGAGGGAAGCTTATAATCGGATTTAGCAGGCACTTTGAATAATCATCGATCGTAAATAAAATTTAATTATACAAAATAACGTAAGTGTACGCGAGTACGGAGAGGAGCGCGATTTCTTTTTTGCGCTGTATACGCGCGGCAGGCGCATTTTTTTACTTAGAAGGCGTGAAAAAAGTCATTTGCCGTAGCGTGCGAGGCTGCTGCTGCTGTACATGGCTACGTGTATACCGGTTTTCTCTGGGCAGATCAATCGCTGCTGCTGCCTCGAGCGCGGCGAGGAGAAATTAATCCGCGAATTTATTGCACGTGCGGCGCACTGTGCCGCGCCGAGGAGCTATATATATACACGCGTTTAGATTGCGATACAAGCGCGTACGAGAAAACATTTCTGGCCGCGGCTGGTATTTCAAATGAGCGAGATATATCCCCGTCGACCAACAACAGCTGGTAATTACAAAAGTTTCGCGATTGGATAAACTGTGCGCTAATTCGACTTGTTTGACTTTTCTCCCCTCTCTATCTCTATATCTCTCTTTCTCTCGCAGGCTATGAGAATTTATTACGTGCCTTCAACCTCATTAGCTTATTCCATTGGTTTTTAAGACATTTGCGTATGCACGCGAGAGAGAAAGAGAGAGAGAATAACTGTATAAATAATTACACAAGTGTGCCGGTATACGTGGCACACAATCTACACTCAACTCAATTACTTCTTTTTTTTTGTTCAAGTATTAAAAATGCAAAATTATGAATGACGACTGCGGGGTGTATAAAGGTCGATTTTTATTTTATTATAGGCTATGTACACACACGTACATACAACGCACACCACTTAACTCACAAACGCGTTATCTTTTTAATAAACACGACATTATTTGTCAATCACTAAGCGACAAATGTGCCGAGGCAAGCAGCAGAGCAAACAAATTTTCAATTGGTACATTTCACAACGTAATTATAATTTTTCTACTCCATTTACCTCGTGTTTGAACAACGAGTGGCGTCGATAAAAACGTTCGAAAAGCCGCGAGAGAACGAGAGAAAAATTTTTTCTATCGATAAATCACGAAAAGCCAAATAAATCCTGCTTACTCGGGGCCCACGCGTGCGATCTACATTGCGAAATGTACGCGTAAATCGGCGTGTACTAGCGCGTGTATTTTATCGACACGTCTAATTTTGATAATTAAAATAGTCACAGATCGAGTAATGCAATTATATGCGTATATAGTGCGCACGCGCCAAGTCGGCATATACACGCGGACAGCAGTCACGCATTGCTGTTGCTGCTGCTACTGCGCTGCAGTCGACTGAGCCAATTAAAACGACTCTATGTGCAAGTATAAGTTAGTTAGCCTGTTGGTGAACGCAACGGATGTCGATTTAATATACCCATGAATTTCTAACACGAAATTGAGCGATTGCATTTTATTTCTCAAGTCAATTTACGAGTCGACAATTATATCATTGAATTTTTTGCTTGCTTTGTACTCAATATGGAAATATACGACAAACGAGAATAATAAATGTTAAATCACGCGTTCGCGGTCAACGTCCAACTATAAAAAAAAAAGCTTCGCTCCGGCATATACGAAAGAGCCAACAAAGCTGACACACAAAAAATTGCGAAAAAAAGCAAGAAGTTTCTGGGTCCGTTGAACGTGAAGCTTCGAACGTGAAGAACGGCATGCATGATCCAGAGACGCGTGTTCAGAGGTATATGTGATATAATTACACGAGAAAGAGGAGGAACGAAGAAGTTGATCGGCGCAACGATTTATCGGGCTGTGCATGTTCGATCGAATCAATTCCTTGTACAGCTGTTTGTATATGCTGCATAATAAAGAAGAGAAAGAGAGAAATGGAGAAGCCGCGAGGCAGATAAAATTGCAACTTGAGCTGCTGCTGTATTGCATACTTGCTCCACTTTTTTTCCCCAAGACTTGGATGATGCCGTTGACGCGAGTCGAAAAATCTCAGCTTTTACAAAGAAGTTTCTTCGAAGTGTTGATTTTTTAATTTTATACAGATCAATGATAATGATACGAACGCAAAGTTGAGTGCACGCCAAATTCATTTCCTTGTTTTTTCAACAGTTATTTAAGTAAAAACAGTTGTAAAGTTGCACACGACATTTCATCTAGTACGCGCGAATATAGAAACCGAGATCGACAAAAGGGGGCACAATAGAATCGAGAGGAAATTTCGCAGCAATGTAAGTTTCGTATATGCTTCCAACGTATAGTACGTGTTTGTGCGTAGACGTACAGAAGCCTATACATTGGATTTTATAACGAAATTAGAGTGTCCGCACAGAACTAGACAAGAACATTGGGAATCGGTATTTCTAAGCAGCGCGTGCCGCGTTCCCTAATCAATAAGTAACGAATTCGAAATGGTTAAGGGCTGCTGGCGCAGTGGACGAGGCGCCGTCTCCATGCATGTGTATAACGTGTTGGATCCGCTCGCGCGGGATGTATCCTCGAGAGACTCATAATTCACGAGCTCGTAGCATTGTCAATGTAGACGTCCGCATCGTCAAATTCTGACAATCTACTTGCTGTACCCATAAATGCAACGAGAAATAATATCTCGAATTCTTTGGCTCGAAGATCAATATGCAGAGATCGTCGTAGAAGCTCGCACAAAAGTTTCAAGCATTTGGTATTTACCCACACATACACTCATTGGGCTGTATAGGCGCGTGTAAGGATGACGCAATCAAGAGTTTTCGTTGAGATTCAAATTCAATTTGCCTATGTAGTACGTCAGTTTGTAGTGCCAAAGAGAGGGAGAGCAATTCGAGCCAAGTCACTCATCCTCACCCGCGCGCAGCATGCGGCTCTGTAGAAGCGCCGCACGTGTACGATCAAAGACTAGAGTTTGCGAGTACACAATAGTTCGCAGAGCATCAGGACGTACACGCAGAGACATGCATATATATATAGAAAGAGAGAGAGAGAGAGAAGATAGATGCGTGCGTGGGTGTGTACGTGTATGTTGTGCTGCTGCTATAGGTCGAAGCGTAATAGCAGATGCAGGAGTAGGTAGACGCGCGACCGAGCTTGTTGCATGCAGCTTTACATGTACGAGGCTATAGAGGCACTAGCAGCACACGGACGGACGAACACACTGGAGAGCAAGTGTTGATTACATGTTTGCGGTATCCGTGAGGATTACACGGACTACACACATATTGTACGAGGGACGAAACTGTTGGCCACCGCGCGCGTCTACTCCTGCTCCTCCTCGTGCGTTTGCCTCCTTGCAGCAGCAGCAGCAACGCATGAGCTGCCAAGCCCGAGCTCCCACTGATGCTTTAGTTTATAGTTGTTATATATGCAAGCCTACATACATACATAGTATGTGTACAAGCTACGGGCTACGGACTTGCTAAGCCCTGAATAGTCGACTATATGTGCGCCCAAGTACGACTAGCTAGCAAAGCTATATAATGTGTCAAGAGGCCTGCTGTATATGCTTCATTATCGTTATTGAGTCTGGCTGTGTGTGGCCTAGCTGAGCAATATAATACACTGCTGACGCTCAACCTCATTAAAGTAACGCCCAAATTGACAATATATTGTATTATACCACAAATGTTGAACCCATCAATTTTAGTGTCAATGCGAAAATTAAAAAAGCTCCTCTATGCTGACTCTCTCGACGCAGAGAGCTTTTCGAAGGAAACGAGAACCGCCAAAGCGTAAAATGTAATCGCGCACATTGAATGCAAGCTACATTCGCACAGACACAGAGACAAAATGGACGTATTGTGCATACAGGCATGTACGCGTGTGTGTGTGTGTGTGTGTGTGTGTAGCACGCACGAAGCGAGAGATCGCGAGAGAAACCACTGAAATTTCGACGGTCGTTGGTGTACTTTGGTATATAGCTGCTGTATGGGCTGCAAGTGTAACGAGCTTGCAGCAGCGGCAGCAGTAGCGCGCGCATCGACGGCTGTGCACAGCGCCAGCTGAGAGTTTGCGAAAGCGAGTGGATCTCTCTTTGTGGTCCAAGCGCGCGGCGCGTAGAGAGAGACTACTATGGATGGGATGAGAGAGGGAAGTCGCGGTCGCTGCGGTTGCGGCTTAGGCAAATTGAGATAGTTCGCTAACCACGTTGCCACGATGCCGCTCCCGTTGCTGTTGCTGCTGACGCTGATGCGCATACGATGTGGACTCTGAACTTAACTCTCTCTCTCTCTCTCTCTCTCTCTCTCTCTCCTCCCCTCCCGTGCACTACTCGACTCGCCTCACTCGCGTCGCTTCACCACAATGTGGCTCTACACGTTTCCAATACTTAGATACACCTGCAGAATTGAAGCTTTGCGGCGAGTTCTTTTTCGCAACTTTTTGTCGGCTCTCTGTGCGCGCGATTGCTGTACATTTTTAATTTTACCCAGAAAGATCATTTTAAGCGCGAAAAACACCGACATCCGCTGCACGCTTATCTATTGTTTTTATTATAGACTTTGTGCTCTCGGCCAAAAGTGCTAAAAAATATATCTTGAAAAAAAATCTTGTTTGATTGACAATGCGCGAGTCATCTCGACGATGCCTTCTTGCGTCGTTAAGGTTTATCTTTACGTCAAAACGATAACAATATCGAGTTTATTATACGAGTATACACGATACTGTACACGCAGAGTATTTATATATTTTGTAGGTCAAGTCAAAGTTGTGGGTATTGCCGGTAAGAGCGACAAAACAATAACTTATTCCAACTTTAAAAAGCTCCATTTTGTCGATTTTTCGATTCGTACAACTTGATGAAATTTGACTAGCCAGAGTAGAATTTTGTAATAGGACAATTTTCAGAGTGTATGAAAAGTCGCAATAACCGGAATAAAGGCACAAGTTTTACCGATTGGAAAGATGCGACGCGACTGCGATGACTGTGATGATGATGAGCGCCACTGCAGCCGCTATTGAGCAAACAGCAACACTCGACACTCGCTTCGAGCTCGCGCAGCTAGAGTGTATATGCGTGTGTATACACAGTCTGGCAAATATTAGCTACCATATCGCTTATGGTGTGTGCGCTGTGTGCGTGTGCTGTGTTATACTCTAGGCGCGTGTGTGAGTGTGTATTTGTGTCACTCCATCTCTCTGCTGCCCCTCTCTCTGCCACTGAAGCTGGTAATACACGTACATAGACGCGAGATAGCCTCGAGCTGTGCACGTGCGTATATAGTAGTATTATACAAGCATGCACACACGTACATGTGTATTTGTCCATGCGTCTGAGTGCTTTGCCGTGTTACTGCGCTCCGCTCATAGTAGTCTACGGGCTATATTCGAGTCTCTGCCTGCGTGGAATATATTAAACGATAAAAGCTCTAGGCGCGAGGAGAAAAGTTGATCTTTAATTTTCATCGCGATCCTCCGGAGAGTTGGATCCGAGACGTGGACGCGAGTTTTTTGTCGCTACGCGTCAATTGTGCCAAGCTCTTCGGCTTTCCGTGAACTCAATCTGTCCCCAAATAAGATGCAACAACGCGATTAAAACAATCGAACGCGTTATATTACCGGAATATCACACAGACACTCGGCGAAATACTCGAAATAATCCGCCAGCTCAGAGCTCGCGCTTCGGCAGCGGGTACCAACGGCACATTCCGAGTCAATATTTATTTATTAAATACATGTTCTACATGATACACTTAAGCAAATACAATGCACACACATGTGATCGCTCGGGCACACGCGGACGTGTTCAAAAGCTGTGATATAAGAATAATATACGCCAATACTAATTGAGCACGACAGAGCTTGAGACCCGATCGAAGCGGAGCTTTAGTGAATCCGAAGCCCTTCGGAAAATGATAATGCCATTTCGAGAAAAATTTCTTTGATAGAATCTCGAGTAAACAGCCATCAACAGAAAAAATAATGTTCGAAGCGAGAGTCGAACTCTCCTGCTTTCGCATGTATGCAGTTGCAGTTGAATACATTGACGCACATATGCGCACTTTTCATTAGCAACGCGCTTGTATTTTCAATTTTCTGTGCCGCGTGCAAGGAAATTTTTTTTGCGGTATCGACATAGAACTCGAGTTGTAAAGAATCAATAAGATTTTATCGATTATCGCCGCGAATAAAGAAGTATGCGGTTTTCAAGAAAAAAAAAAATAATAAAAATACACACACGCACACACTCATAATAACAATAACACAAGTAGATGTATACGCCGAAGAACGATTAGATATCAGATTTTATCTGCAGATGCGTATCTAGCAACATCTGTATGTACTTATCGTTGTCATATGCGTCTCCCCTGCGAAACGCACTGAAGAATTTCTCAAGTATAATTTTTACATGCACGCGTTGGTGGCCCTTGTTTGAGGAGGCATTAGGTGCGCGTTAATTTACTCGAAAACGAGGTTCCGAAGTTATATACATTTTGAAATTCGATAAAACACTGCTGCTAACGCGCATGATTGATCGCACTCGAGAGCAATAATAAATTTTATCACCCTAGCGTGTCTATAAGCACGCATCATCGCGAAAATTATACGCTTGCCGTAGAGAAGAGGCCGCAGCTAGCTACTCCGTATGAAGGAAGAGCGCAGGAAATGAATCAGGTCCCTACATTCTGCCGCTGAAATTTCACCGAAAATTCGATCCCACCCCAAAATAGCTCGAAGCCTTTAGGCGCGCGGCGGGGGTGGGCGCGCTCGGCGATAGACGCACGATGTATGTATATGCACGCCCTTTAGCAACGATTCTCAACTCGAGTGCGCGTAATACAATTATTCCAAGAGACGCTCGGCAATTGAGAGAAAAGAGGCAGAATATAGGCAAGGCTCATCGCTCCCCTACGTACTACGCACCAGGCACGAACGCACACAAATTTGCACAACTACAACTCGCCTATACTCTCTATCTTCTTTCTAGATTAGACGTGTTTAATATATATGATATCTCTCTAGGTTCTGTAAGGCAGGGCAGGAGCCGAGGCTTTTTCTCTCTCCGGATCTCTCCCCATGCGCTGTGCACTCTAATTACCGGCTTTGGGGTTTTGACAACTCGAATTACCCCTCTGGAAAAAGGATGGGTCTTTAACCTGAGTTTACAGTGTCGGTCTGGGCTGTATGTGAATTCGTACATACGTAATAAACTCGCTGCTAGATGTCGTGTACGTATCACTAAAATAAGACGTTTCAAAGCTAATTGCGATATCTCGGAGACTACATGTTTTACGGAGTAACATTTTCTTCGCATTGATGATTATCAACGATTACAAAAAATTATGCACTTTTGTAAATTAAAAAGAAGAAAAAGCAGCATATGAACTACTCGACGCACACGTGCCAAAGTACAATAAAGAGCCCAAAAAACTCGTGTACACGCTGAGAGTCAACGATAAAAAAGAAAAGTAAAAAGTGGATCCCCTTTTTTCTTCTGCCACAAAAAAGAGGGTAAAAAACGTACGCGAAGAAGAGGAAAGAGAGAAGAGGCAGGAAAAAAGTAAGGCGCGAGACGAGCAAGTCCCTTACATAGTACACAAAGGGTGGCAGCATGCTGAGCGCCCGCCTTATATATACGTCTTAGCTGCTGTTTCTGTATAGAAAATGTACATGCGCTGCGAGTGAGGAGGGAGTACTCTTTTCAGTATCTTCGCACATACTGCTCGAGGGAGTGTTTCATCCTCTTGCTCCAGCTTTTTCACTTCTCTTCCTCTGACCCGCGCCTGCGCTCGCCTATCTCTCTTTCGAGGAGTTATACTACTCGAGACTGTTCGACGCAGGCAAGTAGGTTTCACGTAAGTTTACCTTCGTATAAATTTATATACGTACATAGCAGCATCTATCCTCCAGCTTCTCAGTCCGTAAAGCAAAGAAAAACTCTCCTCGCAGCTTTTTTTAACATTGGAATATTTCTTTGCGCGTGCTGTGAACATCAACGCATAGTTGGCTCCACAAAAACTTGTAATATTCAGTCCTCCATCATTAAACTTTACCCTTTGTATATTCTTATTCTGGCTCGAGCTCGGAGTAGTGAGCAGATAACGCGCTGCTTGAATTTTCCATGTTGTTAGAAGCATCACTCCGTGAGCAATCACAGACTCCGCAGCAAAATTGTTTTCAGACAGCGACAGACGGCGGCGCAGGGGAATGGGTAATTTTTACCCATTTGATTTTGCATCGATGCTTAATTGGAATCTCGAGTGCTGACGTAGAAAATCTCATTTGTTTTGCCGTCAAGGGGCTCCCTCAATAAAGCAGGCATTGATTATATTGATTACTCAGTCAGTATATATAAATATGCAAACGCGTACACATGTACACGAAATCATTTAATTTTTTTTATAACTTCCAGTGTGCTTATGTAATTGTGTACGACACGTAATTGTACTTAAAGCCTTTATATCCGACTTTTGGAGACAAGTCGCGATATTAATCGGCCTTGTCATTGCGCTTCAATGCGCTCTACAAAGTCCATTATTATAATGACATATTTATACGTACAAAACCCCAAGTATGTATTTATAACAAAAGGAATAATGAAAAAGAAAAGGAAAGAGTAGCGAACCGTCGCACACCGCTCGTACTTGGTCCGCTTTTTCAAGTACTAATGCATTTATTATGCACGGGTTTACATCTCATTTAGCTCTGTAGCTCATTTGTCTACTCATACATAAGTACACATACGCACGCATATACCACTTTCTTTTGTGAAAAAAAGGTCGGAGATGCTTGGGCCGCACAGTACGTATGCTTTGCTTATGATAAACGTTAAAGGGGATATTTTTTCACGTTTTGTTTGTGCATACTTATGAAGAACGAAGAGAGTAGCTTTTGTGCTTCAAACTTCTTTCTATTCTTTATATTGTATTACAAGTATTATTGAAGAGTATGTGCACACAAAAGCTGAAAAAGCAGGCAAATATTTTATAGCTTATAAATTCGCAAGGTATTTGAAATTAATTTCGTGCGAGGTCAACAGTTATTAATTCAATTTCAGAGGAATATTTTTTTCTCCTCTCAGTGTCGAGAAGCTCAGTCGAGAAACGAAATGATGTAAAAATGAGTAAGAAGCTAAAGGCGTTAAATGGTCTTTCGCTTCTGGTAAATCGACGAAACCTCTAACATCTCGAAGCATTTACGAATAGTTGTAACAAAGAAAAATGTGCGTTCATAGCTATTAGCAGTTAGAAATTGACACGCCTCGCTCGCAATCGTATCTACACCTATACCTATACAAGTTTTTCTTCCAAATTGTTCACTCTATATGGCATGTTGTGCATACAAAACGGCGTTTCTCTGCTTTGCGCCGGTGGCATGGCGCGTACATACACACACGTAAATTTCAGACAGGTAACATCGATCCCCGACAAAAGCAACGAGCGAAAAATTCTTCACGATCGATCGTCGAGGGTCGCAGTTTCGCCTAGGCCTTTTGTGCATCTATATACGCACACGCAACTCCGATCGCACATGGCAGCCAACTAATTCAATCGAATGTATATGAACACACACAAGTTGACGCACGAACACACGAGAGGCATTCGTTCCGGCGAGTCTGTATATGTAGGGCGATCTTGCACTTTTCAAGTTTCATTGAGCGTTTATTCTCTTGAACACACACACATATATATATATATATATATATATATATATATATATATATATATATATATATTCGCAGAGAGCGAGTGAGAGAGAGAAATATGCGAACTCCGCCGGCTATTATGCCGTAGACGGGAATAAAAGAGGACAATAGAGCTCGGTGACAGGCTGCACAATGTACGAATTTTTCCCCCTCATAAAGCAGCAGATGATAAAACCCGCTGCTGTGCCGTGGTGAGAAAAGAGACAAGGAGAAAATACATTTGAGGAATTAACCGACCGGAGAGTCAGACTCGTACTGCTGTTTAATACAGCGGTAATTCGGAGCTAGGGACCATGGCTCTTCACGCGGCTTCCCCCTTTTGCCCTAATGTTATATCAGTTGTAGAAGCTATAATGTGCGTGACTGCTGCTGTTGCTGCATGTGACAAAGCTCACTTTTGCCTGATGAGTAATATTTTCGTCATTTTTAATAATCAAGCGTGCGAGTACAATGATGTATTTTTCGAATGCTACTTATGATGCGCTCAAAGATCGAGGGTTGCACGACTGGGCTGCTTTAATGTATATTGGGGTTTTATACGTGCACCACATTCAATCCGATCATTGCCTGCGAGAGCATGCCTCGGATGGATTTACCGTAATTTCTTAAATTGACGCCGCTAATTCCCTAAGAATATCTTGATTTAACAAATCAATGAATTCACCTGGTCATAGCCGTTCTCCGATGATATTGAATTCGATCTCTTGAATGCAGGATTTTGTGGCAATGGATCCGTTGGTTTCGGTGACGCCGTAGTCTCTCTCTTCACTGTCGGTGTCTCGAATACCGACTTTTGCCCACACACAGGCGAAAAAGCTGACGGCCCTCGTGCCTCAGATCCTTGTGACAAAGCTGTCTGTAATTGTTCCACTGGGCTCATCCCATTCTCAATAAGAAAGCGTTGCATTTGCTCTTGATATTGCTGCAGCTGTTGACGTTGTGCTTCTACTCTCCACAAGTCTGTTCTGATTGGGAAAAATTGTTGCAAGGGGCTCTGCGTTATTATTCTTTGATTCTGTTCAGGCATCAATACAAGCGATGGGTTTGGCAAGCGATTTTGATGATTATAAATGGGAATTATATTATTTTGCCTCATCTTTGAAAAAACGTTTTCCTACTTCATATTCATTCTTGGCTGCATTCGACGGCGAAATTTCAATTTAAATGATCTCTACCTTGAAATGAAAACACAAAACGCTGCATTGAAACAAAATGACGAACAAATTGGTTTGAATCGGCTTGTCGTCGACTACACAAACAACGTACGATTGATGGAAATTCTTACCGTTTCAGCATAATGAGTAAATGTATTTGATGATTTTTCGGTGAAACTTTCTTTTATCAAACTAAATTTATACGATTCACTTTCTTTCGCTTCACTGCACTTTGCTTCACTGTTTTTTCCACAATTAATTAACTAAAACTAATTATCGTTCAGACACGTAATATGTTGCGAAATCACAACATGAGAATGAAATCAGACAATGGCGAGTAAATAGTAAATATCCGAGCTGTTGTTCTTCTGCGCGTCTGTTTACATTTGTATGGTGACGCACGATGTGTATTTATTCGCTAATATAAGCACACTTATCTGCAGGCAGTCAACTTCTAAACATTCAATTCATCTGGCTTCTAATGCTTTCAGTTTCTCACTGTTATCAGGACTTGATTGAAACGAAGGCGGCATGATTTAAATCCACCGATGAATATTCATTTTTCCAGCGTAGAAGACGCAAAGTACAACATCACAATGCCATTTTACTCTTGGCAGGATGCCACGGTTTCGTACGAATGCAATATATTCTGCAAACATTCGAAAATGAACTTGTATAATACACAAGTTCGATTAAATGCGAATATGTATGTACAAGTATGCATTTATTAAACTTCACGTGCACAAGTTTGAGCAATACATACATCATCAAACGGCTAGCGTAAAATTTATAATTATACGAGGTGGGCGAAAATTTACCTTCGCTTCTATAGATAAATACACAGAGCACCAAGAGAGAGAGAGAGAGAGAGAGAGAGAACTAGGGAGTAAAATGAAATGCAAACAATGCAAATTTATATCTGCATGATATAACGTGTAAAAGCGAATGAGCGAAAGTAAGGGTAAATATAACAAACCAAAACTACATGGCAATTTTTCACGAATATATAATATCACGAGAGTCAAAATTTTCCGAGAGCAAATAACCAGTAATGCAGCTATTATTGTTTATTTTCCAATGCCCCGATGATTGACGGAATTCGAGGCTGCAAAATGTCAAATTTTCCTTACTCGTGCATTGCCTACACCGAACTAATACCTGCAGCAATGATAACGATACGTATCATTGAATATTAATGGTCGCTTTTTTTTCCACACTATATACAAGAGAGCCGGGTATGCGCAACTCGAGGGCGTGGTATTTCATGTGTCAAACGTGCGCGTGTACGCACACACATTCGTTTTGCAACGGAGCCGATACCCGTACTATACCCAACGATTTATTGATATTTGATGCGTGTATACGTGTTTCTATGCTTTATTTATTTGCACGAACTTATTGTTGGCTCGAGTGTATACCAACTATGTTGATTTACGACGAATAAACTGACCAGTTATTATTCAAATTCGTTGTAATGATTATATATATTTTTTTGTTGAGTGTTTTCGCCTGCTCATACATCTCGGGCAAAAGGAGAATATATTTTACGTTGTTGACTAACTTTTACAGTTTGGCAAATGCGTTAAATGTAATGGTGAATTCATTATCTGCAGTATAATGACAATTGATTTGCCATCAATTACATATTTTTATTGCTTATAAACTTCTCTAATTGATATGTTATTACCATGTATAATTTTTAAAGTAAAAAATGCTGTTTTTCTATCACAGGCGACCATTAATAAAGTAATACTTTTGCAGGCACAATCGGGTGAGAAAACATTTTTTTTACAACACTCCAGTGAACTGAAATAAGGCTGCAATTATATCTTCAACTCTCTTAGTTATGTTTGTTTTTTAGATTAGGGTTTGGATAGATTTGGAGCAGAAAATTTAATAGACAAAAGTATCGATTGAGTGAGTCTATATAATCCGGAAGTACATTTAAATATCGCAAGCAATAACAAACATCATAGAATAATTGCATATACTTATAACGAAACTGCAGATTTCAAATTATTACAAAATTAGTCAGATCATCTAGTCTAGTAAACATAAACATTCGTGCTCGTGGAAGGTGTGGGAGCGGGGAGACGGCGTAGGGGAAACCAGTCTCTCGAAAATCATGAATCTCCGCGCATCGATGGACGGTATAACGTATTAATATTGCACACGCTCGAAGACATATATACAAACGTGCGCGTACTAAATTTCAAATTCATCATCGCACGTATATAAACACACGTAGGATATATATGGGTGAACGATTTCATGAGCTATCGCGATCTCATGCATTAGTGATTACACGTATAATATATACATTAGCCGCATACACGCACATATATATAGCGATGAAGAGCAGCAGCGGCATATAATTAGTCCGTGTGTGCTTTCGCATATTATCCATATATACATCGGTGCGGAATACATGTGCGCGAGTGAGCAACGCTTATAGCAACGCACACACACACATCCATACAACAACGCAGCCGTATCGCGCGAGCTCGCTCGAGGATGAAAAAAACTCATTGTTCCATGCGAGCGGAGTCGCGCTCTGCACAGCAGCGGCGTCGTGTCGTTTAAAAAAGTATATAAAGGTCATTAAACGTGATTATTACTTTTTCCCTCCCTCCCTCCCTCTTTCTCTCTCTCTCTCTCTCTTTTCCATTCATGTATATGGGAGCCACATTTTTTTGTCCTTTTAAAAAAATATACGTTTCTCGCGCTCGCGCAGGTCGTGCAAATATTATGCATACACCTGCAATTTCAACGCAATGTGTTGTGTGCCCGCCGCTGGAAGAATTCGAAGCTCGAACATTTGTATTTAGCGGAATGCAACAGAACATACCGTACGTTTTTCATGCTCCATCGTTTTGGTAAATAATAAACTGCACCTAGTCGCGCACACATGCATTGGGCAAATTGCACAACACTGCGCTTTGCACTCGGCTAAGTCCATTGCTAAAATCTGTGTGCGCAGGTAAATAACTACACTGCACAGATTCTAAAGTAGACAATGTTTGAAAATAAAATACTACTATAGACGCAAGCAGCGCACTATTCGCTTGTTCGCTTGCAACGCGTCTGAATTGTCGTCTTAATTATCGTGCTCCGATCGATAATTACGGAACGACGTGTGCATGAGTTACAGTACGCGCACAATCGATTTCTTTCATTGGAAGCATCAACCTTTAACTTCTTTTTTTACTTCTCCGGATTAGATTATGGTGAAATACTACTCGAGCGCATATTGAGAAATATTAAATTTCAACGATACACTCGAATGAATATTGCGTTTATTTAAAGGGATTGATACAGCTCTTATCGCTTCTCTCTCGGAATGATATATTAATCTTTTTTTTTTTAAGCCTCCTCAGCTCGGTCACTTTCGACTGTACGAGATATAACGCTGTAAATGGTGCTCCCTCTATATGTACAATCGGTCTATTATCAAGTTTGACGAGCTGCTGTTGATGTCTTTGCTTGTTGTAGACTCGGAGTGTTAAACTCTTCAAGTTTAATGACGACGCTCCAAACTAGCTCCGACTTTGAAGAGGAAGGGAGAGAAGGAGAAAACTGTACATTTTATATGTGTAGTGTCTCGAAGTATGTTGCTCCAAGATATGTGTATGTTGACTTTGACTGTGTTTATATTGACATTGCGCCAATGTAAATTATTCCGATGTATGAATGCACTAAATTCATATTAACATTTTGAAAAACCATCCGCTCTTCTCAATACATGGAAATAGATACTCAATTATCATCTACATACGAGCACGAGATCAAAGGAGCTATTTCAGTACGACGAACACAGCTGATAAAATAGCGACACAGTAAATATTGTATTTAAAATTATGGCGAGTGATGGCTCGTAGGCAGTTGTCGATGAGTAAACTCTCGTTTGTGTGCTGGAAAAATAAAGCTCACGCTTGGTTAAAAATACAAAAGCGAAAAAAAACTGACGCGCAGAGAGCAAGAAGAGAGCGAAATAAAGCTCAAGTACGTTACAGCGCGGCGAAAAACACCAGAGCACACTTCTCGCTCAATTGCATTTGAAATTATTTGCTGCGCTGCTGCCGCGTTGAGGAAAGTAAGCAATCATCGTCTTGTATATTTTATGTTTTATCGAATGTTTACGTAATTTTCGACAAATGAACACATCGACGAGATCATTTTCCACCTAACATATTACAAATACATCTACTCGAGCACTTGAAATTACGTACTCCACTTTTTCTCCGCAGCTCGACCTCTAAGTAAGAAATTAATTTCATAATTCCTCAACGGCCTTTCTCTCTTTTCTCTTTCTGAATTAGGCCTGTTTGCTGTTAAATGGAAAAGCCCAACAATTTTTTTTTATTAGTCGAAGTCACGAAGTGTGTCTGATAAAGGGGTATAAAAGGGTAAAACAATTCAGAAACATCTCTGACACGATAAATAACATGTTTATGATGTCAGAGGAGAACATTTTTTTTGTAGCACTCGATTTGACAGAGAATCAACCATATATTTATTTATACATGCATACATGCATACATGTACATATGCTCCCTCGGTGCATTCATTTTCATCTTCTTTGCGATCGCTCGAGCACGCACACTTGTGCACGACCAGCACACGAGAGAAATAATAAAGAGAAGGAGCATCAAGAAGCATGCAAGAGAAAAGGAGAGAGAAATTTTATGGGTCCCAAGGCGCTAATAGGATTAGCGGATTAGCTTCGTGAAGAGTCAAGAGGGAGAAATCTTCGGCGCTTGCCATACGAAGAATGCGTATTATAACAAAACCGAGGATAGATTGTGCAGAGCCATCATATGCACGCATCGGAGCTGAGCCCTGTTGTATGCGTAGAGAAGAGAGAAAGAGAGCCCGAGGCCGGCCACGCTCTGTATGCTCGAGCAAATTTAGATTATATACACCGCCCTCTTGGCCATTTTCGTTAAATCTTTGTTTTTTTATTTTTTCTTCCTCTTCGTTTTCTTCTTTTGTTATACTTGTGGCAATGGTACGTGTAAGTAGCAGCGAGATTCTCATTTCGTGCGAAAAACATTTCGCCTATTGGTGAACACTTTTCAGTAACAGTTTATTACCGCGAGCGTTTCGATATATATAGGAAGTGTGCTTCTTTTTGCGCAGTAACCTTACCTCGAAATAACGTAATCTCATAATTTCTCTACAACAATGATACCCACTCACTAATACATACACACACGAACACAAGCAGACTTATTCAGTGTACCCGAGGCAGAGAGTTTTTTTTCTTAAACTCTCCCCGGCGGATTTATGTTTCCACCGAATGGCTATTCGTTCCGCGTCAAGAGAAGCGTCGAGCTGGTCGCAGTAAAAAAAATATCGGACGAAATTTTGCACTCGAGAAATTTGATCACTGCTACACAACTGTTACATGTATGTATGGAGCTTTCTTTATTTAGGTTCAATAAAGATGAGAATAACGATGGCGAGAGGAGAGAATGCATACACATGTAGGATCGTTGGACGAAATAATAATAAAAGCGAAATCGAACGATAGAAATGAGAGATGACGAAAGAGCGATATAATGTTTCCTTGGCTCGATTGTTTGTAGGCAAATACTTGCGTATTATACAGTATGTAAGCGGCTGCGTGAACTGTACTATTATGTGCCATAGGATTCGGCTGATCATTATTTGACGAAAACGACTCTTGCTGCCGCGCGCTGCTGATTCACGCCATTATGGTACACTCTTAGCGCAATTTGTTTTACACCTATAATCATGCCAATGTTGCTGCTCCTGCGCGCGCCCAAGTTTTTTTCTTGTCCAGTCATTCTTAATTAACGATCGTGATGTGATCGTCGTTAGACGTTATAAGCGGCTTTTCAGCTCCGATGAACTGTTGGCTTTTGTTTATTTATTCATTTATTTTATTTTATTTTATTTTTTAAGCGATACAGTTCATTCAAAAAAGTGACTCAATCAAGACACGCAAAAAGATATAGACTTTACGAGTATTCGTGCAAGAAAAAAAGGAGAAGCGAGACGAGACGCATTGGCGTGTACAGAGCGTAACGATATCGCTCTCTTGCACACACTACATCCGTACACACTTGAAGCTTTAACTAGCACGTTGCGCGCGTCAACTATATAAGAGAGAAAGAAAAAAGAAAGAGAGAAAAAAAGCAAGTAAAAGGAGCAAACAAGAAGAAGGAGAATGTTGGCTGGGCTCGGGAATTTCGTATGCACGTCGGAGTCGGGCAAAGTTTCTAGCACGAGTATAACCCGCCACCGACGAGTTTACTGCGCGCACATATATATTATATGCATGTACGCGTGTGTTATACATGTACGTGTACGTATATAGGGGAGCACAGCAGCAGCAGCAGTGCAGCAGATGTCGAAAATTCGAGAGAAAGAGAGTCTGGTTGTACAGCATGGCAATAGGGTTTTTGCGCGGAGCGCCGATGCGCCTACATACTTATTTGCGCAGAGTGTGCACGACGCGCGGGCCACTCGCAGCGCGCGAGAACTCGACCTCCCTCGATGCAGCGGTAGCACAGTCGCTTTGACCTTACACTGCACTGAGCACTAAAAGCTATTAGGCCGTCATTTGCTGTGTCCAACTTGCTGTGCTGCTATGCACTATGCTCATTGGTATTTGGTCACGCATCCATCAGAATCATTGCACGTCTTGATTCCGAGGAAAAGCCGAGTTTCTATATTCTCTCGAAAACTGCCAGCTCGCAAGGGTACTTGTATAATACAACATGTAAGTCCGGATGAAAAAGGAGCACGCGTGTAAAGAGAGAGAGAGAGAGAGAGAGAGAGAAGAGAGAGAGAGAGAGAGGAGAGAGAGAGAGAGAGAGAGAGAGAGAGAGAGAGAGAGAGACAAAGAGTCGTCGAACGATACAACACGCTAGAGTTTCTCGAGAAACATGAACTCGCGTAGCAGCTCGATGTTGTGCAAGTACGATGTAACAATCCAATCGAACTAGCGGAGCACAGCCCATTGACACTACTAGACGACACAGTATCGTTCGCTTGTCGCACACGCGCGCTTGAGAGTAAATCACACTCTCTCTCACTCTATCTATTTCAAATCCAATGTTGCTGCTGCTGTACCGACTCGCATTGCACGTGCACCGTAGTGTTAACAGTCCAACTAGAGAAAAGGTAAAAAGGCATACTTTTCTCTCTCCGTCTGCCTGTCGCGATAAAGAGGAGAAATATGCCTTTTGTATTTGTGTCTATGTGTGTGCGTGTGCGTGCCCGATACCAGCGTACGTATGTATGCGCGTGTCGAGGCTTATTACTGCACACAACTCCCGCGCGACTTTGCTTCATCGCGTGCGCAGGCCAAGTAAAGGGAGACATGAGCCGCTGCCGTACTGTGTGCTGAAAAAGCAACAAGGGAGGTATTGTTCGTTTGCTCGAAGTGGGATTCTCGTGTCTAGCTCTATATATACCTATATGTATACAACGCGCCCGACGAGGGCTTCATATATATATATCCTATAATAAACAACAATGCCTACGCCCGCCCGCCAGAATAATTATTTCGGTATTAAAGTGAATAATTGATTGCTCTGCGGACTGACCGAGCGAACGAGGGTGGATCCTTCGCCTTTTTAATGCCCGACCAGAGTAGTAGTCCGTGCTTTGCAGCGACCATCGTGTTTTTTGATACGCGAACCCAGCTCGCAGCATAAGTATATAAGTGCACCTCGATGTATTTATCATTCTCGCGAACCCTTGACGAAGCGTATCGCCGGACGAGAAGCGGACGTGCGCGATAACGCTGAGAAAACCCAAGTTAGTCGTAATTCAATGCGATACAGAGTACATTCGAGTGTTTGTTTACACTCGCTCTGGAGTATATTATATACATGTGGGGCCCGAAGGGGGGACGAGAAGGGAAACGTATACATGTGTGTGCGGAGGAAAAAAGAGTGACAGATAACAAATCGCTCGTATTAATAGCGTCGCGGCGGCTTATTTTCTAAACACACACACGCACACGTATACGCGTGGCATTTTTGTACGATGAATTGGTGCGCACAACACGGCGCAAAATCCATTCATCGGCACTTGAATGATGACAGCACACAAGACAGCTCGCGGCGATATTGTATATTGTTTCGCGCGAAAAATGTCTTATCGCGCAGCCAGTCATTGAGAGAAAAAATATTTAATCGCCATTGTACGTGCAGCCGCCGCCACTGCTAGCTCCGTCACCGACTCAGCAGTAAGTGGAATTTTTAATTGTTGTTACGAGCCTCGATCGTTGTGTGAGTGTCGTATGTGACTGAGAGCCGACTACTGCGATAGAACGAGAGGAGATATAGAGAGGGAAAAGATTTACATTCTGAACGTAATTTACGCGAATGTATTTCGGCCGCCCACGTTGTTTGGCGAGAACAAAAAAAAGAGCACACGCGAAAGTTCAATCAATGTTTCGAGCTGGATGAGGAAAAAAAACGTGTCGCTCTTGCTGTACACATATATTATGATGCAAAACAGAGGCGACGTGTCTCTCGTATTATACGATATTATTTCACTTTGGGCATTGCGTGGCGAGCTCGTGTCCTCTCTTCTTTATTCGAAAAGTGAATAGAAAAAAACGTTGAAACTTTAAAACATATACAAACACACACGCACATGTCTACATGTAACGCGCGGCGACGACTCTCTCTTTCTCTCTTTATATTAGGAGTCTAGTGACTTGTTTTCAGTACAAATAATCGCTCGATTTAAATACGCGGCGTAAAGAGTCGCTTCGAAAACACATTCCGTTGGTCGTCGGCGCTGCCACAGCTCTACGAGTAGTAGTAAAATAATATATGCAAATAGTCACTTCTCCCACTTCCGGAGGACTACCGGAATATAAATTCCTCGTCCTCGCGTCGTTTTTTTTTTTTATTTTTCGCTTCATCTTCGCATCAGCCACGAGCACAAATTATGAGTCTTATCTGTTGCGAAATAAACACGAATGCAGTGTCCGAGCCGAGAATCCCAGAGACTTTATCTGCAGACTCGTAAATTTACACTAGGTCATTATCGATGCCGGCATCAATTAGCGACTATCGAATAGTATTACGGGGTCGTGAATATTCAAAGTGTCTCTCGTCGTAGCTGTAAGATTCTTTAAATACGGCTTAAAGAATCGTCTACAATGGGCTGCGGCTCGAAGTAAAGAGACTGATTGGCCGTCGGATGGCTGAACGCGAACGAACGTAGCACGAATGAAACTCGATAGATTTTCGGAGCAAGCGCGTCCTCGATTCACGTAATCGATCGTAAACAGAAGAAAATAACGGAGAAAAGGCGAAATCGGAGTCGCGGGCATGAGTCACGGAAAAGAGAGCAGCAAATGGATCGAAACGCGTAGTAGGCTGTAGAGTAACGCGTGGAGGATCGCGCCGATGCCCGAGCGTTGGCGCTCACGCGGCGCGGTGGCGGCGGCGTCTGAAAATAGATAAGATTCGTCGAAGGCATAACGAGAAGAGCGTGCATGAACTCACCGGATGCCTAGCTGCAGCGGCAGCATTGATACCAGTTCCGCTCGGATACATCCTTTTGGACGTGGTCGACTGTTCGCTACAGTGCGAGGACGCCGACGAGGGCCGCGCCTGGGAAGAAGCGTAGCCTGCCTCCTCCTCGCGCTCACCCCTCGTTGTTATTCCCGGAATATTTGCGACTTTTATTTTTACAAATTTGCGTGTCACACGCTCGCTGCAACGCTCTTACGGTCCCGGCGTGCGCTCGCTTTCGCTCGGAGCAACGAGCCTCCGCTCGATCCGCTTGAGAGATGGAGAGGCAGCAGCAGCAGCCACTTGGCCTTGCTATAACGGATATGCGGGGATCGATCACTCGCACTAGCTTCTCTTGCTTCAATACGTACGAACGTCACACTTGAACACCCACACAGCAGCTGGCACACTGATCACAACAATAATAATAACACGAACAACAACAACAAAACCACAATCGGCCGTTGCACCAAGGATGCAATTTTGAAAACACCTGCAGATCTGAAACACCCACGCACACAGATAGAGAGAGAGAGGGAGACAGATCACTGGGGGGGTGAAAGCCGAGAACGAAGCGAACACGACGAACTTGTGTGCGAGACGCAAAACGCAGCGGCTGCAGCTCGGCCAAAGGTTCACTGTGAACTGACTACTAGTACTAGTCGCTCGGCAAACATACGCGGCGTATACGCGGACTTTGGAGCGCGCGCAAGCAAACGTACACGATCCGTCGCAGCCGGCTGGCGTTTTGAAACTGCCGAGGCCGTGGCGGACGCGCCGCGAATTCCTGACGCTGCTGCCCTCTAGCGGCCGGGCTGCACTTCAGTCGGAGTCATTTCGGAGTCGACGATCGGTTGCGTTTAGTCGGCGGCAGTTCGACGGACGACGACGTTACTCCACTCGCTTCCCCCACTGGCGGAGCACGTGTGCAACCGTTGCTCGCCTGCCAGCCTCTCAGCCATAATAAATACGTGTTTTACCTGCAAGCGTGCTGCTGTGTATACACCCAACCGTGCGCTGTCACTGCCATCCACTCGATGAATATACACGCGCGCCTAGCTATATAGCATGCTATGATATTATGTGCGAGCGACCGATGCATGTATATAGCGCTCGACACTACTCGCGTTACGCGCCGCTGTCTTGTGCCGCCGCTCGCGACAATTTTTTTACTCTCGTACTCGCGCGCGCTATACTTATATCCAGAAATGCCTGTGTATATGAGTGTTTGTGTGGAGTAGCTACACCTGCTTTACTTATGCTAACGAGCGTGCGCCCGACGATTATACACGATTTCACTCGACGAAATACCGACGAGGCTCTATCTAATCGCCCGCCCATTTTCCTATAATACGTCAGAGTCACCATGTAAATAGCCGTTTCGTTCGTATATAATAGGTGTGAATCGTAAGAGGATGCGATCGTCGAGGTGTGAGACGACAATTACTCTCCTCCTGCGTGCTTATATACGGATGGAAATTTAGACTCGACAAAAATCTCAATCGCTATTAGAAGGCGGCGGAGAAATTTTTTCGAGACCGGTCCGTGATTTATCGGGACGCTTCACAATTAGCCTCTAGGCATTATTCGGTTTTATACAGATTTTCGAGTGATTTTTTTTTACGGATCGCTATAGCCATCTAATGAAATTCGAGCTTTGTCGAGATTCATGACTTTTCATTTCTTTCGTATTACATTCTTGCTGGAGAAAAATTTTTCCGAAGCTATATGTAATCATAGTTTCCGAGAAAACAAAAATGTATTTTACACAAATAATATTTGTTATTGCTGCGAGTCATTTTCGACGCAGAGCGCAGCTTGTCAACAAGTAGATTATGTGCTCTTTTTCTGTAGCTCTCGGAATTTATCTTTTTGTTTCGCAAAACCAATACACAAATATCGTACGAAAATATATAAATGTTTAAATACACTCAGCGAGAATGATACACGCAGACAAATTAATAATTATCAAGCCCGATAATTTGTTGGCTCGATTCCCAATGAAAATCGCTCGGAGCTATATTAATGTTTCACGAGCGCATATAATATACTGTAATAATTCCGCCAAGTATTTCATTAAGCCTGCCTGTAGAGAGCAGTCGTGTCACCCCTTTTATCATAGCGAGCGCAACTGGCCACCGCGTAGCTATTATACTTGTAAATGTGCTCGATTTTCTATGCGTAATTGGAAAAATGAAATTTTCGGTGCCCGCGCAAAATACGACCGCGTGTAAAACAGATTTCGCGCTCGAGTGCCTCTAATGTGTGTGTGTGTGTGTGTGTTATATGTGCAAGTTGGTAGGTATATATCTGTATATCGAAGCGCACCCGCGTCCATATTTTGCATTTTCGCAATGGTCAGAGCTGCTGCTACTGGCGGGTGACTCGATTGCTATTATTCATGGCAAACGACTTTGTTTCCCGTGGCTGCACACATGAGACATTTAAATACCCTGTACACGCGCACAGTTTATGTTAGCATACACACACACGTGGCTATGCCCTGTGCAATGCGCGAGTGTCTATTTCCACTGGTCTCTTTGAAAGCAGAAAATTTGTGGCCTATGGAATGATAGTTGGACTTGAATTTTGTGTCGTTGCGCAATGAGCGGCCCTTCATCAAGCTGCAACTTTTTGATTTCTTGATTGATTAAGATATCTGTGTTATATGCGACACTGTAGCAGACTACGTTGTAATATCTCGGGGACGTAAACAATTAGTAAAATTCGAGTCATGACTCAAAGAGTCTTCGTGGTCATCTGCTGCAACCATATCTTGACGTGATGCGTCTACGATGGCGAGACGCAGGACAATCATCCACAGACGATTCCAAGCCTCAACTACGACTCGCTTGGAAGAACACTTGCTGCCTCGACTATCTTAGAGTGATTAAGCAGAAGATATACCAAAATTCGTGTAAGCAGCCGGCACGACATGTTGCGGCTAGGTGTATGTCTAAGTAAAAGAGAAAGTATGTCTGATAAGAGCTACTTAGCTTACTTAATTTAAATTCAATTCAAATTGTTTTTTTTTGAATTTTCTTTTATTTAGTCAAATATGTTACGCATAGATAATTATGATAACTATATAGTGGCTTGGGCGTTAGGATCGCCTCTCGATCGGATCACATGAAATTCGACGATCTAGTCGATTCCCGCGAAAAACATTTAATGGTCTTAAAAATGCCGCGTAGGCCAGTGGCTTCTCTCTTCTCAGATGTTAAAAGTGTTTGACAAATCTATCACTCTATCATACGATTCATAAGTGAATGAGATGTATTGTACCGTTCAAGTGATAACAGATATGAACTTTAATGATAACATCTATTAACTCTTATCAGTTAACATGGATACTATACAAATACTAGAGCTCCATCCAAAAATGCTTCGCACAACTCAAATTTACTCGTGGTTCGAAAATTGATAAAAATGTTTACCAATGTTGGATTTACAACACATTGTGGGTAATTGCCATTAACATTACATTTTTAAAATGCTTTTGAGAAAACATTTCTGTATGTGCATAATCTTTTTAACCTTTGAACCATTTACTTCAACTTGACCCAAATATATGGAAAGCGATTCCCATAATCTATCTTGGGATATTATTGCTATATGTACATTTTCGTAACACAACATGATACGTTTGTTGTACTAAATATAATCGGTCTGTACAAATAAAGAGATTTGATAACTATTTGGATCTATAGATACTTTCCAATTGAGTCAACATGACAATAATCGATAATCGAATTAAAAAAAATTTTCAACTCACGCTGAAGAATTACACTTCAAGATTTGCTTTTGTGTTGCCTTTTAAATGAATTTCATTTCGAACCTTTAAAAAGTCGAAATTAGACCCAAAAAACATTGATATATCACGAATAAATTTTATTTATCTATTTTTCAAATAGATAGACAATCCTAAACCTTAATTTTTAAAAATTAAAATAATCAGCGTTTTGAGGAACCAGTTACAAAATCATTGAATGACATGGAGTGAGGGAATTTTCAAATTAATAATTTCTCGCCGGCTCTAGTGCTAACCTTATTATGCTAAAATGGATTTCCGAAAAGGCTACTAAATGCTACGATAAGGTTAAGTACTGTACTTGAAGAAATCGTGTCAAAACTCATTAAAATTTGATAAAAGCTTTCATTTAAGTTTTTAAGTTTATTTTGCGTATTTATTCAAGATTGATTATTCATGAAATATAAGTATACTGTTGGAAACGATTGATGAAATTAAGAGTTCATTAATTGTTACTATAAAATGTATGATCTAAAAAAATCGCTTGGATTGGATTATTATATATGCTGATTCTGATGAACTCTAACGATTTAGCTAATGTACTTTTAACTGATTGGTCGGTGTGCGTGAAATCTGTTCACTATAAATATGTACCGGAACTTCCCGATTATTTTATACATACAAACTGTACAACAAAAGCTTGTCATAGCTCATTGATTGGAGTTGCGACACGGTATGTCTTGTATGCTGTACAGCTATCAGACACGTAAAAAACTTGGCGATCGATTCTTTTCCTCTTTCTCTCTTTCGCATTCGCGATACACAACAAGCCTTTTTCTTCGGAACAATTTCTTGCTTCAACGACGTTTCTGCCACGCTATAACAGCCTTATTGTGAGCAGTTGAACAATACAAAGATTGTATTTTACAGCGTCGGTGAATTTATGGAACACCGCAAAGATAGAGCTAAAAACTTAATGATCCTTTGAATTATTTACGTCCAACGGGTTACTCGTTTTATACATGATAATTCGATATAACAAGACACGTAATGAGATTATATTGAATGCATTCTAAGACATGCTCTACAGTATACTTGTCCACGTTTACACACAATTCAACACTTGTATGTAATGCATGCTCACATACATAATTTTGTAGCGGACTTTTAATAATTGAGTCTTTGAGTAAGCGCAATATTATGACAATCAATTTTAATGTTAAAAATATTGTGAGCCTTATTTTCATGTGAATAATTTCATGTTTAAGAATAATGCCACCGACAAATATCGCAACTTTTTTGGAAATTTGTAAAAAATATATGAGTTTTAAATAAAATTTCGAATATTTTACAAACTATCAAACATTTTAATTAAAAGTCACTTCCTTGCTAGAGATGCACTACATTTTATGGCTTGTTTTTGTCCTATGAAAAAGTTTTTACATACCAGCGGCCCGAAAGTAGCATTTTCCTGCCGCTGCGCTAAACGGAATATTGCTATTTTCGGGACACGGGGTATGTAAAATAGCATACCGGCCTAGGGCAGTAATATATTATTTGAATATAAAAGGGCCAGTAGAATTGGACACATACTAACCAAAGTTGTAACGTATTTTTTTTTTTTTTGCTAACTTATGACCAGTTTTGGTCCACACAAAATTCGTGCAAATTACCATTTTAACGAGCTTTTAATAATTATTTTTAATTTTCTATACATGCAATTTAAAACGTCTATTAAATCTAATTTGTGAATTTTAATTTAATAACATTATTATGAACTTAATTACAACCGTGGTTCAAGTTATACAATAATTTTTATTTGCCACTTTCAGATTTGCGCATAAATGTCTGTGCCATCTAGTGGCACAGATTTGAAGCGGTGCTATTGTACTTAAAGTGATTGCGAACTGGTATAACTTTTTTGAAACAGCTATAGTTAAATTTTTATTTTCAGTTTCTTACACTTAACATCTTTAACATAATTATAATTGTATGAAAAAAGCAAAGAAGAGTTCAATTAACGGTAAGGTAATTTAAAATATTTGAAATGATAATTTTTTGATCATTTGATCATTATAATGTTGAGCATTTTTATCAGAGCTGATTACATAATATTCAGGGATTGTACAGCTTATGCTAAGAATGTATTTTAAATTTTGGGTATACATTTATTCTTAAGTAACTTAGTGTTCGAAAACATTTTCAGACTTACAAAATGTAGTTTTAAGTTATCTCAGATGTATAGTGGTGTTAGTCAATGAACTGGTGATGCTCCAAGAACCATGCCAGTTTAGGTACCAATCCTGAAAAAGATATTGCCACAACAATTTTAACTTTACGGTTAATGATAAAAAATGTTCGTGAATGAGCTCTTCAAAAGTAATGATATTAATATGAGCTCTTACAAATTATTCGATAAAATCAAGTTACAAAATTTCACAATTTATTATAAAGCAGCGTAGAGATGAATAGCATCGTTTTTTTGAAACCGCAAACTCCGTGATGATTACTTAATTTTAATTCATAATTTTTTTAATATCAAGGCGATGAAAGAATATGAGTATTTTGAAAAATCTTACAAAGTGGGCAATTTTTTTCATTCATCAGATTTAACTACTAGAAATCTAATAATTATTTTAAATTTGTCCGAAAAATTGATCTCAATCTCAATAAAGTTTTTTTATTCGTCACAAGTCCACTGGAATCAGAAAATGACACGTTTTTGTGCGCCCTTTAATTTCGTTAATTTTCTGTTGGTACTATCTTATCGTATATTGTATTGCAATTAAAATAACAAAAAACCTTTGCTTGACTTATAGTTGATAAAATTCATGATTCAACCCTAAAAAAAGCTCGAGATTCCAAATTAAAAAATAATAATAAACATTTTATTTATGCATTAAGTACTTTTAGAAATTTGCGACAAGAAAAAGTAGTTATGTAAAAAACTTATAGCTTAATTCAGTCAGTAATAAATATTGATTTTACTTATTAATAATATACGTAAGCAATCAGTCTACCAAAGCAATGATAAAGTAAAATTGTTTTTGTTGTTATAGAGTTTTTTTTTTTAATTTCGATAAAAATAAGGTTTTAATTATTTTATTCGTGCAATCGTGTTTTCTATTTTCATTCTTAAGGCTTGCTTGGACCTAAAAATTCAATAAAAAATTTGTAGTTTATTTATTTCATTCGACAATTGTCCATTAAACAAAAAGGTGTCAAAAGTATAGAAAACAGTGAGATTTAGATGTATGAATGATTAAAGCTTAAACATGTACACAAGAGGATGTTGGCTTGCATATTGATATAAATATAGAAGGATTTAATAATATGCTCATAAGCACGTGTAATTGCTCGCACGATGACGCTTTTGACAATAATATAGATAAAGTGAAAAATCAATGGGCAGATGTGAAGGCTCGATAGGCTCGAGTGGAGTCGCAGTGCTCAGCGAGGGATTGCATATAGGATGTGTGTGTGTGTGTGTGTGTGCTGCATAGATGCTGCAGCGTATATGGACAGGGACGCGTACACAAGTTAAATTTACATCGCATACATTTTCGCATACATCTAAATATGTATTTTCTCGTATAACATTATATAAAAGTCGTCATATAGAGTCATAGGTGGATGTAGGAGAGAGCGAGAGAGCGAGACGTGGAAGGAAATGTGCAAGCCAAGTCGAAATATATGTATTATATAGGTATTATAGGATTGCCTCCCCTCCGTTGTGTTGTGCTCGCGCGTCGCGTCGTCGATGCAAGCAAGCTATAATGCAGCCGCTGCCGCGCACCACTGCGCGTGTATTATATACCAGTGTGTGTATAGTGTGTACGTGTGTGTGGGTATATAGTCATATAGGCATATAGCTGCTGCGAGGAGAGGCGTCTTATATATTGGAGCGTACACAGAAACAGGCAGTGCACTGTGTGTAGTGTGTATGTCCTCGTCGTTGGCACGAAGCAAAAGAGAACGACGAGGGAGAGAGAGAGAGAGAGAAGCGAGCGAGTGAGTATACTTCCTCGATGAAATAGCTAGCGGGTCTGTTCGTAACCACCCATAACCGTTTCTCCCCCCTGGTCCTCCTCTCTTTTGCTATATAGCTCAGCTTTATACTGCTACGCTACGCAGCGTGTGCGAAGGTTCTACTTGATTGCCAAGGCATCTTAACCTTCTCTCTCTCTCTCAGTCAGTCACTCGGTATACATAACGCGCGCACAGAGTGAGGAGCGAGCGAGAGAGAGAGAGAGAAAAAGCATGGCAGTAGTCGAGTCGAGAGTCCGCGCGGACTCGAGCGTCGCGAGGCGAGAAAACCTGACGAGAAAGCCGCGAGCCAATAGAGAGGCTTGGTGGCGGCTGCGGGGCCAATGAGGCGCTGACAGGCGGCCCGGGTCGACGCCCCTTCGAGCCGCGAAGAATCGGTAGGCGTTCACGAAAAAGTCCAATGAAGAAGTCGGGCCCGACTTTTTCAGCCAATCGGTGCGGCCCCGACTATACGCTTTTCTCGCCAAGAGTCCGCGCGGACTCTTATATTTCATATATATACACGTCCTACTCATGCGAATACGCCGCACTCTATACATGTGTATATAGGTACTGTGAATATCGTACAACTCCATACTGCCATCGCCGACGACGACGATATACATATAGCTATACAGTTAGCTAGCTCGAGCACATTTATATGTAGCTGCGCATCGGAGCTTTTTTGTGCCGAAGAAAGAGAGGCTTTTGGGTAGCGTGCGCCGTGCAGTGCACTACCTCCGAGTCTACTCACACACACACACACACGATAGCTATATGGAGTGCAGCAGCTACACGCGGTGCACTGGCTACCACATGCATGCGGAGCTGCTCGTCCAGAGCCAATTAATAGCGGAGCGGCGGCGCTGCTGTAACGAAACGGCGCCGAGCTCCGATGTATATGCACGCGATTGTGTGTACGACTCGGATCGACCACCGCCGCGAACGATCTGCACAGATGCGGACGCGCATATTATAGCCTGTACGACGACGACGACGAAAAATGGAGCTGCGACGACGATCCGAGTGCTTTGTTTTGCGTGTCTCGTACTCGGCCGACTGATCTGTAAGCATACCCCCAACTGCAGTGAAGATGCAACAACGCTATTAGCGCCCGAGTACGAGAAAAAGAGAGAGAGCCGACGAGAACGAGGCGTTAATTTACGCTCAGCCTTTGCGCGCCTATGCGAGACCAGCCGCGCGACCAAGGCTCGCAATCGAGTCGATTGTACGTCCCGGCCGACAACGAGTCACGGCCAATTTTCCATATTTTCTAGTTTCTCGCCCGCACTCTCGAATTTTCGTCGACCTTAACTACTGTACATGGAACTTCTGGCGCAAGGCCATCGAGGATCTTACGATTGGGATATTATCCCCGCGACTCGTCCGCTACGGAGCAAACACCGGACTAGCCTCATGTTTTCTCTATGTTGAGCTGCCAGTTTGCTTCTACATATAGGACATAAGTAACCAAAATAATAGCAGAGATCGCGACAATTGGATCGCAGCGTCGTCAAACATTACGCGTTTTATGGCTTGTGAAAGTCGTCTATGAGCCCGGCACACATCTGCTCCTATCTGCGGCTAATTCCTATCATTTTTCAATATCACCATTGCCAAGCGACTGACAGCCTCCATTTATAAAGAGCTCGCGAGTTCGAGCCCCAGTCCATCGATATCGATCTAAATCATTCCAGCCCGATCGCTACCCCCGGACCCTGCGACTTTTTATTACTTTCGTATTACGTGTGCGAAAAGCCTCTAAGCGTTCCACGAATTTGCCTCGACTCTGCCGGCCCTCGTGACGATGCCCGGTATCGGTAGCGAAATTACAAGTACCGTATTTAGAGCTGTGAAGGATATGCACCATATCAAGCTCCTTTCCACGATACCATAACAATTTTTTCATTCTTTCAGCAAAGCCATTGTTCTTTTTCGAAAAGCAAGATTTTGCCGCTACGGATTTCGTACCTGCTTCATCCAATTTTGCTCCAAAGTAACAACTTAAAGGAATGGCAAACTCACTTGCCATTTTTCACATATTATAGCAGCAAATATACTTAACTAATTACTTTTTGTCATGTTGAGTCCGAAGGAAACTTCTATCATCTCTTTATTCAACGAATCTTTATGAACTTCAATCGAATTAGGTTTCTCACATCAACATAATAGGACTTTGAATGAAATTAAAACCTTTTTTCTATAAAAATGATTACGAAAACTGTCACATTAACTATAGTTTTTAGTGCCGAACAACTAATAAATAATTGGTATCAGGACGAAGTTGAACTATGAACTTCAAAAATACGAATGGCCCTGCACTTGCGAGTTGCGCATTAGGTTGTTTCAATTTTTAACACTGCTCATAGAGAGCGCTGCTCTCTGTCGCCGCGCGAGCAGAATAAAAACATAAAATAACACGTGTGAAATTGGAGTATAGTAGGCCAAGTAAGTACACAAAAAAACTTTTTATTCACTGTCAAAAATTACAATTATATCACGATTTGTCATCAAAACCTTCGCGGAAATCCTGATTGCAGATGTAGTTGACGAATAGTTTAAAATTAGCGAGATTTCTGGTCATTTTTTTCATTTCAAACGAGCGTAATCGCCGTTGTGGGGTTAGGTTGATTATTCTAGGTCCGGCTATTCGTAAGCGTTATAACAGATTGTTACAAAAATTGGGTGATTACAGATCATGGGTCGAGTTATCCGTGCACAGCGTAAGGGAGCTGGCTCAGTTTTCCGAGCCCACACCAAAAAAAGGAAAGGAGCACCCAAACTTCGTTCCCTGGACTACAGTGAAAGAAATGGCTACATCAAAGGAGTAGTCAAAGTAAGCATTTTTTCATTGTTAACAGCGATATGCTTTCTGTCGGCTTCATGAGTATTTAGAGATTCATACTAATTTAAATTGTTAATTTCAGGATATCATTCACGATCCTGGTCGTGGAGCTCCTCTGGCCGTTGTGCATTTCAGAGACCCGTACAAATTTAAAACGAGAAAGGAACTGTTCATTGCTCCTGAAGGACTTTACACTGGGCAGTTTATATATTGCGGCAAAAAAGGTATTTGTAGTAAATTTTGATTGACTTTTAATCATTTGATTATCAGAATATCTAGGATTGTCAGAAAATTCATGCATGAAATTTTGCAGCAAACCTTACCATTGGCAATGTTATGCCTGTGGGAACTATGCCCGAGGGTACAATCATCTGCAACGTTGAAGAAAAGACTGGTGACAGAGGCCGATTGGCTAGAGCCTCTGGTCTATATGCCACCGTTATTTCTCACAATCCACACAAAGAGGACTCGGGTAAAGCTCCCATCTGGTGCCAAGAAAGTTATTCCATCTGCAAATCGTGGAATGGTTGGTATCGTAGCTGGTGGTGGACGTATTGACAAGCCTATATTGAAAGCTGGTCGTGCTTACCACAAATACAGAGTCAAGAGAAATGCTGGCCAAAGGTAATCACGAAACTTTTATATATTATGTGGAAAAAATATTCACTATAAATTTATTACAATGATGGTTTTAGACATTTGAAAACCGATTTAACATTGGAGGAAACATATATTTACTGATTATTTACAGAATTCAATTTTTATAAAGCAGACGTTTATAACTGTTGTTAAATGGAAAATATATTACTTTTTCAGGTTCGTGGTGTTGCTATGAACCCTGTTGAGCATCCTCATGGTGGTGGTAACCATCAGCATATTGGTCATGCTTCCACAGTCAAGCGTGGAACAAGTGCTGGTCGCAAGATTGGTTTGATTGCTGCCAGAAGAACTGGTAGAATCAGGGGTGGAAAGACTGAAACTAAAAAAGATGATTGATTTAATAGTAAATAGCTCATTATAGAGTAATTTCTAAGCAGTTATTTTAATAAATTAAATTCAAATCATTGAAAAAGTTTTTTTATTTAATATAAATACTCAATACAAACGAATCTTTAAAATACCTACATTTTTATAGTCCATAAGGAAATTATTGATTTTTTTTGTTAATTGTTAACAATATAGACAAAATACTATCTCTCGAATTGTGAAAAATACTTCTCAAGATTTTTGTTAAATTACTTATTTTTAATCGTTTTTATTTTTTGTCATTTATTCGGTTTTATAATTTCTTCTAGATCTTCTACCCACGAGTTTTTTGTAGAGGTTGGGAAAATGATTTTGCACATCTATTAGGTATAATTAAGTCTAAGAATCTAAATCGACAAACGCTTATCATGCGAAATTTGGTTGTACCAACTGTTTGTTTTTCTTGTTTTGTTCTATGCTTTTGAAAGTAAATTTTAATTAAGCACTAGATAAAAGAAGTATTTTCAGTAATCAAATTGGATCAAAGTAATATATACAATAACGTAAAAAATAATTCATTATAACTAAAAATCAATCGAAAAGTTTACATGTGAAAAATATTTTTTAATTCGAGGTATGCCTACTATAAACGTTTGACGATGCACCAAATTGATGCACAAAATTTTCAAAAATTACCATTGCATAATAATTGTATTATTTTTTTTTATTTAAGCACAATTTTTTAAAAGAAAATCCGAAGGAATGCTTTCAAAAGGTTTTGTCCATATAAAGCTGTTGCAGCTGAGCTGTCCGTAGTTTCTGACACTCGATTCTTTGTTTTTTCATGGAATATTTAATTTTTATCAGCCATCATCTAATGCGTTTATTTTCTAGTTGCAAACATGAAAATTTGTCACGGAGGGGACAAATCGCACTTTTATCAAGTTTTACAACGACAACAAAGTTGAAATATTTTTTCCGATCATCCACAAAAATTATTTGTAAAAATAAACGTTTTTATACCACCAGAGTTGAAAACAAAAAGTGCTAGTTCGAAAATTCGTCGATAACGGAGGGGTCACTATACTATTAGGATTTTCGTGTGCAACTATTGTTATAGCGAAGCTGCAATTAAGATTTGAATATTCTACGGGTAAAAATCGAGTACCTCAGTTGAGAAAGATGACCCTCATATAGTTCGAGAGGTCAAAATGACTTTCTAGCACGTTTACTGGTCCTATATTTCTGTGGTGGAAAGGGAGAACCGACCAACTCCATTTTTCGTGTTTTCGAGAAAAACGCGTTTAAAGTTGCGTATGAGTGCGTAGCTAGCCGCGGATAACCAGAGCTCTGCACCCGTGATATTTTAACCTACTATGTGGTACCTTTTGACCGGTGTATCTATCAAATTGATAGCGTAGGTGCGGAGCCAGATTAGGTGGACTTGGTCGGTTTGCCGGGAAACGGTTTGCGACTAAGTCCACTTTCGCGGCAATTCTGCTTTTGAAAATGAATTTTTCTTGTGGGTTTTATAGTAATTCAGTTTTTTTATGTTTCTAACTTGAAAAAATAACTCATAAAACGTATCAAAATGCCAGGATTGTCAAATAAAAAGATGATTGACGTTTGGTTACCTGAATAAATGTTTTCATTTTTTTTAGCCTTATTTTATTCTGGCAGCTTCCAATGAGGTGAGAGTTGACATACACAGTGTTCGAACATCATATTTTATCATTTTGAAACCAAAGTAGACTCGATATCGCATTTTGGAGCTCGCACAGGTGGACTGAATCGGTTTGCCGGTCACCGTTTGTCACGAAATTGATTTGGTCGCTTTGGCATTGTGCTGTACCAAGCGATAGACTCAATTTTCGAACTTTCTGGCATTCGCACATCAAAGTTTACACTAAACATAGATGTTTTACTTCATAAACTCGATTTCGAAAAAAATGGAGTTGGTCGGTTCTTCCTTTCCACCACATATTTAAAATGAATGTAAAATTTCACATAATTTAAGGATACATTTGTTACTTATGTACAATTGTTTTTAGACTATTTAAGATGATGAGTGACGTAATAAAACTTTATTTAGGATGTCTAGAATAGGGCCCATGTACCACAATATTGCTGGATATTTGTAAAAATGTGTTTAACCCGTTAACGCCCAGACGGACAGAATTTTTATTTCTTTTGTAGTGACCAATAAAATCATCTTATCAGGGCGAGAAAAATTCTAGAGTACTCATTTTCGATGTAAAATTTAATGTACTTTTCGAATATGAGTTTATAATTGACCTACGATGCATATTAAAAAAGTTATAAACAAATTATTGCAAAAAAACACGATTTTGAATCCTGAAAAAAAATTTTGATTCAAATTTTTTTTATGAAAGAGACTTCGATCGTGGCCAATAATACTCAAAATTGTGGAATAACGATCTAAAGTTTAAAGTACCGTAGGTGGGATTGGAAAATTCAAGATGGTGGACACCAAAAAATACACTTTTCCAGAAAAATGTACTAAAAACCTTTGGTATTTTTTAATCCTAAACGATCAACTTTAGGAAAAAATGCTACTCTACAAAAAGTGTTTAAAATCATTCAAAGATTACGTAGGAATTTTTTCAGAATTTTTTGAAAATGTTTGAAAATTTTTGAAAAATGAATGAATTAGAAAAAATCGAAAAATTCTTAAACATTCTGAAAAATTCCTACGTTATCTTCAAGTGATTTTAACCACTTTTTGTAGAGTAACATTTTTTTCTAAAGTTGTTCGTTTACGAATTAAAAAAATGTTTTTGTTCATAGTGGAATTCGGTCATTTTTCAAAAATTTTCAAACATTTTCAAAAAATTCTGAAAAAATTCCTACGTAATTTTGAATGATTTTAAACACTTTTTGTAGAGTAACATTTTTTCCTAAAGTTGATCGTTTACGAGTAAAAAATACCAAAGGTTTTTAGTACATTTTTCTGGAAAAGTGTATTTTTTGGTGTCCACCATCTTGAATTTTCCAATCCCACCTACGGTACTTTAAACTTTAGATCGTTATTCCACAATTTTGGGTATTATTGGCCACGATCGAAGTCTCTTTCATAAAAAAAATTTGAATCAAAATTTTTTTTCAGGATTCAAAATCGTGTTTTTTTGCAATAATTTGTTTATAACTTTTTTAATATGCATCGTAGGTCAATTATAAACTCATATTCGAAAAGTACATTAAATTTTACATCGAAAATGAGTACTCTAGAATTTTTCTCGCCCTGATAAGATGATTTTATTGGTCACTACAAAAGAAATAAAAATTCTGTCCGTCTGGGCGTTAACGGGTTAATGAGCAAAAACAATCGATTCTGAGTTCATGACAGGTCAAGGAGACATTTTGCATGTTTATCCGGCAGGCAAATCAATGTGGTCATAATTTATGGAAATTTTATAGTTGCGGAAAGTGGAATTCTGTTAAATGAAAGGTTCTACCATCTCAGTTTTCATTTTTTTAAAGTTTTCTAATAGCTACGATAACAAGACATAGCATATCACGCTTTTTAAAATAATGCACCATCTATTGCACTAATTACAGTAAAATATTACAATTTTTCTATTTTTAATTAAATTTGATATTCTCTGTTTCAAAAAAATGATTTCTGTTGAATTCATCTGAATACATTCTATAATTCTTATTTAAATATTTTAAGGAAGATACTACATTAATATTTACAACATTAAGCTGTTAAAGTGAAATAATATTTTATACTTGATTACTTCAAAGTACTTAGTCCAGTTAGATGCAAGAAAATAGTTAAATACATCTTTATTATAACATAGAACTTCAACATTTGATACAATCATGTTACCACTTGCCAGCTGTCATAAAATAATGAACTACTGTATGAAGCAATTTAGTTCCATGTAGTGTCATTTTGTTCTATGCATCATTGGCCATAAATGCAATTTCAAGTAAAATTGATTATTAAAAATAATCAGAAATTAATAATAAATTTTACTTAACTGTATGCACAAATAGTGAAAGTAGATCTTATACTAAGTTTGAGAATGTGTCTGTGGCCAATGGTTTATCAAATAAAATGATACCACATTAAACTAAATTGACTTATCCGATGGTTCAGCATCTTACGACACATGTATCTTTAGTGTGTCGAATACTAAACTGTGAAGGTCAATGGTATTATAACAATGTATTTAACTATTTCTAAATAAAGTATTAGAGAACGTTATTGTGTCTGGTTTTCAAACAAAATTTTATTAACTTTTTTAGCTTAATGATGTAGATACAAAGACAAAAAAAAATGTTACTTTAAGCCTTTAATAAATATCTTAAACATTAACATGTATTTCTACTATATAAGATACAGTAACAAATAACTTGGTAAACCAAAAATCTTAATGACACTAAGTATTAATTAATATGCAAACATTTTATTCATATTTCACATAAATTTTTTTGTAATATTTTTAAATTGATAAGTAATCCTCTGCGAACATCTCATCATACCTTAATTGGTATTACTTATATATTTTTAAAATGTAATTTTAATTGAAATCAAGAAAAGTATCAATTGAAATTTAAACGAAACAATTTCTAGTAGTCAAATTAACCAGGCCAAGTATTTTTTTCAAGACCAAACTACTCATTGATAAACACGTTTGTTGGTCATAAAGAAGCGGTGTCATCAGTCAAGTTCAGTCCAGATGGAGACTGGCTTGCAAGCCCATGTAAGTTTATAATCTTTTCAAAATATTTAATAAAAGAAACTATTTTATTATTTAAGTTAAAAATTCAAAAATCTAATTCCATTATAGCTGCAGATATGCACATTAAAATATGGGATGCTTATGATGGAACATTTAGTAGATCAATTGATGGACACAAATTAAGTATTTCAGATACATCATGGTCTAACAATAATCAGCGTCTATAGTTTCAGCATCTGATGATAAAATTCTTAAAAATTGGGAACCTAGTTCTGTATGTACTCATGATCACAAATTATGATCACATAAAACCAAGATGTAAATATGTATAATTATAAAAGTGCATTTAACATTAATTTCAATGTTAATTCATTGAATTAAAAAAAATAATCTGATAAAAGTTAAACCAAAAACTGTAGTAATTACATTTTTATAACTGTAACAAAAATTGAGATGATCAAATAGTTGCATTAAATTCAAGCTAAACTGACCAATAAAATTAGTTTTGCTTATGATTTCATCCATTTTTTTCCAATTGTCTCATTATAACAATTATAACAATTCATACAATTTTGAATATATAATAATAGTATTAGTCTAGTTTTGTATTGAAACTCAAATAGAACCAAAAATCATTTAACAAAGGTAACACATAAAGTGATTCTTATAAAATATATTAAATACATTTCTTTTGTTTCAGAAACAATGTTTAACAACTCTAAAGAGCCACAGTAACTGTGTATTTTGCTACAATTTTCAAGACTCAAATCGAATTGTATCAGGATCTGTAAGAAAAACTTTACCACAATTGTCATAAAAATTTTAATTTTTCATACTTAAGATGACTTTATGATTACAGTTTGATCAAAGTGTGAGAATATGGGACGTTAAAACTGGAAAATGTTTGAACATATTACAAGGTCACACAGATATAGTGAGTGTTGTTCATTTTAACAATGATGGTTCACTAATAGTGTCTATAGCAGTTATAATGGCTCATGGTAAGAATTTACTCTTAAATTTTAGAGATAAAAAATATTTTTACTTTATTTAGAGAGGAAATTATAACATAGTTTTTCTCGCGTTTTTATGAATTTTCATTCTATTTACTCTGAATTACAATCAAAATGTCTATGGGTCAGTATATTTGGTGAAAAGTTGTATTTTGGTCTCCGAAAGAACGTAATATATTGGTCTATTCAAAGGAGAGGAACAAATTTGCTTTTTGGCTTTTAAAATTGCTATTATTTATTCGATCAAGTTTAAAAGGTTCAAAGTGTATTTCTATTGATTAACCAATTGCTCACGGTCGAGTAAAATAAGGGCCACAAGGAAAATCATAAAAAGTACGCCGAATCCACAAATGCAAAGCCCTATCGAATAATCAGGCCAGGTTAAGGTTACTCTTGTCAACCCGCGAACCAACCAATCTGGCATACAACTTAGAGTAATCTGCGGACTAAGCGTCTGCGTAGTCCTGCTGAGTTCACGATCCATTCGTCGTGCCAATCGTCCGTCTTTTAAAGTTTCGTCTGTTTCGTGGTGTACATTAATTTCATATTGAGTGCCTCCGTTATTCTCATTCATTAAATAGGGTAGATATTGATACAAATGCTGTTTCGCAGCATTCCAGTTGGGTCCCCTTCCGATTTCAGGTGGTATTCCCACCTCCTGAGTCTGTGGTTTTGATAACTGAGACTCGTCCGAATTTTCACTGTACCGGTCAAACGGTACGTCACCCTCTGGCAAAACTCGATCGATACTCGTAGATCGATCCACTAAAAGTTTCCTCTCCTCACTCGTCGATGGGTTCACTCCAGGTTCCTCCTTTTCACTCGTCGATGGATTCACTCCAGGTTTCTTCTCGTCGCTCGTCATTTTTCGGTCGAACAAAAAATTGAAATTAGGATACACGTGAATTTATTACTGAATCGGCTCTTTGAACCTTGTCCACTACTTTAGTTAATGGTCAATTTATCCCACTGTTAGAATGTGTGAGGTGCCTTACGGTGGTCTTATCGAGTAATTTATCTAACAATAGGAAGATTCTCTGCGATTTTGTCGACAGTGCACCGCGTGTTGCAACATCTGCGTGTGTGTGCGTGGCTTTTTTGCGTGATATAGGGCGTTTCCCGAATGTCACAAAATGGTCACTTTACAGTTTCCCTTCAAAAAAGTTCATGTAAGGTCCACGAAATTCCTGCAGGAATCCTATAGGACGCCTGTAGAAATTTTACGGAATCCTACAGGAAATTTTTTCAAGGGCTTGCCTGGTGGCATATCAAACAAGGTCTCTCATTCATTTAACCCGCAACACTTTCTTTATTATGCCACCAGGCAAAGTAGTAAAGTGACTATTTTGTGACAATTGGAAAACGCCCTATTGAGAAAATGTTGGTTTTTGAAATTTGAATTTCTCATCGAGAAATTTATAAAACTAAAATTCAACTTTGAGTCCTTATAAATCAATGAGAAATGGACCTAGATATTACAATTTTTTACGTACTCATCAAACTTATTATTATGTAGCTATATATGAGGAATTCTCCAAAACTCATAAATTTTGTGAACTCTCATATACTACAACATTTTGTTACCTGAGACGTCATGGCGACCATACGATTTGTAAAAAAAGTATATTCAATTAGTTTTTTGATTTTTAAACGTCAACGCAATATGATTAATATTTAAAAAAAATACATCATTTAAGGGGTCACAAACTGTTACTCTGTTAGTTTTAAATTTTCTTAGAGCTCTGCAGAAAAACATTTTTTTGCAAAAATTCTGATAAAATTTGTGCAGCTAGTTTTTGAGGTATATTTATCGAAAAAATGATTTCGAATACATGGGCCAATACTTTTACGTGGTGTACAATCAATGTTTTTGGGGAATCTCGTTTTATTTAAAAATATTCTAAATTTTGTTAGAGCTGGTTTCGAATGCAATGTCGCAGATCAAGGTGTGACCGAAGAGAACATTCTGGTTTACACTGCACCAAATTACACGATTTATGTGAATTCATTGTTAAGGATAGATGACATTTAAAACAATCAGTGGTCTGGGGTTGAATAAAGTAACTTTTGAAGTATGTAAAAAATTTTTTCAAAAATTATAAGTATATGTATTAGATTGACATTAAACACGTGCCTAGGGAGAACGTGTTTATCAGCCTTGACTTCGTCTCGGCCGATAATTATGCGTGCTCTGAGGCTTTCTTCTTCGTTTCATAGGTGAGTATACTATTTTTTATGAATCCTCCAGCAGAAATTAACTTTTTCGTTTTGGCCGCCGGGACGAAAAAGGTTAATTTCGGCTGGGGTAGCATGAAAAATCAATTTTTTTTAAATCTTCGGGACTCCCCCTCAATGTTTTCAAACCCCCAAAAAAATCTCTGCAAAATTTCAGCTCATATGAGTGAAAAAAACCGTGCTAGAAGACGAGTGTTGATTTTCATGAAATTAAATGGAAAAGTAGTTTTCTCCTATTATACACGTACGGGTTTGCCAATTAATTTAATATAAATTAACACTCGTCTTGTGGCACGGGTTTTTTCACTCATATGAGTTTTCAGAGATTGTTTTTTTTGGGGTTTGAAAACATTGAGAGGGCGTCCCAGCGATTAAAAAAAAATCGATTTTTTATTGTCAGTCTAATGTAGAGTCTATATATAATGCAAAGTAATATTTTAAGTATAGGACGTTAAATCGTGTCGAAGTAAATTTTATTTATTATCAATTGTGTTGAGAATAAAGTCTTACAAACGTATGTTGCGATTCTTAAGGAAATTTTTTTTCAGTCTATTGTTATTTGCTAATTTTTCATTTTTGTCGGTTTTATGGTTTTTCTCGTGGGTTGAAGAGGTTTTTCAGAATCAATGAGAAGCAGTTGAGCTATACACGAATATGGTGCGCGCGATAAGTCAAAGATAAGTTGCTTGCTTTAAATTTTGTGAAGGTCAGAGCTCATGCGAACGATGAAAGTTTTCGAGGTCGGCTAGTTTCGGTTAAGCTTAGGCGCGCAAACTTTCGGTTAAACCAGGCGTGTGTTTTTATTGTGTACTCACTTACGGTATGGTAAAAAAAATACTGAATGTTCAGGCGACTGGTGAGCATCATTTTGCCCCTAAAACGTGCTACAGTCATGTGCAACGAGCGCAAAACTGCAAAATATCTGTGGACACGGAGATGAGGATTTTCATCAGTATTTAACGTATAAAGCGAAAGTTTTGAGACGTGATTCAACGGGCAGATGCTGAATAATATATGCTACTGAAATGAACTAATTATACTCTCTGCACAGCAACTGCAATAATTTAAAAAAATAAATGGGCTAAACTATTTTTGGCCAAAAATAAAAATTGAAAGTATGTACTCTTCAAGTGTACATTGAAAAATGATAATCTTTGAAATTTCAGCCTTCATGGATTTATAGGGGCTCAAAGTTGGATTATCATTTTTCATATTTTATTACTACTTTCACGGAGAATATGAAAAAATATTTGAATGATGATTTATTATGTTTTCTACAAGAGTAAATCAGGTAAAATTTTAATACACATTCAATAAAAAATGGTCGTGCTAATATTTTATGTAACTTTCTTGATAGTGCATGCACACGAAAAATTAAAATACCATTGGATTCTACAGCACAAAGCCTACCTTTCTTGAAAAAATCAGGACGATTATCGGTGAGGCCTTTGAGGTAACAGAATTTTACATGAAAAATCACTTCATTTTTTGAAACACTGCTTTCATAACGAAATCCTAAACTCCTGAAAGATCCCATTGAAAATCGACTTGACTTTTTTTCAGAAAAGATAGAGTTTGTATCGCAGAATGCAATAGTATTTTTATTTATAGAGTGCGTGCATAATTGAAAAATTTAGAGTAATAGTTCTTGACAAGAAGTTACATAAAAACTTATTAAATATTTTCACTGACAGAGTACATCTGTATACCCGATTCCATCTACTGCTTTAACCCATGAAGTCCCAAGAGGACGTTTTTTCAACACTTCATTCGGCCACTGTTTTTTGGTGAAAATGGGATCGAAAAAATATGCGAGTAACTAATTCTGATGTAAAATTTAATGCCCTTTCAGAATCTAATCTAAGATTTTCGAAAAAATGATCAGGTCAAAAGTAAACTTGATTTTATAAAAAAAAAACGTGATTTTGAAAAAAAAAATTTTTTTTATTTTTTGAATTTCCCAATAGAAACCATTTGAAATCTCAAGGGTTTAGTGCAAATATCGCGTCCTCGATATTTAAACTAAAAGTTAGCGGGGTTCTGACTGGAAAAATTAATGTCTAAACACTAGTTTAAACACTTCTAGAAGTTTTCGTTCATTTTTTCGTGTTTCGACCGCCATTTTTTGTGTTTAAACATTAATTTTTCCAGTCAGAACTCCGGTAACTTTCAGTTTAAATATCGAGGACGCGATATTTGCACGAAACCCCTGAGATTTCAGATGGTTTCCATTTGGAAATTCGAAAAATAAAAAAAATAAATTTTTTTTTCAAAATCACGTTTTTTGGTGATAAAATCAAGTTTACTTTCCTGATCATTTTTTCGAAAATCTGAGATCAGATTCTGAAAGAACATTAAATTTTACATCAGAATTAGTTACTCGCATATTTTTTCGATCCCATTTTCACCAAAAATACAGTAGTCGAATAAAGTGTTGATAAAACGTCCTCTTGGGACTTAATGGGTTAACGAGTACACAGGCCGATCTGTTGCGACTAAGCAATGCTACCCACTGATATTCTCGGCCTTTTTGAGTCTCTTGTCTATACATTGACACAGTATTTCTAGGCCTCAGGATGCTTCTGCAGGTGGTATTTGCTTTTCGGAACCGTTTGTTTACCTTGCTTATTTTTATTTTTAAGAGCTTGCCTTTTTTCCATTGTTTTTTATTGTAGTTGAGCCCGAAGAAGTTCGGTTTCCTCTGGATGCTTTTTCCCTCCCATTGCTCAAGTCTCCATCATGTGCCATGCTTATATACTCTTGTACGAAGACTCATATGTCGAAGGTAGATAAAGTCTTAGATCTTCTTGTGGACGTGCCTGCGCGACCTGTATGCGCCTTGAGATCCAAGATCTGAAGCATCAAGAGCGAGTTTTGCTACGAATTCACAGGTAAGCGAACTGTAGTTGGTATTTTGCTCATCCCGACAATTGTTTTTTCTCATGAATTTTCCATATTTCTTCTCCTAATGATATCAAGATGTCTCTAATAATGATATGATTACCCGATTTTAGTGAAAATGTGTATTTTGGCCGTCAAAAGAACAGCACTGCAGTATATATTTAGTACAATATGAATAATGCACATTTCAAAAGAGCGAAAATTGCATACCTTTTTTAAAAGCGCCTGCTTTAACGTTTAAAAGCTCAATCCACTAATTATATCTATTGATATATCTCACACAGCACGAAAGCTTTCATGGTAGCTTTCAGGAAGCTAAAACTATTGAAGATCACCCGTTAACGCCCAGACGAACAGAATTTTTATTTCTTTTGTAGTGACCAATAAAATCATCTTATCAGGGCGAGAAAAATTCTAGAGTACTCATTATCGATGTAAAATCTAATGTACTTTTCGAATATGAGTTTATAATTGAGCTACGATGCATATTAAAAAAGTTATAAACAAATTATTGCAAAAAAACACGATTTTGAATCCTGAAAAAAATTTTAATTCAAATTTTTTTTATGAAAGAGACTTCGATTGTGGCCAATAATACCCAAAATTGTGGAATAACGATCTAAAGTTTAAAGTACCGTAGGTGGGATTGGAAAATTCAAAATGGTGGACACCGAAAAATACACTTTTCCAGAAAAATGTACTCAAAACCTTTGGTATTTTTTACTCGTAAACGATCAACTTTAGGAAAAAAAGTTACTCTATAAAAAGTGTTTAAAATCGTTCAAAGATTACGTAGGAATTTTTTCAGAATGTTTAAGAATTTTTCGATTTTTTCAAATTCGGTCATTTATCAAAAATTTTCAAAAATTTTCAAAAAATTCTGAAAAAATTCCTACGTAATCTTTGAACGATTTTAAACACTTTTTATAGAGTAACTTTTTTCCTAAAGTTGATCGTTTACGAGTAAAAAATACCAAAGGTTTTGAGACATTTTTCTGGAAAAGTGTATTTTTCGGTGTCCACCATTTTGAATTTCCAATCCCACCTACGGTACTTTAAACTTTAGATTGTTATTCCACAATTTTGGGTATTATTGGCCACAATCGAAGTCTCTTTCATAAAAAAAAATTTGAATTAAAATTTTTTTCAGGATTCAAAATCGTGTTTTTTTGCAATAATTTGTTTATAACTTTTTTAATATGCATCGTAGCTCAATTATAAACTCATATTCGAAAAGTACATTAGATTTTACATCGATAATGAGTACTCTAGAATTTTTCTCGCCCTGATAAGATGATTTTATTGGTCACTACAAAAGAAATAAAAATTCTGTTCGTCTGGGCGTTAACGGGTTAAAATGGCTTCTTGAAGGATTCCCAAAATATACGATTCAAATTTAAGGGAAGCTTTCTACAAAGCATTATGCAAGGTTACCAAAAGTTTTTCTAAAAACTTTCTTCAAAGTTTCCTGCAATATTTTTAGTAAATTTCCCGGAGACTATCTTAAAAGAATTACAGGAAAGTTCCGAGGAATGCTTCTGAGTTTATTTAAAAAGTGTCCAAAACAAACGTGAAAAAGTATAGGAATTTATTTTAATTAAGATTGCGAGATGGAAATCTCTTTGAATAATTTATATTTCCCAAATAAACTTTCTGTAATTTAAACTTCCGAGTGTAACCCGCCATATTGGTGATATGATATGAAAATACGACACTTCTGCTATTGGTGTATTTTCCAGACTTGAATTGAGTCTGTATAGTTAATGTAAGTATTAGATTTGTTATTTGTTATCAAAGATTAAAATGATTATAAGATTTAGCTCAATCAAAACCTTCGCGGAAATCCTTGATTGCAGATGTAGTTGACGAATAGTTTAAAATTAGCGAGATTTCTGGTCATTTTTTTCATTTCAAACGAGCGTAATCGCCGTTGTGGGGTTAGGTTGATTATTCTAGGTCCGGCTATTCGTAAGCGTTATAACAGATTGTTACAAAAATTGGGTGATTACAGATCATGGGTCGAGTTATCCGTGCACAGCGTAAGGGAGCTGGCTCAGTTTTCCGAGCCCACACCAAAAAAAGGAAAGGAGCACCCAAACTTCGTTCCCTGGACTACAGTGAAAGAAATGGCTACATCAAAGGAGTAGTCAAAGTAAGCATTTTTTCATTGTAACAGCGATATGCTTTCTGTCGGCGCTTCATGAGTATTTAGAGATTCATACTAATTTAAATTGTTAATTTCAGGATATCATTCACGATCCTGGTCGTGGAGCTCCTCTGGCCGTTGTGCATTTCAGAGACCCGTACAAATTTAAAACAAAAAGGAACTGTTCATTGCTCCTGAAGGACTTTACACTGGGCAGTTTATTATTGCGGCAAAAAAGGTATTTAGTAAATTTTGATTGACTTTTAATCATTTGATTATCAGAATATCTAGGATTGTCAGAAAATTCATGCATGAAATTTTGCAGCAAACCTTACCATTGGCAATGTTATGCCTGTGGGAACTATGCCCGAGGGTACAATCATCTGCAACGTTGAAGAAAAGACTGGTGACAGAGGCCGATTGGCTAGAGCCTCTGGTCTATATGCCACCGTTATTTCTCACAATCCAGACACAAAGAGGACTCGGGTAAAGCTCCCATCTGGTGCCAAGAAAGTTATTCCATCTGCAAATCGTGGAATGGTTGGTATCGTAGCTGGTGGTGGACGTATTGACAAGCCTATATTGAAAGCTGGTCGTGCTTACCACAAATACAGAGTCAAGAGAAACTGCTGGCCAAAGGTAATCACGAAACTTTTATATATTATGTGGAAAAAATTATTCACTATAAATTTATTACAATGATGGTTTTAGACATTTGAAAACCGATTTAACATTGGAGGAAACATATATTTACTGATTATTTACAGAATTCAATTTTTATAAAGCAGACGTTTATAACTGTTGTTAAATTGAAAATATATTACTTTTTCAGGTTCGTGGAGTTGCTATGAACCCTGTTGAGCATCCTCATGGTGGTGGTAACCATCAGCATATTGGTCATGCTTCCACAGTCAAGCGTGGAACAAGTGCTGGTCGCAAATTGGTTTGATTGCTGCCAGAAGAACTGGTAGAATCAGAGGTGGAAAGACTGAAACTAAAAAAGATGATTAAGTTAATTGTGTGTTAATTGCAATATCAATTGCATCTATTTTTTATGAAATCATTTTTGTACAAGAAGTTGTTTGAATAAATGAAACATTTATTGAAATCTTTTCAAATTCTCTTTATTACTTTTACTGAACAATATAACCTTAATTTGTATTGTTAAATTGTTTCTGCTAATATTTGTTCAAAGTTAACAATTTTACGCCATGATCCCAGCATTTGTTAGATCCATTCTTTAGCCAAAAATACAACTTTCAATTTATGTTGATTTAAAATTATTTCGTTGGTAATTTTTATTTTGATGGATAAACAACTTAAAACGAATTCATATTTGTTGCATTATTAAATTGTTCGTAGTAATCTTATTTAATAAATGGTTAAAAGAATATTATCGTCGTTTGAAATTTTTTTATAAAAAAAGTTGAAAAAAATATTTTTCTAAATAATAAATTTTATTTATCAATTTTATAATATTAATTAGCTGGCAATATGGGCTTATCTTGTAAATGAGAGTATAATATAGTCTCAATATTATGATAATCCTATTGATTATAAAACATTTCTAATTTTTTTACTGTTTTAAAACTTTTTTCAACTAGCACTTAATAAATCTCATTTGATTTACATTAAAAAATTCTGGGAGCTTTTAAATATAGTATTTAGTTCATTTCACGATTCATTGATAAAACAACTATAGGTGCAACTATAAATAACAACTTATTGCATAGAGTATAATAGTAATTTCTGAAATGTGTTATTTTTGCATAATGAGTTTGCTTCCTTGAAAACAAACCTAAATTTACATGTCAGTAATGGTTCTGGTTCGGTACGTTAGTGACGGTGACGTCATTGATAATGTCTTACTAGCTACTTTCCGAACGAGCCACTTTTTTCTCTTTACTCGTTTCTCGGTTTCGATTGTAGGTGTTGTATTTTATTAATTTAATGTTTAAGCGATGAAATTTAGAAAAATCACGTGAAATTTATTTATAACTTTAAGGTGAACTAAAGTGCAATAGTTGGTATTTCATGTTGTTCAAATATTTTTGCCTTTTCTGAATCATTAACATGCTTTCAAGCATGAGCTCAGTTCTGTGCAGTATGCTTTGACTTAGTTTGATGCTCGCTTTCATTTTATTTTTGTCCAGTAATTATTGTTGTGTCAATTTAGATGTTTTATTATGAACCACTTTATGTATTTCTAAATGAAACTTTGGCATTTTTGATCATTTAATATTGAGGTTAAATAATTTTCACGTGGCCATGTAAACACAAAGCAAGTCGCTGAACTTTTTGTGAGTGATCAATTATTTTATTGTGTTAATTTTGATTTTAGAAACAAAATGAAGTTGAATAAACTTGTAAGTTCGTCGAGAAGGAAGAGCAGAAAGACGCACTTCACTGCTCCTTCACATATTCGCAGGCGGCTAATGTCTGCTCCTCTATCCAAAGAATTGCGAACCAAGTACAACGTTCGTAGTATGCCAATTCGCAAAGACGACGAAGTACAGGTAAATCAAAAAATCTTTTGGTTGTCCTCATTTTCACTGAATTTGTGATTCTGAGGGTTAAAAATAATGTTGGCGTTAGTATCAACTCCTTTTTTTACTTTCAAAGAGCTGTAGTGAATTAATGCCATAACATAAAAACAACTGTTGATATAACTAAAAATTGACTGATTCTTAACAAATTTAATGCTTATTTGTACTCCAGGTTGTTCGTGGACATTACAAAGGACAGCAAGTTGGAAAGGTTGTTCAAGTGTACAGAAAGAAATTTGTTGTTTACATTGAACGTATTCAGCGTGAAAAGAGCAACGGTAGCTCTGTCCAAGTTGGCATTGACCCATCTAAGGTAAATTTTATTCAAATAAAATACTGCACTCTAGTATTGAAAATTCCACAAAATTTTTTCAAAAAATGATGAATTCAAACCATTCACGGAGGCTTAATTTCATAGTATCATAAGTTCATCTTTAACTAGGTTTTCTGGTTACTTGAAGAGCTTGTTTTACTAGAATTAAACACTGCAGAATAATTGGCACTGATGTTTGAAACAAATTAATTTTTTCAAAATCTATATTATATTTGTGTTTTCATTAATTTTTAAATGAATTACAGGTTGTTATTGTAAAATTGAAAATGGATAAGGACCGTAAAGATATTGTTGACAGGAGAAGCAAGGGCCGTCTTGCTGCGCTGGGAGACAAAGGAAAGTACAAGGAAACTCCTATGGAATCATAAATGTCTTGACATGTGATAATCTTTATGACACTGAGGGTCATCAAGAACATAAACTATGTTAAGAGAAAAAAAACTAGTTTTACTATTTTAATAAAGAAAAAAAATTCGAAAAAGGTTCGTTAATTCAAATCCTCAACTCCTATCCCCAATTCTATTGAATTTTCAATAGTATCAAAAATAAATAATAGTTTAATATTGATTAAGTTTATAAGAATATATTTAATGATTTCAATGGAAACAATCTTGATTCATTCAGGCGTAGATATTGTTATAATTAGGTCAATTGAATTTCACAAATTCCCGCGAAGATTGAAAGAATAAAATTATATTGTTAAAAGTACCAAACAAATAACTTATTTGAAATCATTTTTTATTAAAGCTTTCATTATGATTATTATTATAATGAATACTATCTACCATCCTTTTTAAAGGTCCATTCATTTCACTTGCTATTTTCACTATAAATTGGATATAATATTGTACTCTAACTAATATCTCCAGATACACCTGTACAAACGTTTTAGTATTAAAACTATTCTCTTTACAGCAACAATAATTATTTATGTTATTATTACTACTTGTACCATGATTGGTAATGATAAATTTATTCAATTTTCACCAATTACTTACGTTTCAAAAAGTTTTAACAAGTGAAAAATCTTGAACTGTTCTATGTACTTTTCAGATAACGTTGGTATTGAATAAGTGTCAACAATGAACTTCTGGTTTGGATAATTGCATTGGATAATGAAGGAATATATTTTTTAAATTGTGTTTAAAACAGAGGGAACTAACTGAAAGCTTTGAAAAATTGAAGAATAGTCAAATATATAAAACGGTTTATGTTTAATATCATAAAAATATCTATTTTTACATGGGTTAATGACAGTGCTACGTCGATAATTTAATACAAAGTTCAGAAGTTTTTCATATAATTGAAAAAATATAAAAAATTTACTCTCAATGAATAATAGTATAAAACACAGTAACAATAGTCATAAACATGTACAGTATATTTCAGCTTAATGAAATATGGTTAGAGTAATAAATTAGCAATTACTATGAAAAAAAGCTGATGCGCTGATTAGTCTAAATATTTTACACTGATATATTTTATAATGATGAATCATTAAGAATTCACATCAGTAATAAGAATAAGCTGCTAAAAAGTTTGGAGTTTATAAATATTTATTGACTGAAGTAGTATTACTACTTTATAATCACCTACTTCAAAATTTTATCTTGATATAATACATCATTTGGATTAATTAGTTATCTAACCAATTACTTGTGGGTTTGGTTGATTTTTAATAATAATAGAAAATGTTTAATCAGAAGTGTAATTACATGGTTCATCGGGTCTTTTCGGATATGCCGAAGCCAATGCAAAATAGAAATCGTTGTCTTTTCATTTATTAAACTTTTATTGAATATATTTTCAAAAAGTTTTGTGAATGTGCGAAAAAGTGTCTGAAAATTCACTTTTACTCTAGCTTTGGTATACCCTCAATACAAACATCATGTGACAATTCTTTCATATATAAAAGGAAAAGTAAACCCCTATTCACCTCAATGCTCACTTAACTAGACAAACGCATTTATACATTATAATAATGGATTTTTAATGTAGTTCAACTTTTGCTAAACCAACTTATGACAAAAATAATAATAGCAATGCAATAAAGACATAGGAAATTGGGGACAAATATATCCCAGTCCTACTTGTTTGATTTAGAAGATTCACCACTTTTAGCATCGTTGCCGAAAAACCGCGTAGCATTTGGAAATCGTTTTGCATCCGGAAAGTCTGAAGTTTTGAACCTAGTTTGATTAAGACAGTCTTTAATAGCTTGTCCGAAGGCATTTCTCGCCGTAGATGTTGATCCCACTGCCTTAGCTGCTCCTTCGATTTCGCCCACTCGAGTTTGAGTTATACCGTCGCGCACCAAACGTTCCACAGATGCTGCTATTGCATTATTGCTGTTCGGCGGGGTTGGTGGAACAAGTAATTGTGGCTTCTGTTGTTCTATAAGCTTACGGCGTTTTGATGGCAAGCAGTTAAGGTATGCATCACTAAATGGAATATTACCCCCTTGCATTTGATTCATTTGAGAAGCTCTACGTTGACGCACATTGTCTCGAGCTATTACCGATATCCATTCCTTTGAATAAAAATAACATTTTTAAAATTAACTTTTAAAATTCTAAATATTGATACAAGGGCAAAATTCATTTTTGTTATGTGCTGTTATCAAAAGTATTATAGTATACATACTGTAGGGATATCTTCTGGTGCTGTTAGTACCGGTATATCTTGCCCGTTGGCCAAATCCATGGAGTCATTTGGAATTTTAGTGTCCAATTCCATGGTCAAAGTCTAATTTTTAATTAAAAATTTTATTAAGAAAAAATCGTATTTAACACATGATTCAATTATAAATGATTAAAATTATATTTACCTCAGGTTTGTTTTCAAACTCTTTCATTTCCTCGTCGTCACAATTTTAGATTTGTCATCCTGGACGACTGGATTATACACAATAAGAGCTTCAACCTCGCTTACAGGCATTTTACTGGTTCGAGTTGAATAATCTTGAATGAGTTTGTGTAACATTGCAACAACTAAAGATTGAGACTGATTGTCTAAACGATCACTAAGCAGTCCATTCTGAGATTCAAAAATAAATTTGAGTATTTCACATAAAATGTATAAATTGTTAGTTTAAATATTTTACTTACAACAAATGGATGTGATAAACGTTCTAATGCAGGGCCTGCTGAAAGTATGAATTGAAATACTGCAACGAATTGATCCTCTAATTTTTTAATTAAACTAATTGTACTTCGGGCAAAAGATGTATCGTCCAAATCTGGAAAGAAAAGAGTTAAAAATTGCCAGAAAACGTCTACCATTATGATGCTTGACTTTTTTTCAAATGAAATTATTTTTTCACTTACCATTATTAAAAAGTGTTGTTAAAAATTCACGATAGAATTTATGTAATAAGGCTTCTATGGTAGCAGGAATGTCAACCATTTGAGAGGTATTTGGTTGAGGTATGTTTAGAACTTGTAAATAAGTGCGAGTTTGAGTGATAATATGATCGACGACGTGATCTTGCAAATCAACCGTTGATAAACCGGGAAAGGAATTTTCAATGAACGTTCTAAGACCACGGCGTAAATTGATTAAAGATTCATAATTTCCTACCCTTATTTGTAATAGCCCAAGAACTGTCATATTACGAAACTGTAAATAATATAAAAATTAATATTAAAATTCTCCATTTAATGTATTGTTCTTTCTTACCAAGAAAACCCATAAATTGTAGAAAAAGTTGCGTCTTGCATATTCATCAACTGGCAGCCCACCAAGTAAATCGATTAATGATACGTTAGAATATTGATTTTGTCCAATTTGAATATCACCAGATGATCTATAGCAAGGAAATATTAATTATAACAAACCATTAATCAAGTTAATTTATACATGTACAAATAATCGAATTTTACCCAATGGACATATGAGCTTGGTTTCTGTTAAGATTGAATAATTCACACAACGCTTCAGTTAACTCTGAAACTGAAAAATAAAATAGTTTTCAATGAAATTCTTAAAAAAAAAAAAAAAAAAATAGCTTCACTTACTATTATCAGGAACAGGCTGGTTAATATTAAAAATATTTTGAACTACATCGCGAAATATATTGCGCTGCATAGTGCTGAAATCAAGTGTAGTTCTAGTAGCAGGTCTTCTTTGAGATTGCTGTGAAGTTGGTACTTCACTGGCTAAAAAATTATGAATTTATTATGTATGTTTGCTGCAAGTTATTATTCTACAAACAATGATAATTTATTGATATTACCAGAATGAGCGAAAGCACGGCTTTCAAATCTTCTCGTGGAAGGCGCTTGAGACGTTGTGGGTTGAGCCGTTTGAGAAGTTGAATTAGAGTTAGAATTAGAATTATTTGAATTAGGCCTACGAACGTGGTGTGAATTGCAGCTCAACATAGGATCAAATTCAAGACTTGGGTCCATTGCGAGATGGCCGAATGGATGGGTGTGCGAGTGTAGAACGTGCGGTCGAGCTGTACTGCGTGTTTGAGTAGAAGTTGTCGGATGAGTTCCAATATTACTTCTGTAATAAAATATCATTACTCATAATCAGCCAAATTAAATTTCGCTTAAAATTTATTTAGATAATGTACCTGGCTTGTGTACTTTGTCCAGGATTGGAAGTTGCATTATCAACGTTTGCTCCAACGATGGTAACGAATGGTATAGAACCACTTAGTCCTGCTATGTTGATACTGCCACCTCCTCCACTGTTACTTCCCGTTGCTTCTAATTGAACGTTTCCTTCGCCAAGTACACTCTGAATTGCTTCACGTAACATAGCAAAAGGTGGTGTCATGGAATAGATGCTTCCTAATAAAAAGAAATTTGAGTTCAGGAAATTTTTTCGAGTTAGATTCCACAAAGCAAATCATAATATACAAGCAAATCATAATATACAAGCAAAAATAATTCATTAACAGTAAGATATACCATTGGTATTATTATTTTGTCCCTGCTCAGTTTCAGCACCATCTGCTGAATGGGATGAGTTCATATCCATGGAATTAGAACCAAGTTCCATGGATACTTCTACATTGCCAGGCAAGTGAAGTAAAGTACCTTTCATTTTAATAATTTACGATTAGATAATTTCAAATGTCACAATAATTGACAATGTTTAACACAGTTGAATTTGTAATTTAAATTCATTCACATTAAGTTAACATGATTACATTTAAAAATTTAAATGCTTATAAATACCTAAAAGAGACTGAGCGGCATTTTGAGAAATACTATGAGATGTACTCTGTGTAGCATTTTGATTCGATGTACGATTATTCGTACCGCTGGCTCTATTTTCTTCTGGAGAAGGTGATGATGGACGGGTAGCTTCATTTCCTTCGTCAGTGTTATTAGTATTGCTACTAGTTGCATTGCTTCGATTACTTCCAAAGTTTAGTTGTGACTAAAATTATTGTAAATCATCCGAAAAAATTAATATTTATATTGAAAATGAAATTATAGTTGTTATTTCTGATATTTACGTTAACTTCAACATGTATTGGTAATCCAGCCTGAACAATAGTTGAGTGGGATACAATTATTGGCCAACACTGTAAGTTTCTGGGAGGTTGTTGTCCTAAATCGACTATAATATCACTCAGTGCATGACAAGCATGTGATACATAATGCAAACTTTCGCTTACTCCATCAATCACCCTTTGGTTATCTTCAACTCCATCAGTTCCACTCTAAACAAAATAATTGATCATTAGATTTTATGTTTAAAACTTAGTTCTTATTTCTAACAATTTAATTACTTCTCGTGTTAAAACTGGATCCGTTGACATAAGAGTGCGATATCGTTCAATATATGGTCTTAGTCGATCTTGAGTAGCAAGTAAGGTATCTAAAAGATCAGCCATTTCATTTGGACGTGGAACTCTGAAAAGTGAATTTTAAATTTAAATTTTCTTAAAAATCCATACAATATAAAAATTAAATGATTGACTTTAATATTTTTTAAATGTCAAGACTTACGAAGGCGCAGTTCTACGACTAGTTGAAGGTCTATTATTGCTAGTAGAAGCTTGTGGCCTATTTGTATCAGAAATTGGTGTTTCTGAACTTGATTCAGGATGATTATCACAAGGTGTATCTTGTCTGGGTCTTTTCTTTGTTTCAGTTTTAGGAGTGGGCAATTCAAAATTTTGCTCTGTTTGACTGGTTTCCATTGGACTTGATTGATTGTTCTCATGATCTCGAACTTAATTTGAATTTGAAAATTTATTATAAATATAAACTTATTTTTTTAAAACAAAGTTAGGAAAATTAATAATATACCATTTGTAGTAGACTCAATTGGTTCAGGAACAGGAGAATTTTCCGAATTTTCAGGGGGCCTAAACAAAAATGGGCAATAATAATTTGATTTTTAAAGATTCAAACTCAAAATGAAGACAAACATACACATTCACGTTTGAATCTTGAGTGTTACTACTGGCATTATTTTCTGTTGGACTTCCATTTAAAGATAAAGAAGGATCATCCAAACGATTAATCAACTGATTAGCTTTAGTCAACATTCGTTTAGCAGATTCAAGCCGACTACTTGATAGTGTACTACTTAGTTGAGGAAATCTTATCCCTTTTCATTGAAATTAATAAAATTTAATGAAAATGACATAAATATCATGATTTTCATTTTATGAAATACTGGGAACATACCATGATTGCCATGATTTTCAACTATTTCAGCAGGTACAGACATTGCTCCAAGAAACATTGTATTACTTGGGATACGTCCTCGGTAATGAACTTGGACATTTGGTGAATCATTGTTTTGTCTTTGATTATCAGTATTACTTGACCTAGATGCATCTGGTGGCGGGCGTTGAACCAAATGCATAACTTTCCCATTAACATCTAAACCAATTTTTTCAAAATTTAATATTACAACAGAGTACATCTTTTAAAAATTTAAGGAATCCAAAATCCAGTTCATAACATTAAAAAATAAAACTTGATTAAAATATCTTACCATAATCATTGAGTTTTTTATCATCTTGTAATACTCTGCCACAATAAATAAGTCTCTGTGAATCAGCTGTCACATTAACAGTGTCAGCTATTTTTTCTTTGAAAGCTTGTACTGTGATCTAAAGTAATAAGAAAAATGTTTCATTGATATTTATATACACTACAATACATTACGTTAAATACAATTTTTACCATAATATATCTAAGCACTATATAATATAATCCTGGTAGTTTATTCAAGTTATTATTAAGTGAGTAAAATTCTAGAAAAACTTACGTCGTCCTCACAAGTGAATTCATGATCTCGCCCGTCCAAGGTCTTGACGGTTAATTTGAGCATCTTTACGAGTTAGCAAATAGCAATACCACTCTTGAACGCCGTTCTTTTGAGTTGAATAAAGAAACCCTTGATACTTGGAACACAGAGATTTTGAGTACGTTATGAATTTGCAACGTACACAGTGTCAGAGCTGACCGTTGACAAGAAAAAACAGTTGCTTTGTATACCTTAGAATTTGATTCTTTCCAGAACAATGAGGACGTTCGACAACTTATTGCGACTGTGGGGATTGGATGACTGCGTGACGTACCAAGGGACTATGTGCTAAAAAAAAAGAATATTCGAGCTTACATATTAATGCGAATTAACTTTTACTAGTAATTTGACAATTTAATTTCTCGTCGAAATTTACAGGAAGGATATATCACTGAATGAACAATTAGCACTCACGGCTAGACAGTTCGCAAGTCCGCACGTCCGGATGGAATAAGTTGGCAGTTTGCGAGGTTAAGTTTGCACTGCGAGCTGATGAGAACAGAGCGTTATATACATACACATACAAGTGTATATAGCTAAACAGGCGCAAAGATCGCACACCGATGTGATGTTGTTTAAGCGTGAATGTGTGTTGAATTTGTGTAGTCACTGGCTTACTAGCGCGCGGTGGCACTGGCGGCACGGTTCAGTTGGCATGTGTGCGTTCGTCTCGCTCGTCGTCGGTCGTGTCACTTTCATTCAGCGCGCGTAATATTATCGCAGCTCCGTGGAAATGCGTCAGAACTCAGAAATTTAACGTTAATCCGCGCGCAGAAACTGCCGCTCGATAGGTCACGACGACTCGACTCTCAAGGCATCATAATATATAATAGGTGCTACAATAATATTGTTATGTTCGCTGTTGGCGCGCAATCGATGAATGCGGCGTGATTTTTCACGCACTGTAATACTAAACAACGCAGTTTGACCGCAGATCAACTCGATTCCCAAAATCCATTAAATATAGCGATGATTAAATTGACGAATGGTCTACTTCCTATAATGGTCGATGTCATTGTACACATAGTAATGGACCCATCGACTTGAATCTTCATGCTTTGTTGAAAATTACTCGAAGGTAAGATCATTCAGATTAACAATCGGTTACATTTGCGTCGTCATTTGCGACTCAGAGGGAAGCTACTTTTCCTACTGTTGACACTGTAGAATATTTAATTCAACGCATTATAAGTCGGTAAATAATAAACGATATGTTCATCGATGAATTGTTGGTGAACAAACTTTTGACTTTTGTGAAAATATAACAAAGATATGATCTCACTGAAAGTGGTCTTGCTATTTAGGGACAAATCAGGTATAATATTCTGTTTGATTTCGACGTACAAAATTTAAAAAACTTCGTTTTCTTCGAAACAATTTGCCTTCCATACACGCACTTTAAACTGGACTATTATTAAGTTTTGAAAAATTCTTCTGCATCATATTAGCTGTCCTAAATTAGCCTACATTAAAATCCTAAAAGAAAGATACCTTTTACGGTGCTAAGTACAAAGGCTCATGCAGTACGTGATTTTATCACCAAGGCCAACATCATATGCGGAGACAATAATCTTTCGATCGAAGCTGCTGCGTTATAATGAGCAGTATCAGTGATAACCGATTATTTTATTTTCAAGGCAAAACTTAAAAAAAAAATAATAAACTTAAAACACGATTGGGCCGAGACAACGAGGTATTTCATAAATAAATAAATAAATAAATGCCTGGCACTGCATTTTTAGCTCTGTGCGTAGCTTTGTAAACATGAGAATAGTCACGAGCTATTTGACATATGGGCTACGTAGCGCCGTATACAAATTGGAATTTGTGAAATTTGCATGGTGAGCAGATAAATTTAATATAATAGTAAAAACAATTTGAATTTTTAATAAATGCGGTGACTTGCAAAAAAAAGGCCAAATTATCAGAAGGAGGAAATTTCAGTCGAGTGAAATTATGTAACACCGAGTATGAATTTCGTTACCCACACCCGGAGCAAAAGTTTAAATGGATCACGGGCTATTGTCTCTTTTACATTTATTAACGCTCCATTCGGCGCCAAACAGTATCGACAGCCATTAGATATAGCCGCGAAGTTTTATTAATAACTTGTGGAATAGGATTTGTTGTATTTATATTTATAAATTGGTGTATACAAAAATTACATTGGGCATTTTTCGAATATCTGGCTCGGTAGTGGCCGCTGAACGAGCACACTGCAGAGCTTGTCTCGGGGGGCTCCGGTAAAAACGTCACCAACAATACGGCTCGAAAATATTTTCGAACGTATAAATCATTGCTCTTCGATAAAATATCCGGTGGCGGAGGGGAAAGGGCGACAGAAAAAAAAGTGAACGCGACTCATGGCTGCAAGCGACGACGGATCGGCACTCGGCAGCCGCATGAGACGCGTCGTAGGCGTGAGGTGTGAACGTGCCCGGCGCGTCGGCAACTCGCTTTTTTATGCATACGGCACGATGGCTCGGGTCGAGCGAGCGAGTTACAACGCGAGAACGAGGCGTGCAGCACGTCGACGTGTCCTTTTTCACGCACGACTAGTCGAGGCGAAAAATCGGCTGATTCGCGGATTATAATCCGCACTGGTATAGGTAGCAGTCTGAGCGCGCGCGCGATATAGCGGCTGCGTAGGCAGAAAAACGAATCGGCGACAGTCGCGCGCGCGGAGAAATTGCGACTCGCTCCGCATAGGAAATGGAAAGCTAAAAGGCTCGTACATGGCGCGTGCACTTTCCATCGCAACGATACTACCTATATAGTACGTGGCTGCTGCAGCAGCAGCACATGTTATGCACTTATCGGCGAGCTGCCGCCACCGTCGTCTTGTCGTCGCGCGTGCTGTTTTTCTTTTCTTCGTCTCTGCGTTTCTCCATCTGTTTGTCCTCTGCAGCATGAGCAGCGAGCTTTTGGCCTCCTTTTTGCATCGTCGCGTACGCAGTACACACACGGCTCGTTGGCGCCAGGCTACATTCTCATGCATTCGTTACACGGCCTATGCTACTTGTACGCGGCGGCATTGCGCCAACGTCGTCGTGCCGAGCCGTACACCGAGACATGCGACTACGTTATGTCCACTCTGATGCAAGGGTGACACCGAGTGCACGCACAGACGCTCGATTTTTCCTAATTTACCTGTGCGACGCGCTCGTGAGCTCTCTTTTCAATTTCATTGTCTAAGACGGTTATTTTTTCGCAGAAGGGCATCCTTCCACCTTCCCATCGAGTGAATAACTGCGTCGAACCGCCTATAACAATAACAATCGAGAGCTCATGATTTTTTCCTCGAGCTTTCACGACGCGACACGTTGACGCGTGCTTTGTATTAACTTGCCATAAGCAAAACAACAAAAGCTCGCCTAGCAAGCGCCAATAATACGACGCTATCGCGCCTGCAATTTATTGACAACGATTCAACGAAAAAGAACAACGAGTTCGCGGGTAAAGAGTACAGAGAAAAAAGAGAGTGAAAAAAATCGAGCCAAGTATCGAACTCCGTGGCGCGTAAACAGCGTCGCCACAAAGTCCGGTTAGCGGATAAATAAGCGGGCGCGCACAGATCTATGATAAGCGGTCCAACGTCGTAAGTCTCCTATATTATGTTCTTTTGACTCGCTGTTATATTAGGGGTGAGCGAGTACCCGATTTTTCCAGTTTTGCTCGTACGAGCCGGAAAAATTCAAGCATCTCCATGTTTTTATGAGTACTCGAGCTTTTTTCAAGTATTATTGAGCTTTTTCAATTACGCTATCGTATAATTTATAAGGTTTTTTTTAAATATTCAGTTGTGTGATAAGTGCATTGATATTTGGGGTAATTATTTGAAGGGGAGGAAATATGACCTTTTTAATTATGTTTATTAATATCAATTTTTTCATGGTGCTTTCGAAAAACGACAAAAAGTATGCCAACACTTTAATTATGACGAATTTAATAATTCAGTCAAAAAATGCTTTGAAACGAATGAATTATTGAAGTTTAATAATTCAGTCAAAAAATGCTTTGAAACGAATGAATTATTGAAGTTTAATCATCGAGTGAGATCTTAATATTATTGATGCAAAAATCATGTAAATTACACGCGTAATAAAAAATCCACTTGGTGACTGAGATCTGATCTATCAATTGAAAATATGCTTGAGATGAAAAAATAGTCTGCAAGCCGAATGAATTAGTAGTTTAATCATCAAGTGTGATTTTAATTTTATTAATGCAAAAAGTATGCAAATTAAAATAGTAATAAATAGTTGATTCGATATCCGAGATCCGATTAATATAAGCTTCAACTTCGAAAGATGAAATTTTTCATTTAAAATAAAACAAACATTCTTGAAAACATGAAAAAATAACTTGGAAATTTTTGAGTGGATTAATTTCTTTATACCCCACATCAAACATTTTCATGGATAATTATAGGGATATGAAAAAAACCAAAAGCAGATGACATCGTAACTTTTTCTATACCAATAAAAAAACTCTAACCACTACGTAGCCCTCAGTTTTTATTTATATAGGTGCAGTATAAATAACGAATTTGTATTTTATTCTTTGCATAACGCTGATAAGATTAAATCGTACTAATTTTGTAAAAATGACTCTGCGAGGCAGTGAACTTTCCCGACACATTTATCGGTACCTAATACGTGAATTTCTCTCTATTCGATTAGATAGCGCGGAAAAATGAGCGAGCCATTGGCGTGGGGTAGCAATTGGCATCTTGGCGCGACTTTTTTCCGCTTGTAGCCGCGATCGAGGACGAAAAAGAAATCGGGACGTTGCCCAACGAGCCCACCGATCGCCCTTCGACTCTTGCGGGACAAAAAGGGAGAAAAAGCACGACACATCGATGAAGCAAGTCGAACGCACGAGAAAAAAAAGTCAGTAGCACACGAGAGCTGAGTGTAAAAAAAAAAAAACAAAAACAAAAAGTGGGGGGACACTATCAAGTGAGGCGCCGTAACGTTATTATGCATTGACTTGGTCGTCGACTATAAGTAAGTCCCATGTGCCGGACCGACGCTCAATGTTGTTGTGGCATTGGAGGCGCCAAGAGAGTGTAAAGCTATATACCTATATATCGTTGTAAATATATATATATATATATACACACACATATCGGAGCAAAAGATATACTATACGAGCGAAAAGGCGACGACGACGACGACGACAGTGTGACTACGAGAAAATACGCGAGCTCGGGCACACACACACATACCTACACAGATATTTAAACTCGAGACACGAGCGCGCATATTACACATTTATGCGCACGAGTGGACGATTCTTCTCTTGCTCTCCCCGCTTTTGCGCGTCCGTGTGCGTAGTTATATACACCGCGAGGAGCGCGCCTATACGAAGCAGGCGCGCGAATCGTACATCCCCGCTTTGCGCTATATAACTCGCGTGTACAACTTATAAAATTGTACATCACACTCACATGCTGCGCGTAGAAGAGGAGGAGGCAGCCGCTGCGGAATACTGCGAGCCGTGGACCGATATTTTGCCGTGAGACCGAGCACGACCTGCACCGCTGACGTTACCTCGTCGTCGTCTCTTCCCATTCTGGGACATCATCCTCGTTTATAGCTTTCGTTTGTATAGCAGTGCTTCGGAAGCTCGAGCCAGCCAGAAAATAACTGCAGTGACGATTGCACGCCTCAGTCGCGTGCGACTCGCCAGGATCGATCGAGTGCCAATAACGATTCAACGACATTTTTTATTATATACCAAATACGAGACATCGAGAGTAGATACTTGCCTCTCTACTGGACTTTCGGCTAAAGCTCGGTCATGTGATTGATGGGGTTTCGTCGACTCAAGAGGATTTTGTGCTCTCAGCTGTTGTCGCTGTTGTTTTGTTTTGTTGTTCTGCAAAATATAAGTGTCAGTGAGAGCATAGCGACGAGCAGTGTTAACAGTTACGATTCCACCTCGTTGGACACCTCGAGGCAGAGATACGACCGAGACGTTTACCGAGGTCAGTCAATTTTTGTCGCTCCTCTTCCTCTCCTCTCGATTATATATTATAATAATTATATTTCCTCTCTCGTCGGCGTCGCGCTCTTCTTCTCGTTATATCGTTGCGCACATTTAGTGTAATGTGCTTTTCCACTCGTCGACGAGAGCAGCTCCGAGGGAAAAAATTCGCTACACGCTTTTTTTACGTCTGCGAGAGAGCATAATCGGCTCGCCGTAGCCGCAAGAGATTCCGATAATGCGCGCGATTCACAAAAAATAAACAAATACTGCGGAGCTTGCTCGCGCGCAGCATACATGCGAGATCTGTACGGCAGTGAAACCTTATCAATCATAAATGAGTCGCATAAAAATATGACGTGTGCGCTGCTGCTGCTGCTGGCGTTGTGATTACATTAATGCTCAAAGCTCGCTGAACAGCGCAATCCCAAAAGACTCGCGCTTCTTCCATGGTGTCGATCGCACAAGTCGTCCTCGTCGTCGTATAATTCACGCATTTTTCGTGCGCTGCTCTGATTTCAGTTGTTAAAAAGGAGGATAACAAAGGCGGAGCCATAATGTCCGGGCTGCTGTACACGCTGCTGAGCTTCGCGGCGAGCACGAGCTTGCACTGTGCCGTGCGCCGCGAGATCAGCCCCTGCACCTGTCGCCAGGAGGACTTTTCCGCACGCCGATCTCCAATCCTCCGCTCGGCTCGCCTCTCCATGGCGAGCGCATCGAGGTCGAGTGCGAGAAGATGGAGTCGTTCAATCAGGTGGCCGAGGCGCTCAGGGGTCGATTCACCCCGGAGCAATCCATCACGCTCAGGGTCTCGCACTCCTACCTCAAGGACATATCCAGGCACGGATTCAAGGACTTGAAGATGTCCATAACCAGGCTCGAGCTCAATTACGATAAATTGGGGTAAGTTCCTCGCAAACAAATGACAATTGCGAAATCTCTTGAGACTTTGGCCTCTTGTATGCGTGTACTTCATAATAGATAGCCGAGCTTTATGTTCCGTATACGACGTATTGCAAAAATTCCAACGATAACGATTAATCATTAAGTCGAAGGCATTGTTTATTGTTTGCTCGAGTCTTGTGAGTCGCCGTGTAGGCGCCATCGAGATCTCCTATATAATCATGTATATAGTATATACACACGCACACGCGCTACAATCCATTGTAGAAATTTGCAACTCGCAGCTCGAGGGGTTGATTGTGCTTTATTGGCAGATATTTCATTACAATATAATGCACATATTGTTGTAACGGTCTCGTGACCGAGACCATACATCATTATAATGGTCGTCGCCGTCAATGCGAAGAGCAGGTCAAAGTTAAAATCCAGGCGCTTTATCGAGCGAGAGAGAAATCGATAAGCCGATTTACATATTTTCAACTTACTTCTCTCGCGTATTACGAGCGTACAAAGATTGTCTTTTTTTTTTTTTTTTTTACGCACTTGCAAATTTCAACCAAAGATAACGATACGTCCGAATTATGAATGGAGTTTTGACATGAGTTGTGCACCGAAAGAAACTCTAGAGTAAAAATTGAAATGTTTGCTGGTTCAAGTGACACATAATCAAACGTTGGGGATTTCTTGTTTTTTTCCAGGGAACATGTCAATTTTTACCATAGGATTTCTCTCAATGAACATTTTTCTAGCCAATGCTCGATACGTGGCTTTACGGTCGTTTTCCGTGTATACGCGAAAGCTTTATCTTGACTTGGAAATGATGTTCTACATTTCGAGGAGACGTTAAAAAGCGAAAAAAATAAGAATTATCTTGCCGCAAGCGTGAACAATTTGCAATGTGGGAAAATTCGACGATTGATATGGCAGCTGCATGCTCGCGGTAAGGCTGTTTCCATCGATCAATGGTAAACAGACGCAGTTTTGTCGATTTTTCCATCGTCGCGCTGTGCAGCGAAGCGCGAGGAGAGCGAAAATGTTCAAGCTCGTAATACCGACGATCGCTCGTCGACTCGGTTGTTCGCGCGATGATATAAACGATCGGTGCTGACGATAGCTCGCAGGGACTGCTGCAGCCGAGCCACGCTCGCGAAGCGTATATGGCCTCGAGCAATGACGAGCAGGGAAAACAGCTTGTTTATTTCTCTCGCGGATCCGAATAATATACACATACACACATGTACGATACAGACACAGAGTGCAAAATCGAGTTTTTCAGAACGCGTCTTTTTTTCTCGCTTTCGAGCATCTGGTCGAGCGATAAAAGCCGCTTTTCGTTTATCTTGTGCATCGTCTCTCTCTGGCTTGATTTATTTGCAGCAAATTGCGAATAACAAACGCGCGCAATAATGATGAATTCGAGCTCATAATCGAGGAAAATGCTTAATTTCTTTCTTGTTCAGCGTCTTGAACGGGGAAATCTTCGCCGGACTGGGTCGAACGCAGTACCTGAGCTTGGCCGACAATGAGGTGCCGTCGATACCCAGGCCGATACTGTCGCATCTGTCGCTGCTACGGACCCTCGATCTCAGCCGAAATCGAATCAGCCGCATCGAAGCGGACGATTTTAAGGTAATTTTCTTATAAATTCAGTACATGTAAAATTCGACTGCTTTGTTTTTTATGGGTCCATCGACTCCAATCCAATGTAAACGTGTGTTTCGCTCCTTTTCAAGTATAATCCGACGCTGCAATATCTGTTCATGGCGGGAAATTCAATTGCGGAAATGGTGCCCGGTTCGCTTCCTCCGCTCATCAAACATCTTCATGTGGGAAGGAATCATCTCGTTAGCCTCAATCGTACTCTTAGGTAAGTTGGCATAATCGCTCGAAACATGGCTGCGCACTGGTGTACGCTGGAAGCGTACACCACCACGCAGTTGAAGCAATTTTTCTTTACGACTTCGTTCCGCCATCTTAATGGAGCAAAACGTGTAAATGAGCTTGCAATTGGCAACCCATTCGATATCGCGTATCGGAAAAAGCCGAGTAAAATAATTTTTTTTTTACTCTTCTGTATAAGAGCATGAATTTACATAATTAATGAGATGGCGCCGCCAGTGTGTGCCGCCTTGGGCAATGATTTTTTGATGGTTTTTTTTCATCTTGCTATGCAGAGATCTCAATCAACTGGAGTGGCTATTAATTAACGCGAACGAATTGACATCTCTCGACGGTGAGCTGCCGGCATCTGGACACAATCTGAAAATGCTCTACGTCGTCGACAATAAGCTGACTCATTTGCCGGCGGAATTTCGATTTTTGCATCGACTCGAGTCGCTCTTTCTACAGCATAACAAGATAACGAGCTTGGACGGTACCCTGCAGAAAGCCCGAAGACTCAAATTTCTCGAATTGTCCTACAATAATTTACAAGTGGTGAGTGTTGGCGATCGAAAAATTATCAGAAAGCAGACAAAAAAAAAACGTCGATGTTGATGATTAAAAAAGTGAGATGCTCGCGCGCTCGCAGTACATAACGAGAACGTAATTGCCAAAATGAGAATTTCCGTCGTTATTAGCAACTTCATTGCATCAAGTTGGAACTTCCTTCGTTACGGTCGCCGACGCTCGAAGCTGAGCGTAAAGAAATATATAAATGTGCGTTTGAAGCGAATCGAGACACGCATCGGCAATTACGTGTATCGCGCGCACGGCACGGGGCACCGCAAGCTCTCTCGACGACGACGACGACGACGACGACGACTACTACATTAATAATCGTCGAGAATTGAATTAATCAAAGGGAGAGAGATAGAGAGAAGATCTCCGAAGAGGCACGTTTCGCGCCGCTTGCTCACGCGTGCCAGAAATGCGCTTTATTAAACGCTTTCTTTGCGCGTGACACGATCACGATTTGATGCTCGGGCGCGTACACGCGTCTCGCGATATTTCTAGATCGTGATTAAATTACGATCGTTTATAGATCGATGTAAAAATAAAAGACCCGATCATTGCATTTTTCCCGCGCCTCTTCGCGTGCTGTTTTTTTTTAATTATAGTACCGATGAGCAAACACTGAAAAATGCTCTCATGACGAAAATCGCACGCGTCTTCGTCGTCGTCGGCGTGGAGCGTGGCTCGCGCGCGCGACTATCACGCCACGCCGCGAGTTCAAGGTAAAAAGGCGCGTGCCGTATATAATAACATCGATCCGTCTCTCGGCTTGCAGCTGCACGAGGACGACTTCATCGAGGCCGAGATGCTCGAGGACCTTCAGCTCGGCCACAACGCCCTGACTTCGCTGGGAGGCGTGACCAGCGTCACCCCCGAGGAGACGACGACGAGCAACAGCGCCCTTTACCCCCTCAAGTCGCTCAAGTGCCTCAATCTGACTCACAACAATCTGCGCGAGTTCTCGTTCACGTCGATACGTGGCCTGAGGGAGCTCAAGATGCTCGACCTGTCCAATAACAAGATCCAGCGGCTGACGCGTGGTCGCGCGCCTACCGAGGTGAGTTTCATCCAGAGCCACCCACATAACACATACAAATACATTCGTCGTGCACCCGACTCGATATAAAGTCCTAAATAGACAACGCAACGATCGCCAGCGTGGGCGGCTGTGTCAGTCCGCGTATAAATAACAGGCATATTATACGCGGGTATGTTTCGCGCGGGAATAACCTTTGCGTTGTTTTGAACACTTGCCAAGCGTCTCGGCTTTTCGTCAAAGCTGCCCGCGTGCCTGCCAAAGCAATGCGTGCGTTTGCACGCGCCGATGACCCATCTCCCCCACGAATTGCCATTAAAGGAGAATTTTCGGAAAACACCGACGTCGTGACTCACGCGCTATACAAACTCCACCATGATTAAAATACCTTGGCTACAAAAAGCAAGCGAAAATGTTGGGAAAATTTCATTTTTCAAGCGAACGATCCTTTCGCCCCTGGTGGTATTGCAGAATCTCGTGGAGGTCGACGGCGACGAGATGGCCGGGGCCGGCATCCAGGACATGCATCTGCAGCACAACGAGCTGCGAAGCCTCGAGGGCTCGCTCTTCCTCGGCATGAGGCAGCTGCAGAGGCTCAATCTCAGCCACAACGCCCTGGGCCCGACCGTCGGCCTGAGAGATCTCAAGGGCCTCGACGGCTTGCGCAAGCTCGATCTGTCCTACAACGAGCTCACCACCCTCGAAGACACTTCCGAGGTAACGATACATTCGTGTCTACGTACACTCATTTTCTTTTCGTAATCGAGCGTCTAACGAGGGAACAATAAAAATGTCTCAGTCGTGGCTGCAATCGCTCGAGGAGCTCAACGTGGCGCACAATCGTTTGATCACACTGTCCGAGCGTGATTTCCGCGGCTTTCCCGGACTCTGCTGGGTCGACGTCAGTGCCAATCAAATAAGCGTCCTCAAACCTGAACTTGTGGCCAACACTCGCTGCACGGTCCACGGAGTGCCCGACGTTCTGCGCATCTATCTTCAAGGTAAACATAATCTCTTCTATCGTATGCGACGTCCACGTGTATTTGTGACGCGTGAAACAGGCCTGTGCGCAAAAGAAAAACAATCGTGACGTATGATAACATCTCGAATCTGTAGCTCTTAAGGAATTAAAGATTACTTTTTACGAAATACGATCGCGCAGAGATCTTAGTAATTTAATGCCGTATAATATTTATTAATGCCAAAATTTGACTATCTATTTTGACTTTTTTGCTTTCAAGCAGAAAAAAAAACAAGAAACTCCGGAAATTGATAGATGGTTACGAATTATTCGGTCGATGGTAAAAAAAAAACAAAATATTTTATCTTTTCCTTGCCATTATCAAATAGCCTAACGTTCGAAGGCGGTTTATGTAAACGGCAATTAATTTGCTTTCTCATATATGGTCAAAGCCCCCAAAAAACTGGGTTTGAAAAAATAAGGCGTCAGCGATATTTCCAGTCTTATCATCGAGCTTTGCACTCTCAAACTTATTTTTTCAATAGTCCTACACGTTCAGTTGAATGAACTATTAAAAAGATGCAGCGGATCACACATGGCTCGAGGCGCATATTATATAGGCGCGCGAGTCCGGCGACAAGTCGTCTCCGTACGGGCACTTGAGAGCAGTCGAAATTAATTATAACGACTCTCGGCCCCGCCGCCGAGCCGTGCTTATAACGTCATGCGTGTGTGCGTCTGTATATGTCCCGTGCAAATCTTTCACTCGGGGCTATATTATGTATAATTCCGCGACAAGCAGCGCGTCACGTGCTGATCTGCAAGCGCGTCGAGCTGGAAAAAAAATATTAAAACGGAGAACTGATTGCAATACGTGGCGCCGGCCAGCAGCGGCCCATACTCTTTCTCTCCTTTTTCTTACTTTTCTTCAATTTGCCTTTCATTCCGTTTTTTTTCTTTTTTTTAATCTACGCGATACACGTATATTTATTGGTCATTTAATCCTCATGACTCACGCCTTAATCATGATTTATTTCTTTCGCTCGCTAGTCTTTTCGTTTTTCCTTATTTTTTTGCCGAATTTTTTTATCGAGTGTTGCTGGCGAAAAAAAAGACGAAAAGTTGCGAGTGTGTTTTTATTTTATCTTCATAATAATAGAATGCGTTGCAGCAATAGCATCAACTGCGCTCGCGAATTCCATAGCAAGCCACGGACGGGCCGATCACGCCGCATGAAATCAATCAATCGCAATCGAAATTGCTCATCGTCGCGTCGACGTCGATTCGTCCGGCCGGAAAAGTGTCACGCAATCGCGCGCTCGCGCCAATGCAAAATCAATCATCAATTTTACTGCTGCTGCTGCACTGCGACGCGACACGGCCTCTGCCTACAAAAAATAAAAACGTATAATTTCCGTGATTTACTGCACATGCGTCATAACAAGCGCATCCTCTCTTTCTCTCTCTCTCTCTCTCTCTCTCTCTCTCTCTCTCTCTCATTTTGATAAGGTGTAGTGCATAGGTCAGCATTAGCACCTTTTGTTGCAATGTCAAATCTCACGGACTGTTTGTTTTCGGAGTCCAGCAATTGCAGTCTTGCAGCTCGTCGTCCACGAGAGCACAGTATGTGCTCAGATACATTGTACGATGTATCATCAGCAGCTACATGTAGACTCGATAAGCGCACACGGCATTACGAGCTGCTGCGACGGCTACATGCACAGTTGCACATTGGCTTGCTTACTTGCGCTCGAGCCATGCAGAGATGATAACCCCCGCGTCACGTATAATGTATCCAGAGGCGCCCGTCGATTTGCCGCGCCGACTGGTCTTTTGCATATTGCTCTCTCGTGTCTGCAATTACGGCGCCCGCAAAACTCGAGCGCCGGCCGACGTATATAAGCAACCGGCCAAGACAGCTCTTAACTCGAGTCCTCTGTTTGTTGTTTATTAGTTTCGCGATCATTTGCGCATATTGTACGTACAATATAAGCCGGCCTGTGACGTATCGGACAGCTTTTTTTCTTCTCCTCTTTTTTTTTTTTTTTTTTGTAATCTCTGCCGTTTTTATTTGCTGTCTCTCTTTCTCTCCTCCTTTCTGTCATCTCGTTCATCAACGCTCGTATTCGTCTGTTACTTTTGTTCCCATTAAATATTATTGATTCGCTCTCGAATGTGTACGACTTATCGACCCTTTTGGATTACGAAACACATAAAGGCCATTTTCGTGCTTCGCAATTCGTCTTACGATGCTTTTTTTCCTCTCATAAAATCTTGAGAAAAAAATCTTGTCGCTGATGTCTAACGTGACCGATTCGATAATATTTCGTGTCAAAATATAATAAAATCATATTAATTTCTCATGCATGTGTTATTATAATTCTGTCAGAAATTAATTTTTTATTTCATCGTATCAATCGCTCGTTACTTTTGTAACTCGCTATAACACATTTTGTTTACGAGGATGTGAATCCGGATAAATAAAAATCAGCGCGATTAATCATATTTATTAACAAATTTTCGTAACATGTATTAGCGTTACTGGAAACAACCAGTAATTTATCTAGTTTAAATTTCACAACTATACGAGCAATTCGCAATCATTGAGCGTTTATCCAGTCTCGTTAATTTTTTAACCATCTCCAGCGGCTGGGAGTCAAAACTTGATCACTTTTTTTTGTCCCCCACGATGTGCTTTGGCATACGTAGAGTTGATACGTGCATGTACGTATAGTATATCACAGAGGACTTGTGAAATCGCCGAGTTGACAAGCGCGTCACAGCGGCGTATCCTATTAGATTTCGCTTTATCCAGCGCGATAATCAATCATCTCAGCTTGTCAAGAGAAAAAAATCGGATCTCTTCTCGAAACACGTGTTGTATCACTCGCACAAGTGTCATTATTCGTCATTGCTGCTTATCGCGTGCACGCACAGTTTACGTTATACCATCGCTCTTTTTTTTTCTTTTTCTCTCTCTCTCTCTCAAAAACCCGCGTATATGTAGTAAAACTTCAAACAAGAGAAGTAAACTTTACTTCCCCGATATGATAACCCTCGCATGACTTCTAAGTTTCTTTCATTCATACAAAGAAGCGCGTTGACACTTTTTTGCCCTCACCCCATTCGATGATCTTGTGTTGCGTCTCAAAATTTTGCTGAGTTAGTGAAAAGATATACTTTGCAATTTATTATTAATTTCACATAGATACGATCTATACTTTCCTTCTATTTTTTTCTTTAAATTCTGTTTGAATTGTAAATTTTCTAAAGGGATATTGTTATAAGTATGCAATATATGCATTGTTCAACTTTTTCGACATTGTCGCCTGAACAATGTAGTGAAACTGAATGCAGTTGTAATGGCTTAAGTGGCCAATAAAAGCTTCTTATTAAAGCTCTATGATTTGATAAAAGCTACGCCTCCTCTGGCTTCGTCTTTTTAAATGAGCACAATACGCTGTTCAAAGAATCATTGTTTCAAATGGCATATTTTAAAATCAAATTGAAGGTAATTCCGGACTGATCGTTTTGCACGTCACGATGCACGAGCGAGATAAATTTTTGAAATGTTCTGCCCTTTTTGTTATATAAAATCGGCGCTGAAATTTTATGCACAACAATTTTGCAGATAATCCAGTCTTGTGTGACGCTGGCCTGGCCGATCTCACGGTCGCCCTGGAGGTTTACCACGCCAAGGTCTACGGCGTGGCAAACGATTGCCCGACGCCGTCTACACCCACGGCACCGACCACGACAACCGAAACGACGATTGTGCCGCCTTTGCCGCCGACTCTCTTAATGGCCGCCGCTGCAGCCGCCTCGGGTGGAAACGTCTCTTTCGCCGCGACCCTCGAATGATTCGATCCATAAGCTCTCACGACGCAAAAAACTCAATGAGAAAAGCAGCATAAATTCGACGAGTAAATGCGATCTTTTGTGAGTGATTTTATCCAAAGAATAGAAGAATGTTGTACTTTCTCATGGTTGTTCAGGCATTGCATATAGGATTATGATAAAATGCGATAACAGCCATACGAAACATCCGCTTCATAATAATAATTATGTATAAAAGTGCAGATTTTGGGTCCATTCGAAGGACACAGGGCATTATTTTTGAATTTTTAATAATAATGACTTGTCAAGAATATGTGTGCACTTTCTATTGTTTCACACTACTTCAGTAAGGCACAAATTGGTAAAGAAATCATTCGCATTTATATATTTTGTATGAAAAGAAAAAACGAAAATTTCGAATGAATAATTATTGATTCTTTGCAGACATTTGATATGCATAGATTATAGTTTAGTATGTATGTTGTCATGGATAACGACAAAATTTTACAGTATTTCCTAATTTGTTTAAAGAACTATTTATGTATATTACTTTGTATATTATTATTTCAAGATATCATTTTCTATCGTTACGATACGTAAACATAAAGTAATTTTAGTAGTTCTCGTAATGTAGTTCGAATGATTAGAAGAATGAAAAGTTGTGTGCACGAAATTGTCTCACGTGAAGAGCGCATGGATAATATTTTCAACTTTAATCGTTAAATTATGCGTATTCCCATACCTTAGATTACACAAAATATTGATTCCTCTGCAAAGCTATATAATATATTTTAATAATAATCAAATAGAACATATATTTTAATACAAAGATGGCCAAAATAGACTGTCTTTTTTCGTGTGATTGACTTCGTGTTCGTCACTATACTTTATAGGCAAAATCTAGTGACAAGACTTTTATGTATAAAAAACATATGTACATAATTTTTATAAATACATATTATTATAATTATGCTAAGCTTGTCATGAAATATCATTTACTTTTATTGCAACTACTTCTAAATCAAGAAATGCATAATTATTTATAAACGACTATTCATTACTTTTATTGTAGCACGTAACATACTTTCATTCATTCAAAATTTATTCATGATGAAATTTAACTTTATTATAATTTATTAAATTATTGTTTGAAGACCAAACTTAATAATTGAAAATAAAGGATTTTATTTTCATACAAGTGATGTTTTGCGAATCATGTTAATTAAAATGTAGAAATTTTCTAATGATATTCATTTTCACCATTTTAAAATTTCTATTGAAAATGAAAGAAAAAAAATGTTACTATACTTGATCATTAACAAGGTGTATATGCCACATAAATTAATCACATTATACATGCATCAATATACGTTAAAAAAAAGATTGCGCAAACGGTCAATTTAATACTTCAAGTAATGATTGAACTCTACAATCAATAAGTCTTCATTGGTTGATCAGTAGAATTTGACCATTATTAACCAATAATTCAACAATACTCAGTCTTAGGTCAATCAATAATTATGGCAAGGGGCCTTCTACTATACCTATATCATCACATAACCAGATAATTGACCAATTTATTGATTCCATGCAAATGACAAGTTCTGACATGTTTCTGTACTGACTGATGCTTACTAAGTATATTTCAATTGAATGTTCATGACATGCATTATAAGTATATTGTGCAAGTTACAGATCAAAAATTATTTTGTAGATTTATTCAAGTTTTAAAAGTATTCTGAAGTGAATATAAAGTTTTATTCCTTAAGAGAACAAAAAATAAACTATCTATAGATGTGAATATTTTAAAAGATGAAGTTGTATTTTTAGTAAATTAATATCAAAGATAATTCTGAAATCCAAAAATATAAAGTGTAATAGAAAATTGTTTATGCATAATGTATACTTGACATTGATAGAGCAATGATGAAATTTTGAAACATCATTTGAATACTCTAAAATTTTTGATTCACGAATAATATTTTATTAAAATGTTTACATTCTAGAAATAATATACATAAAATACGTTACGATTTAATGTAGTGAGTTATTAAAAAAAATGATGAAATTTATCAATAAAGATATTGTTATCAACTAACGTTACTGTCTAAATAAATTTTAATAAAGAATTTTCTCAATTCATAAAGTAACAAAGTTACATTACATACTTCGGACTGCTTTGAAAATTTTATAACATGTTCCAATTCGTGCTTTTGTTCAACTGTTAATTCTGGCTGTATTTTATTTACTAAAAATTAAAAAATTCTAGATTAATGTCCATTCTTATTTTTATTTTGTTATTGAAATATCTACCTTTCCAACAGTTATCTCGATTAAGCAATTCAACAAAGTAATTGTGATTTGTTGGATTCTCAGACCAAAAAAATGTTACGGTAACATGCTCTACGCTGTCAATCATTTTTGAATCAATATGTACATCCAAAATATCTTTGTACCACTTGTATGATTTCTTCAATGCACCCCATTGTTTTTTTAATTTATCTTTTGACTTTTGATCTTCTACAAATAAAAGTTATAAATTATATTTTTGATGTTAAAAAAAGTAGAATCATATGCATTACCTTCCTCTAAATCAACTATTCTAGAAATCACATTTGTGTGTTTTTCATTCAGGTCTTCAATACTCGCTTTTGCTTTTTCAACTTCTTTGATAATGTTGGATGTTTTCTTTTCATTTATTTTTTGTTCTGTTTTTATTCGTTCATACTGAGTTTTTAATTCATCCATTTGATGTGTTAAATGAGATAAGGCATTAGAGCTGTGTTCATATTGTTTGGCATGTTCTATTTAGTAAAAAATGGAAAATCAATTAAATTTTAATTACATTAAATTAAGAACACATTAAGAAATTATTGTCGTTATACCTGAACTCTTAGATATGGTATCAAGAACTCCTTGCTCTAATTTTTTTTGGAATTCAGCACAATTATCTTTCAATTTTTTTATGTAAGCATTCATTTGGTCTGAATTGAGAAGTATACTTTCAAGATCCACTGACAATAGTTCATCATGCTCTGTCATAGTCATGATTGAAGACAAAAATTTATTTACAAACACTTTGTTTTTTACTTCTTATGCAGTTGTTTATTTTGTATACATCAATGTAACTGACGTTTTAACGTTTGAACTCTGAATTACGCCGAGTCGGGTCCAGTAACTTTAGGCGTCCGCGGCAGCTGTTGCATGTTTTCGCGCCAGTTTCTCGACAGTAATGACGTGCAAAATAAGTGCGGGGAACTTTGAAATTGTAAATTAGCCTGACCTCTGATTTTATATTTTATTAAGCTTAAAAATTATATAATTTATGATAAATGTGCAGAAAAAATGGCTCGCGGATCATCATGTAAGTTATAACCAATAACAACTTGTATGCATTGAGTAAATAATTCGATTGCATGTTTAAGTCACACGTAAATTTATAATAATATGCTGCATATATGTTTATTCTCACTTTTAGCTTTGAAATTTGTTGAGTACCGTCGATTAAGTAACTCTAAACAATTAATTTTTTCATACAAATGAATATTCTTCATTTCTTCATTCGTTATAAGCAATTATTACTAAATTTTTTAAATAAATTGATTATGATAAGTAAGTTACTTTAACTTTATTGTAAGTTTAACGCGCTATTACTAAGAGTTTAGAAATAGATTTATTGGGGTATATTTTATTCAAATATCCCTAGAAATTGAAAATAAATTATTTAAAGAATCCACAATTTTTTGGTACTAATTATTTAGATTATACTGACTTTTCTAAAAGTAAGACTATTTATAAAAGAAGCTTAATTTACATAATAACATGAATAATATAAATAAGCATACCTGAATTTGAAAGCATGAATGCCTGCAAAAATAAAAATGGTGTCTTCAGGTCGCATAACATTACATCAATAGAAATTATTTAGTGATTTTAATTTTTTTTCTCTCAGTTAAATTTTGATCATTTTGTTTATATTAGGCATCCACAATATCTGTGTTTGTAAAGTTATGATTTATTTATTTTTATTTCGACTTCCGTACAACAAATATGAGACAAGCGGAAAAAATACGATAGTAAATCATTCGATTTACTACAACTTATTTCTATTTTTTCAAAATTCTATTAATATTTTAAGTAACATGAAAATAATGAAAGTCTTATGTTTTTTTTATAAGATTTATATCGCATGACGTATTTTTTTTAAATTTGATATTAAAAAATTTAATCAAACTGACTTATAGATGAAAAAATCATTTTAACAATTTTTGAAAAAGTTTAATAATGATGGAGCCACACATAAAGTGATTTCGAATGAGCTTGCAAATCGGAAAAAAAACAAAGCTATAAGTACAAGTCTTTTTTCGTCATTGGAATCAGATTTCTTTTGAGGTCGTCTGAGTTCGAATCAACGCCAAATTAACATCTGATCAATAAATATTTGAACAATTGAATTCGAGGTTGAATGTGAACTTAACTCAAAAATGTGTGCACATCATTAAAAATTGCATTATTCAATCAATTTCTCGTAACAAAATATGCACGTTTCAATATTACGAAACATACCTTAAGTTACGAAATGTAATATGTCAAATAAATTGATACCAATAAAAAAAAATCTGGTAATGCTGGTTGCATTTCTAATTTTTGATATCATAACTATGATATAACTTTTTCCGTGTTTTATATTGTTTTAAAAATAACAAAATATTTTTAAGATTTTCGTGTTTTGAGTACACTAACGATGTAACGTCATTAATTAAATGTATGCTTATACTTAGAGAGAAGATTGGAATGCAAAGTTTCACAAGATAATCGTGGTAGATCTTAATGATTTTTTAAGAGATGATGGTGACTAAAGCAATTTATTGTATATTTTTAAAATTTTAAAATAGCAAGTATATTTTATTTATTTAACATCCATTCATTTTGGTCAGTGATCATGCTTTGAATGAAGATAATGAATAGCTGAGTATATTAATTAGATAAAATAACTGCACAGCAAAGTGGCTGTATTTAATGAATATGTTTACTTTTCCTTTTCATCGAAGAATGTGTTTATTATTTTTACAAATTTTTTAATAGCATTTCAATCAATAATCAGTAAAACCCAATTTTGTTTTATAACTGCATCATTTACATCAGCGTTTAAAAATAATAAATGAATCATCAACTTGCAAATCCAAAATTGAAATTGAAATCTATAAAGCTCGTGTTAATTGCTTATATGAGAAATTGCAACAGATTTAGTATTAAAACGAAGGAAAATTGGGAAAATAACGATCGAATTTACGAGATTGCGAATAATCGAATATTTGTCATTTCAAAACAGTTATTTAGCTTCAAATTTAATGAGTGTTGATTCAGATGTAGGCCTTATGCAGTTCTTGTATTTATAAAAGTGATACGATACTCATAAGCCACTTGGAAATCCGAATTTTAGTTTTATACTTTTTTACGCGAACGGATCATCTCATCGCATTGCAACGATGATCATGAAAAATTCGTTCATAATTTTTATCCTTGGTCTAATTTATTTTTCGGTGAGAAATATTTAGTGATTTTTTATTTGACTCTATGAATGTTAATTTCTCAAGTGTAGGATTCAATACTAACCGAAATATTTTTGTCACTTCACTTTTTATAATATTTTACAGATAAGCGTTGTAAGCGGAAGTAACAATGAAGGGATTGTATTAATACAGGTAAAATTGATAATTTTATTTGTTAATATAGCAGCTTTTGTTGCAATTTTATTAAAATTTGATGCTATTTAGACTCCTCAAGGTTTTATTCCGATTCATCAGCATGATCGACGACCTTTCAGCCAAGTAAAGACAAAACTTACAGAAATGAATTAAACGATTATACATGACATCAAAAATTAAAAATAACTAAATTTTTTTATTTAGAACGTTGATCAAGCAAATTTTAACGATCAAGCGAGATTAGAAGCTGAAGCGGAAGCTGCACGTGCCCAACAGGTGAATTTAAATTCATAAAAGAAAAATATATTTAATTTATAGTAATTTGAAAAGTACATTAGTACTTATAGAAATTATTTTTTTGCAGCTTCAAGCACAAGCCGAAGCGGAAGCTCGTGAAGTAGCAAAGGTAGCAAAATAGCTATACAAAATCATACGTAATTTTTTTCATTATTCACGTGTATTATTAATTTTACAGATTAAAGCAGAAAGCAAAGACGTAGAAAATGTAAGTATTGTTTTGAATTCTAATGTATGAGTTACGATAATTTCTTATCTTTTGTTTGGTCATGCAGGAACTTTCAAGTTTCAACACTCGATTCAACGTATGGCTCAAAGCTTTCCAAGATAGGTTTCAAGTGATTCTAGAGTCAGAGCATCTATTGGTCAGTCAATTGGCTAAAATAATCGAGAATAGCCCTGCCGATTTCAAAGAAGTCCACGGCAAAACGTTGGAAAGCCTTCGCCTGGGATGGCAGAATATGAAACTGAAGGTCCATCAAAGAGTGGAAAACCAAAAGCAGCTTTTGATGCAACGATGGATCAGATTGAACACGATCGGCGGCAAGCTCGTGATCAAGCCACCCCACGAGTTTGACCCGAAAAATGCCACTCTGCGAGACATCTGGCGCGCGGAGGTTCAGCATTGGCAGGATGCCAAGCAGAATCTCATAGACGAGTCGATGCTCATGCTCGATGTCGACATCATCATCGTGTCCGAGACCATCTCGACTTTCGTAAAAACGGCATTGGTGAAGCTCGAGAGCGTCGCGCAAAAAGGCAGCCAGCACTTCGAGGTGCTGAAGCAACTCTCCCAAACGATCTTGACCAAATCGCGTGAACTCGGCATTAAGCTCGACGGCAGTGTCAGCGCCGAAGGTTCCTCGAGCTTCTTGGCAAAAATCAAGGAGATCGTCGCCAGTGGCGCGGACAAGGCTCACGGAGTCGTTCACAGCGCCGGCAATGGAGCTCAGGATGCCACCGAGATAGCAGCTGGCACCGTTCAAGGCGTAGTCAGTGGCTTGGCCGAGGGCCTTCACGGCGTTATCCACTCGGCGGCTAAAGGCGTCGAGGGGGCTGCCCACGGAGTCGTCGGAGTTGCCGAAGGTGTCGTGAACGGAGCAGCGGGCGGCGCCGCCAATGTCGTCACTGGAACCATCAGCGGGGTACAGAACGTCGCGCACGGAACTGCCCACGGCGTTAAGACCGTAGTAGGAGGAGCACTCGATGTCGCCGGTAACGTGGCCGTCGGAGTCCAAGGCGCCGTTGAAGGAGCAGTCGGCGGTGCTGCTAAAATTGCCGGCGGGGCGGTCTCCGGAGCCAAAGCTGTCGTGGGAGGAGCCGTTAGTGGGGCTGCCAATCTCGCTGGTAAAGCAATCACTGGAGCAACGAATGCCGTGAGTGGAGCAGTTGAAGGTGCTTCCAAGATCGCCGGGCAAGCTGCTGCCGGAGCCAAAACTGTTGTGGAAGGCGCCGTTGGTGGTGCTGCTAAAGTTGCCGGCGGAGTAGCCGGTGGAGTTAAAACTGTTGTCGGAGGGGCCGTTGGTGGAGCCGCAAAGATCGCAGGAAGTGCAGTTACCGGGGCCAAAACTGTTGTAGGTGGAGCCATCAATGGTGCAGCAAATATTGCTGGTGGAGTAGCCTCCGGAGTTTCTGGTGCCGTAAAAGGCGTCGGTAATTTGTTAGGTGGAATCTTCGGTGGAGCTTCCGTGAAGGAGGTAGAGCACGAAGAACATCACGGCCAGCATCACGGACCGCACCACGAGCGACCTCATGGTCCTCAGGCTAAAGTTGATCAACAGCCCGAGCTATCTGTGAACAAGGAGTTATTGACCGAAGAAGAGATAGAAGCAATTAAGGGTGGTATTGGAAAACTCGATGCGAGAACATTGACTAACTAATTCTGCGAAATAGTTTTTTACCTTATCCATAATATTGTACTATAATAGATCATTAATATTATATACTAATTATATATGTATTAATTTTTTCTAATAAAAACTACTATGTTTATCATTGGATACTACATTACTGTTTATTTTTTCAATTTAAATATTTATTGAAAAGCATACAATTGCAAGATACATAGATGCTTGCTTCTATGTATTGAAGTTATATTATTTTCATCATAGTAATGATTCGGAATATGAAATTTTATGAAAACATTATGAATAACACATGTATTATTGATAATAACTACATGAACTAACACTAATATGTCTTGATGAAACATAGTACAGAAACTTATTTGTATAGCTTGAAATTTGTAATTTTTTATGCTTATATTTAATTTTAAATTGTACTCATCAGGCTCTCTGGTTTATAAATAGTATAAATCAATACTATACTATAATAGCGTTTTTGGGACATAACTGTACTTTTTGATTATTTAAATTCCCTAGAGTTTTCAAACTCATACTTCTATAATAATACTTAAAAATTAAAATGCAACATACTTCATTACACATGCCTACTATTGATACTTTTAAGTATATAACATTCTTGAACATTTTTCAAATCATTAATAAAAAGTTATAAGATATATTCTAGCAGTGCTACCTTTATGGTGTCAAAAAATTTGTTAATTAGAATCTATTTACTAAAATAAAAATTTAAAAACTTAGAAAGGCAAGTGAACTAATGGATCAGTCAGAAAAAGTCCTTTTAAAAAATTGTTGTATTCAATCATATTTTGTCTTGTTTCAATGTTAGAATGATTTACATTCATCATCTCCAGGTGTGACTCTAAAATAAATATATTTATTATTTCAATTTTTCCATTTACAGTAATTAGTATTTCATCTATTTACCTTTATTTGGATTTTCTAAACCAATATTCATTTGATGCACAGAGCTGAAATCCTTTGGCTGCATGCACACGCTACGTATAAAATCATTACTATATTCATTCGAATTATGTGTAACAACAGTTTTTAAGTTACCGATATTTTCTAAAAAAAATTGAATAATTTTAATACCTTTCTTTGTTTACATTTATATATATATATATATATATATACCTGAATAATAATTATTTGGATCAATGATAAATGTAGAAGTTTTATTCACTAAGCTTATATCATTGTCTGGTACAGTGGGCTGCTTCATTGGTACCATACTTGTACTTTCCGATAATTTCCTTTTTTTAACAACAGGCTCACTCTTTGTCTTTTTATCATTTACTATCAACTGAAGAGTTTTAATAATATGACTGGGCAGTGTATTTGAACTTTTTTTTTTGTTTACATAAGTTTGTTCTAACTGCTTCATTAGATTGGTTCGAAGATTTCTCAAATCATTTTCCAAGTTGTCCAATTTATTGAATAAATTGAGACACGCTTGACAAATACTATCATCTTCAGATACAACAACTATGCAACTAAAATATTAAACAATAATTAACGTTAATTGTTTTTGCAGGATATACAACACAAAAAAGACTTACTTTTTGCCAACAATTTCTCCAATTTTCCCAGCAACAGGAGTCTTTGTAAGTATTGTTGCAGCATTAACCAATGAATATGAGAACTTGTGCAAAGGTTTATCACATACAAAACAGCGATTTTTGGTATCATTCGTTATATCAATTGAATCACTATTGGTAAACTGAACGGCCGCATATCGTTTAGAACTTTGCTTAGAATTATTTGCACTATTAACGTTGTAGTTTGACATATTCGATGATTGACTAGCTTGATTTGACATGATAAATCGTCGATGCGATGCTTTCCTGCAGAGTAGAATACAAAGAACAAAGGTTTTAAAATAAGTCGTCGTAAAAGATTGCTGACTGTTTTCAAGAGATTTTTACCGAATGATGATGAAACTCCTGCTAATATAAGATTAAATTTTAAGTATAACTTTATAACTTTTGACTTATAATCCAAAATACATTGAAATTATATTCTTCGCAACGGAAATGTTGTTGTTGGAGAAGCTAACGTCTCAAACGCAAGCGATCGGCAACTGTTTTGTTTCTGGGCGCGCATATTCGTAGCACACTAGACCTTGGTAGGTGTCAACTCTATTGATACTTTGGTTGAGATTTTTCAAAATTCTTAGTGAGATGTTTAAATTAGTATAAAACTTCGAATAACGTTTATTCTTCGAGTTATAATTATATTATATTTAATTCTTTTTCGCAAAAAATCTTTAACTGGATTACTCTTTTTTATGCTCTGCAGTCTGCTGCATCAAGCTCAAACAAGTGCGCGCGCGCTTTTGATAAGGAAAAATTCATACGCCGGCGCCGCACGAGATTGACATTCGCACATAGAGGATAATATGAAGGCTCTTTTATTTTGACATATTATCACATCATCCCAAGCCCATTTTAACTAAAAATGAGCTCAAACGAAAGCTTCCAGTTGGAGATATGGAAAGGCGATTGGGGTCTACCCTCAGTAGAAGTTGACTGTCTGAAAATTCTAGTAAGTAAAGGCGAAAATAGTTTCAGAGGTTAGATGGTCTTTATTGATTATTTTGATTTAGATGCATGCTTTTGCATATATGGGTAATTTTTTGTATATTCAGAATTTCGCATTGATTCCGTTCATTCAGGAGATCAATGAAAGTTACTAATAGTATTGAGACAAATTTCACTATTCAAAAAAATAATTTTAATACATGATTATTGTTTTATATTTGCAGGCGTATGCCAAATTCAGTAATCTGTCGCTGCATGTAAAAACCACTAATAATCCGTTTAAGTCTCCCACTGGTCAACTACCAGTTTTAAGGTATCAAAATGAAGTTTATACTTCAATAGATCAAATATTTGATCTCTTTCAGCAACACAAATTTACTCCAGACAACGATATAACAAGGTTGCAAAGTGCTGAAATTGATGCATTTAAAACTATGCTTGATGAATGTGTTAGGCCTGCAATTCAATACTTATGGTAAAGACAATTTTTTTAACATGTTAATTCAATTTTTTATGCTAACATAACATCTTATCAAATTGTTCAAGGTGGGTAGATGTACAGAACTTGAATCAAGTTATAAGACCTTGGTATTGCAAAGTATTATCTTTTCCATTTAATTTTTATTATCCTGGAAAATATGAAAAACAAGCCAAGTTTATGGTGGAAGCTCTACATCCAACTAAAGAAGAAAAGGATGCTGAAGTTTCAGTAAGTTATTAATTGTAATATTTATTGTTTATATAATAAAATAAATTTATGTGCTAATTATTATTATTAATTAATATTTTTTGACATATTTTTATAGATATATTCTAAAGCTCAAAAGTGTATCACACTATTATCGACTAGACTGGGAGAATCAAATTACTTTTTTGGTTCAAATCCTACAACTTTTGATGTTTTAGTTTTCTCACATTTGGCTCCTATCCTCAAAGTACCATTACCAAATTGTTCTCTGCAAAATCATTTGAAAGCCTGCAGTAATTTAGTTAAATTTACAAATGGTATTCTTCAAAAATACTTTGAGGATGACTATCAAGAATATGAAAAATCTCAATCTGAGAAAGAAATGAAAACCAAAGTACAAAGAGATGACTTTCCAAATAAAAGAAGAAACCAAATTCTAGCTGGAATTTTTGCTGGAACTGCAATGCTTGGATATGCATGGTCAATGGGTATTGTTCAAGTAAGAAAAATAATGAAAATACAATAATGCCTGATTTAAATGTTATGTTAGTAAAGGAAATTGTTGTCTTTTTAATTTTTAAAAAATTTGCTTAGATTATATTATGCATTCAAATTTTAAAATTTTTTACTTTGTTAAATTTTTTAAGTTACTACCATTATTTTAATTTACTTTTCAAGATTCATTAATCTATAGCATGTGAAAGGCATTTCTGCTTGCTATAAAAAGTAGGTATTTTTTTATTTCATTTTAAATATCACATGTCTACTTGGAATTGGTAATTTAAACCATTTGATAAATACTGCATCATAGATAAATTTTCATCAAAAACTCATAATTTTAAATGTAAAAAAAATATTATTATAAAATGCACTGGTTAAATATTGAAAAATTTATGAATTTTAGAAACGATTTCTTTCTACTAAAAAATAAATATTTTTGCTATAAATTTTAGTTGAGTGTTTAAAACAGTAGTTTATAATTATTGTAGGTAATTACCTATTTAATACGAAGCAGAAAATTTCTTAGGCTTTCGAAAGGTGGTTCAAAACGTGAGTATAAAATACCTTAGTAGTATTTGTTTATTCACCATGTACCACTACCTAGTTCATTGAAATGAACAAAAATATGTAGATGATTAATAGTCATAGCAAATAATAAGTGCATTTTAAAATATGAAAATAAAATCTTTCAAAAACAACAGAAAAGTTTGAGTTTATTGTAATAGAAAAATTTTCGTTTGTTGCAGGCTCCGGAAGATGATTATAGACAAATAGAATACATGTATGCTGACGATGCTGAAGAAGACGATGATGAATAACATTCTCAAGCACAAGTTATATCTCGTGAACTTTTAAATTAAGGAAAATTTGTTGATTTAAAATGTTGACTATTTATAGTTTTTTGTTCTTTTTTTTTTACATTTATTACCATTCAACTTAAAAGTTCTTGTCTTATGTACATATGCAATTGGAATGATTGCGCAATGTTGAAATGATAATTGTTAGTTCATATACATAAAAAGCAATAAATTATTTCTTAATTTAATCTTCATTACGTTCTCTAATACTTCTTGGTCTATATCTTGGTACAACACCAATCATTGCTGCTTCAATTTCTTCACAGAAACTAGAAAAATTATGCACTGTGGTACCACCTAAAATTATTTTTATGCCTGGATTTTGTTTATTTAAATTATGGACTGCCAAACTTTCTTCATATGTTGTGCCACCAATAATAAATACTATTATGTCTTGGGGTCTGTTGAAAAAATGTTAATTAGACTTATTCAAAATCATTGTATGTAAACCATAACAAAAATTAGTACCTTCTTGTCAATACTGCATTTCCAAGATATGGAAAAACCTGAGGATTCAATTTGCCTTTTATAAGATCTTCAATTGTTTCATTTAGTAAAGGAGTGTGTTGGGTGTAAATATTATCTACTCCATTCAATCCTTTGAATAATTTTTTTGTTATTTTAGCAACAGCTTCTTTATCAAACAAATTAATCTGTTTAGTAGAAATACCACTGTAGTCGAGTATACTGTATACAAGCTGTACAGAAAATAGTTGTTTATTGCATATCTGACATTTTTCATTTATTCAAAATGCTTTATAATTTACACAAATAGTTTTTTAACGTTACCTTTGTAAATCTTTCTGGAACATCTCTGTTTTTCAGTAGTGAACATAAGCCAGCTATGTCATTATTAGTATGCTTTGCATAATGTAAAGCATACAACATTACTAATCGAGTAGCATCAATGTCACGCACTCTTGTATTACTAACTAATCTTTTAATTTTCTGAAGCTATAATAATTTTAAATTTTTTTATAGAGATAAATATTTTAATGAAAGTTATCAAAAAGTATAATTAATGATAAGTACTTGCGAAGAATGCTCATTTTGACAACTAAGTTCTTGTTCCAATTCAGATACTTCCAATAAATTATGAGTTCCAACTAAATTAGAAAGTTCTCCAACCACCGTTACATGTTTTGCAACGGTCCCAGACATTTTTTTAAACAATGGATATGTTTCAACAAAATTTTTCATGTCTGCAATGCTCTCTACTTTTTCATGTTTTTTAGCTTTCTTTTGAAACTCTTCCATTAAATCTTTTATTACTTGTCCAATTTCACCAAAATTCAGGTATTGATTCTACAAAATTGTAAAAAATTATTATTATCCCATTAAAATTAATTCAATTTACAAAATATTAATTATTATGTTCATTCTCACATTAGCATAAAATTCATCGTGTTCCGAACTTAGCACAACTTCTTTTAATTCTTTTGAAATGCCTTTGACATTAGATAAGTCTACTCTATTATTATTAATTGTTAACAATTCATGCACCATAGCTTGGTATGTCCACTGGTTTAAAAGAGGTGTAACTGGATCATCTCTCCTATCAAGTATTAATAGTATAGGATTGGACTCTTGTCTGAATTCAAAAGAATTAGACTCTTGAGTCAAGACATATCGAATTTTTTCAGCTAAATGTTTGCACATATCTGAACTACCTTGATAACGAATTAGGGGACACTTTTTCAATGATAATAATACTGCTGTTATTCCTTGTACAGTTCTTTGCAAATGTGTTGGTTCCCAGTTCAAACCTAAACAATTTATTTTATTACAATTACTTTGCATGTAAAACATTAAATTATTAGTTATTAGCTTACTTTTGGAGCATCCATTAATACCCAATGAAAATAAATGTGGACTTATGGCCAGGTAGTCTGCATAAAATTCATGAACTTCACGAACTACTTCTTGTTCATCACTTTCAGCCAAAAGTTTTATGTCTGTCTTTGGAATTATATTACTGAAATCTAACATTATATTTATATTTAATACACATCAAATATCAAATTTAAATCAGTCTTGTAAAAAAATCATACATACATATGTAATAAACTCCATACTTTGGGAATCTGAGTTCATTGCAAAGCAATCTTACATTTTCTTCTGTAGGCCTTATAAAAACAATACACTTTAAATGCTTGAGTCCTTCATTGCGTACTGCAGCATCAAGACGGTCAAATAAATAAACTTCCTTCATCAAAATTTCAGACTGACTGTAGACCAAACTAATGATGCTGGTCTGAAATTTTAAGTTTAAATTCAGTGAAACAAATTAATAATCTGTAGGTAATACAATTTTTCTATAAAATAATTTTATTTAAAACTATATTGCTATTAATTTTACAAGCTAGATATAAAGATGTAAAGATGACAAAATGTGTACTATGCGACATAGGCATTTGATTAAAGTCGCACCCAAAAAATTTTTTTTATCAAAGCATTGGATCAATACCGTTTGTTTATCCATCAGCAAGACCTTCATGCCGGGGCCGCTTTCTTCCGTCATTTTCGCCACATAATATTTCACAGCGGTGATCACGTTCATTTTGTTAAAGCAAATTTTTACATATACTTTTAGATACAAAACCTATACAGATATATACACGCAAGTATCAATAATTGATTTAGATGTACGATGTTAATACGGACACTGCAACATGACTGATTTTATAAAAATAGCTCGGACATTGTGTTATCAGTTATTCTGATGTCATGGCATACGGACTCCCCTTACAGCAGACGTGAGAATCTGTCAGTAGTAGTCATCAGTACTGACACTTCACTACCCTGCTGTATACATTGTACACCAAAAGACCAGCTGGAAAGCTGGTACCGTACGTAGGTGTAATAATTTCAACTATAGTATAGTATGTGTTCTGCAGTGTGGGTAGTATATGCGTAACGCAGGCGCTTTACGTCGTCTTCGGCCGCAACGATTCCGTATTATGTCCAGGAGTTCCAGGTTAGTATTTTCATTCACTATTCACGTGCGCGCTGCGACTGACTGATTGACACAGTGTGACTGACAAACTTCCACCAAGTTTTGTAAACAAATTAATTGTGTCGTGAACTTGTTGATCGAATTTTACATTGATTAAAGGAAGTTAAACATAATACATAAGAATTGATTGGTTAGTTTAACTTTATTTAAATAATATTTAAAAAATAATACCATCTATTTAACTCAATTTAATCTTGTTTTCAGAATATGGCCACAAATATGGATTTTAAAGAACTAGAAGCAGACGAAGCTATTAAGAAAAAATTAACAACAATGTCTCAAGCGCTTGACAAAATTGAAGAAGTGTTTAAGTTTGCAAAAGATCCAGGATTTGATGAAAAATTATCAAACAAACAAAAAATTGACTTCAATATTTTGTTATCTTTCAGTTTAAATAGTTTATTTTGGATGTATTTAAGGGCAGAAGGTAAATACTTATAAAATATTTATTATTAATTTGAATTTATAAATTATATGTATTGAATAAATATTTCAATTGTCTTTTTTCTAGGAATCGATCCAAAGAAACACAAAATCACATCAGAAAATGATAGAGTAAAATCAACATTGTTACGAGCCAGAGAATTGTTTAAAAAAGACCCTCTTCAACCAAGAATAGATACACAAGTTGCTAAGCGATTCATAAAGCATAGTTTATGGGTTCCAATTGAAAATAAAAATGAATCAATTAATACCAACGATGACAATGAGACCGGCACAATGGATACTAGTCAAACTGAAGAAAATTGGGATTAATTTATTGAAAAATATATTTAATTTTGTATACATTTTTGAATTATTTAGTGTATTAATTATGTAATGTATTACAATTAAGAAATCTTGACAGTTTTCTTTGAAGAAAGTTTAAAATAAGACTGTTTTTTTAAATACTAAATTTACATGTGAAAATAAAACCAATTTTTTTACCGTACTTTTGCCTAAATTAATTTATTGTTCCTAAATACGTATTTTACTATGAAATTATTTTATTTTCAGTTTTATTATTTATTTCGGTAAAAGATTTGCAAACATTTAAAGCTATTTATAGGTAAGGATTAATGTATCCGCAAGAATCAATAGTAGAAACGTCGTAGGAAATATATAGATATGAGGTATAATAATTTAGCTTATGCGCATAACAGTCCGTATCGTGTGCGACAATTGTCGCCTATATGCTCGTCGGCTTTTGAGTCTCAACTCTCAAGTCTCAATCTCTCGCTTAGCTGCATTTACTTTTAGTCTTTAAATTTATCGTCTGCAGTGTTGTGTGATGTGAGGCGAAATTTCGTTCTCTACTAATAAGTTATCAATTGAAGACAATCCAATACAGCTATACTATAACAAAGTCAAGTGAACAGCAAAGATGACTTTTTTTCTGTAAATTTATCGATTACGTTTGCTACTGTACTCAATACGAAAAAGTATCAAAAATAAGGTTAAAATTATTTTCGTATTTGTGATAATCTTAATTGGTAAATATTATTGGCTAATTGTCATTTGAAAATTCCTTGATCAGGCAAAATGGCCCTCAGTCGATTTGCACGGCCTTTATTACTGAATGCTCAAAAATTCAACTATTTCAAAGTGGTTGCTGTCAACAGTTTCAATCACAGGCCCGAGTGGGAAATTTGTGTTTATCAACACAAAACACAATGCAGAAATTTCAAAAATTTTGGGCACAAGAGAGAGAAAATTCCACCTCTAACTGGTTTAGTGACATTCCTCTTTTTTGCATCCAGTGTTATGGCAATAGTAAATTGGCGATGGTAGATTTTATATTATAGTTATTTTTTTAATTTTAAATGAAAATGTTTTTTAAATTCATACAATTTTATTCATTATAGGATCAAGTCTTTCTTTTTCCCAAGTGTGGAAGCTGCAGCTAAAATACAACATGGTGAGAATGAAGAAGACGAAGATATATCAGATGTTGATGAACATGTATCAGAACATGATGAACACAAAAAGAAAAAAGGCAAGAAAGTTGGATTTCGAGATAGAAAGGTTCATTACTCTTCTATTATGCCTCAAAAATTAAATTTTGACTTATCATTTGTTCTTTTTATTTTTATTTTGAATACTCAATTTTTAAGTATAATTTTAGTTACACCAGCCATCAAAATTAATATATTTTATTCACACTTGAAATTCAGATAATAGTAATTCCATAAAAATCAGATATAACATTTTTATGTAAAATCCCATGGATAAAGTAGTTTTAATGATTTTGCATGGAGCATTTTTCCAGATAATAGAGTATGAAAATCGGATGCGTGCGTATTCAACCCCAGATAAAATTTTTAGGTATTTTGCTACTGTAAAAGTCATAAGTCTGGAAATGTCAGAGACTTATATGACCCCCGATGATTTTTTAAGAGCTATTACACCAGGCATGAAACAGCCAGATGGTAAAACTTATTAAACATTATCCTTACATTTGCTTGATAAGACAACATGATTAACTGATTTGTTTTGTCACTATTGATAACGCTGGTAATTATGATTGCCAATGTATCTTTTCAACTATAATTATTAAAATTTTCTACTGCGTATTAACTTTCAATACAAACTAACCAATGGAAAATTGCTGGTTTTCATAAATTTTATTTCTCAATTCATTTATGTTCATCATACATCACTCATTTATTTATCACATGGAAATTGTTTCTACTATTGATAATATAAAGTGAAGGGATAGAATATTTTTTGGTGAAAAAAAAACATAATTACTTGTTTCAAGTTTCTTTCTATTGTGGAATAAAAGTGTACATTTTTTATGCAGATAGTTGAGTATGAGAACCGAATACGTCAATTTTCGACTCCAGATAAAGTATTTAGATATTTTGCAACGCTCGAAGTTATTAATCCAAACAATGGTGCACACGAGGTGTTGATGACTCCTGATGATTTTTTAAGGTCTCTCACACCCGGTGTCCCACAACCTCAGGGTAACTTTTGAGTTGATTCAGTTTTTGGTGTTTTCAATCCTCAATTGAATATTAGAAATTATTTGTCAATAATTTTGGTTCATTTGTTAGAATTGTTTGTATTACTATATTTGGGTGAATTTTTAAAAATATTTTTATTCTTTTTCTATGCTTAATAAAACTTTTCTGCACAGACATGCATGTTTTTTTTTCGCTTACTTGAATCTCTTAATCATGAACATAATAAATCCTTTTTCTAATTCTGTAATGCACAAAGTATAATATGAATTATTTGACATTTCCCAATTTTTAAACTAATTTTAATCCTTATATTAAAATCATGATAATTTTTTTTTAGGATTAGGATTAGATAAATATAAGCGGTATGATCCAAAGGTGGGTACATATTTGCAAAATTACTTAGTTAAAGAATATAGATTTTATTGTTAACTGTAAATTATTACTATTACAGACGGTGCAGAACAAATTGGATTTGGATTTAAATGAAAATAGTATTTTTTATACACTTGGTAGTTATGGACTTATCACATTTTCAGATTACATATTTTTATTGACTGTACTGTCAAGTAAGTTGACTTAAATAATTGTTTTACTTTAACATCATATCAATTGAATTGGTTATTATTTTTCAAATTAAATATTCTGATTTTATTTCAGCTTCCCGTCGTCATTTTGAAATAGCATTCAGAATGTTTGATGTTAACGGCGACGGAGACGTTGATTATGAAGAATTCAACAAAGTTTCTAATTTAATTCGTCAGCAAAGTAGTATTGGTAGCCGACACAGAGATCACGCTAATACTGGAAATACATTTAAGGTATTATCATATTTCATCTAAAAATTAATTATACGGTTTAATATATTGAAAAAATTTAATTTTTCAAAAAATGTTGTAATTAGGGAGTCAATTCAGCTTTGATGACTTTCTTTTTTGGGTCGGATTTGAAAAAAAAATTGAAAATCGAAAAATTTTTGGAGTTTCAAGAACAGTTACAACGAGAAATACTGAGCTTAGAGGTATTTGAGACTTACTTGATGTAAATTATTTATTTTTGTCAATTACTACAAAAAGATAATTGATTATTTTTAGTTTGAACGCAAAGCTCCAGATGAAAATGGATACATTAGTGAAGTGGCTTTCACAGAATTACTATTAGCTTATGCTGGATTTTCGGAAAAAAAGAAATCTCGTATCGTCAAAAGAGTTAAAAAAGTGTATGTATTCTCAAATTTAGTGAAATATTAATTTTTCGTGATTTTACAAAAATTATTTTTTAGGTTTAAGGATTGTTCACAAGGTATTCAGAAAGAAGATTATTTGAAATTTTATCGATTTTTAAGCAACATAAATGATGTTGATACAGCTTTAACTTTTTACCACATTGCTGGAGCATCAATTGATCCAGGTAAGCATTAAAATGAAAATAGAGCGAAATAGTATACGTCCCTAGGCCGAGAAAAACAGAAAAGTCCCAGGGCACGTGAAATAAGCGACTGAGGCGAAGCTGAGGTCGATTAGTACGTGCACTGGGGCTTTCTTTTTTCCCGGTATAGGCCAGTATGCGATTTTACATAGCCCGTGGCCCAAAAATAGCAATATCCCGTTTAGCGGAGCGGCAGGGAAATGCTACTTTCGGGCCGTTGGTATGTAAAAAAATTTTTAAAATCTGAATTATTTGTTATAGCTACTCTGAAGCATGTCGCTAAAACAGTGTCACAAGTTGATTTGTCTGATCACATAATAAAAGTAGTTTACTGTATCTTTGATGAAAATAGTAAGTTCTTTACTATTTGTCCCTCGCAATTTGAATCAAACCTATACAATTTTAATCATGGCATGTTTTTTGTCATTCTAGTGGATGGTCAACTGAGTAATCGGGAATTTGTAGCAGTGATGAAGAACCGTGCACTCCGAGGACTGGAAAAACCTAAAGATACAGGCTTTGTTAAATTACTACAGTCGATAATCAAGTGTGCTAAAAATAATTACGCTGCATAAGTTTTCGAAGCCTAACTAAGTCATTACGTCGCATAAGAAATCCAAGTTTCTATGTTTGTTGTTTTTTCTAATATCGTATACTTTTCCAGATAAATAATGCACAAATTCGTGTATAATATCAGATAACTCCGGTCTTTTATAGGCTTACGTCGAAGAATTGAGCTCAAATTTCATTCAATATTTAAAAGAAAATGCTGGATTCTATTAATATAACTCTTATACGCATAATTAACGTTCGATTAGTCGCTCGTAACGAGGACGCTTTAAAATAGCTTGAGTATCAAATAATATATCGTAGATTAAAATAAATTGTACAAATACGAAAAATTTCACTATGAATAAGGTCACCGCTTTGCTTATGCGTGAAATTACTATATTGCTTTATTACCGGATGAAAAGAGATTGTAAGACAAGGTTCTTGTTTTTTTCGGAGTTTGCCATAACTTTCACACGAGAATGTCCAATGGTGCATGACCGCGTGCTCGAGTAGGAGATCCACACAAAAAAGTAAGCCTGGTCACAGAACCAGTCCGTGATTATTGTTTATTATTGGGCTACTTTCGTTTGATAAACATGGCTAGGTCCGAAATTAAGTATTGCTGTTGTTATAAGTGTTCATTAACTCATTTTCTCATTGTGTTCATCCTGATTACTAATCATGTTAATGGTGGTCGCATTCCTGTGAATATGAAAAGTCGTCGCGTGCCATCAGGTATTGTTAATTTTGTGTAATGAATTATTAAAAATACCAATAAAATTAATCATTCTGAAAACTTAATATCTTGGATTCATTACTATTTCATAATTCATCCCGAGTTCTTTTACTTTTCATCAAGATATGAGCGTTTATGCGAGTGAGGAATCTCCGGAAATGACGAGGAAGGATATCGTTGAAATGATTCACAAGAGCCAATATTTTCAGTAAGTGGTTTTTTATATAGCTGCAATTCAGATCAAGGTCGAAATGATTTTCGAACGAAACTTTAGGGACATTTTTTCGGAACAACCGGACCCTATGATCATACAATTTGGACATGTGTGCGAGAATCCGACCGAGTGGGAGCAGCGATTCGAGCAGAGAGATTTTAGCAGCAACCACTACCAAGGGAAGGTAATAGAGTTCGCGGTTCCTTGAATAAATTTTTAAATTAAAATTTTAATTGGAAGTATAAAAAAAATTGCTAAAACTTTATACTCGTTGCAGATGAGGTGGGGCAACAGAAATGGTGATTACGGAGAGCATTATTGGGATCTGGGCCACGCTGGATAAAAATACTCAGTGCGCGTGCTTTATCGAGTAATTACGAATTTTGTATAATGTATACGCGACGTGTTTTTTGAAAAATACAATTTTTAAAAAATTTTTTCCGTCTGCTGTTGAATCAGGCGCAGTCTTTTGTTTATGAAAATTGTCATTTCGTCAGCAAATTTTTAGTGCAAGGTTACTCATCCTTTCGGGGCAACGAAATTTTTCCCAAAATCAATCAATTTTAGTTTGAAACAGTGAAAAAATTCCAAGTATAGCAAAATGAGCTACAAACAGATCGAGTACAACGCGCAGCCGGAGGAATCGAAAGCTCTGAGCTTCCGCGGAGTTCTCGTCAGCAGCGGAGTTCTCGAGCGTCGCAATGGTACAGTCGATCGATTCGCTGTAAAAATTTCGCGTGTTTCATCGAGCGAGAGCCGTCTGTGTGCTGATGATCAATATTTTGCCAAGTTGCATGTTGCCCGAAACCGACCAACGAGGACCTGGACAAGTTGACGGTGCGAGAGAACGCCTGGGTGGAAAAACTCGAGCAGCTGGATCAGCAGCACACGCGCGAATGCGGCTTGACGATCAAGGAGGCCCAGCCGATCTTTGACAAGCTCGAGAAGTGGGCCAAAAGCGGCAAGGGGCCGGCGTGCCCTGACAAATCCAAGGCAGTAAGACGAGTCAATAATAACGTCGAAAAAAAAAAAAAAATCGGTCGAGCACCGAATCGATGAACAGACTCGTAAAGCGAGACAAAACCATCTTTGCCGCAGGTATTCAAGTGCTTGGAAAAGAACAGAGGCGAGGCATTAAAATGCAGCGAGCAGGTGGAATCTTTTGTCAATTGCGTCGACTCGGCGCTACGCAAAGCGGCTCAATCGGATTACTCGAAGCAGTCAAAGAAGCTCTCGTACACGGAAAAGTTCGAGCGACTTGTGGTGTAATTAAATTCTCCATGTAGTTTAAAGTGAGTCGCGAAAGGCAGCTTACTTAACCCGTTCTATATATATATATACAGACCTCTATATGCACTTCTATGTATGTGTGTGTGTGTATACACGCGTGCTCGACGCGCGTTAAAGTTCAATGTGTTTTGAGTTTTCGTTTGCCAACGAGGCGGAGAGAGTTTATACTTCTTTTCTATTTTGCTCGCGCACAACTTCGTATCAAAAGCCGCTAATTTCTTCTATCGAGTCAGGGACGAGCGAGCGAGTTTATATAAACTTGTACTCTCTCACTATCTTTCCCTCTCGCTGTTAATGTATTATCCGCATTATGCAAGCACGCGCGAAGCCGCTCTCAGCCGGGGCGCGCGGGTACACAGAGAGCCTCAAAGATTATTAGATTTTCGAGCAAACTCGGGGATGGGTAGTATAGAGCTCGCTCGAGGCTCCGATAAATCAGCAAAAATTCGTCATGGCTCAGCGCGCGCAGTACGACGTACGATCTAATTTCCATCGATGATATACATCATCCTCTTTGGCGTGACAATCGTCGATTGGCGAGAGAGCAATTGATTGCTACAGGTCGTCGCCGTCGCAATAACAGCTGCCGAAAAAGGCCACATCTGTATGCATTGTCCCGTCGTTTGTCGAGTCGATCCGATCGCTCGAGCGATTGTTTCGATGGCAATTGTGCAGGCCGGAATTATTACGGCATCGAGGCGTGTGCGTGTGTGTGCGCGGGTGCGGGGGCGGCAATAAGCCAGATCGTTGCCGCGCGCGTCCACCAGTTCTTATTCATATTTCAGTGCATCGAAAAAAAAGGCTCGGCGGTGGTGGCGACGGCGACGCGTCGACTATGAGCTCTCTCACGCACACACAATATGAAAGCAAGGCAAACGGACAAAATTGCGCATTCCTCGCTGCGGACTGCAAAAAGCTTTATATCATGTCTGATGCGCTGGCTACTGTGGCGGGTATTTTTGAATTGCAGAAAACACAGGCGCAACGCGAATCACAGCGGCGGTGGTACGGAGGCAATGGTAGTGGTAGCCCAGACAAAACGCATGTCATAAATCGCTGCGTACGCGCTAGCGTACATCCGAGATTTCGAGCCTGTGTGTACGTACACATTACGCATACGTGTAGTTTTGCACAGAGAAAGAGAAAGCGAGTATTGAATTTATTGCTTTTTGCCGCACTCTGCGATATGCGCGATCCTTTTTTGTCGGTCGGTACGCACACATTCGCCGAGTAAGGAACGCCACGAGACGTGATTTTTCGTATATTATCGACTCTATAGCCAGTGTAAAAGTGCGCCGAGCATACGTGTCACGCGCGTTATAGTACTCGAGCTTGCAACCGCACCTCGTTCTGTGTTGTGCCTGTTATGTGTGGACGCGAGTTTATTCCGCCCCGAGTCCCCATATACACAGTACTGCCACGTCGTCGCATGGCACATATGTGCGTGCAGCGAGTACGGTGAAACGGGTACGCCATACTCTCTGGATCAAACGCCGTGACATTGTCTGCTTTTCCGGGCTGGAATTTAATAAAATCATTATTGCCGCGCGTGGAACTATATTCTCGCGCGCGCGCGAGAGCACGAGTTAGCCGGGGCCCCGAGTCGAATCGAACTTCCAGCAGCAGCTAAGTCGATCGACCGTGAGAAATAACTTGGCGCTAAATAGTTTGCGTGCATAACATTAATATACTTATTCGCGAGGCATTGAATTCTGCCGCGCCGCTCGTCGCTTGAATTATTTATAACGTCGCGATCCTCTTCCTTTGTTCGTCCTTTTCATAGACTTTTTCATTTCGTCGATGGGAGCTGGGGCGCGTACAACGCATATTTATATATATATATCAGACAACGGACTCGTCTCTGCACTCACGTGCGTATTGCATGATTTATCAATACGTAGCAGCGGCAGCAACAGCTCGCGCGCGCAAACTTTGCATAATGCCAGTTTTGCTTACCGCTGAAATTGACTCGGTGTACATTATACGTCGCGCGCCAGAAGCTCGCGTCGTCGATACAGCAGCGCTAGCACACGTACCCACCAGCAGATAAGCATTGTCGCGCGAAACTGGCCAAAGCGCACGACCTATATACACATATATTCGCAGCGAGCTGTATGTACGCGCGAGGGTGTGAATGTTTTACGCGAGCTCTTCTTCCTATCGTTTTACGTCGCGCTTGGTCAAGCAAATAAATCTCCGAGCGCTGACACACTTTTCCTCGCGGAGCGCGCGAAAAGCCCCGCCAGCGCTGCCAGCCAAGCCGAGGACGCTCGGCAAAATGTTTGATAAACTCGCAGTGCTTCTTTCATCCTGATCGATTATCTAAAATTATCTTTTTTCCGACTGTAACGACCGACGAGCGACCAACGAGAAAGAGAGTGAGAAAGAGAGCGAGAGAGAGAGAGAGAGAGAGGAGGAAGGAAGCGAGCGAACCAGCGCAGGATTTTACGTGGAAACTTTTTGACGCTCAATCAAGAGGAGAGCGAGAGCTTTTAAATTTTCGTCCCGAAACTTTTAGCATTTTCGTAGCGCGGCCAAAGAAGATTATCTTGGCCGGGCATTCTTTTTTCTTCTTTCTGCACATAGTTTCGTCATATTCGAGGACTGCAGTGTGGCATTTTTGCTAAGGAGTAGTCCTTGTTCGGGGATCACTCAATCGCGTGTTTGTGCATTTATAGTATGCAGTAACGCAGCGTCGATTGTCTGGCAAATACAGCCAAAAGGCGAGCATTATGGGCTTTAAAAATGTAATTTGCACTACGCACATTTGTACAACATTTTGGGTCGCGTACTTGCCATTATATACTACGACATGGCCATGCCGCGCGTTACGCGTACCCCCCTACACACACACGCACAGATATAAATTGTACATATGAACATGTCTGTATACTCATTAAACCAATTGACCTGGATTTTCCACGACGTGCATTGCATAATTCATCACTGCATTACCGATTGCATCTCCTCTAGTATATACATATATCTGTACAGAACCGACTCTCCTGCCAAGCTGCGTAAACGGTATACACATACAATACTATGAGCACGAGAGAAATACGCGTAAACATGTATATAGCACGCACTACGAGTGACAGATTTAGTCGCATCCATAATATAAGTGCATCGTTGCCGCTACCATTACGAGCTGTGCGCGTATCCCCTGTACAGTACAGTATATGCAGCCCCCGACCTCCCATACACTATGTCAACGTCCGTAGCCAGAATATTTTTTAGGGAGGGTCAAGTTAGAAATAACCCAATAGCTTACATTTTTTTGGTCTTTTTTTGCCATCCCGATCAATTGAATCGACCCAGCTCTCATATTATTCAAATATTTTTTTTTTTTTGACTATTGGGTTAAAATTGCTGATAGTGCCGATTTTTTCATGGAGGTGAATAGCAGAGTGGACATTTCAGTTGTTTAATATTTATAATAGCGATAGGTTGTAAACATTTTTTTTCATAGTACCCACAAAGCATGAAATATTTCAAGAAAGCTTTAATGCGAAGCTTTCACGGAAATTTTGAAAGAAAAATTTTACAATATATTGTTTGATATTTTAAGTGTACCATTTTGGAGAGCTTACCTGAATTTCCAGGGATTATTTAATAAAATCCTTCTGGAAAGACGATGAAATCTCATGGTAAACTTTTTTAAAACTTGCTGAAAACTTTCTGAAACGTGAGCATAAAAGTTTCGACTCTCCAAAAAAATTTTGCATTTTTACATGGGACATTACAAATAATGTTCCAGTCAACTTATCGACAATAACCTTGCCGAAATTTTGATAAACCTTTCAGCTCGATTTATGAAGCCTTATAAATGTAAATTTCTATGAAAGCTGATGGGACTCACTTGGAATGGTTACTACTCAAGTTTTAATGAAAGTTTCGAAAAATTTCTGAAATATCACGAGTAGGTTTTAAGTTTCATATATTGCTAACAGGTGGTGTATACATAGATTATGGCGGACACATAGATAGAAACCCACAAGCGACTATAAATACCTGATCCTTTACATTACTTTGTCTGGCTAGGATTGAACGGGCACTCTTGAACTTTTGAACTGAACCGATTTTCAGTAACAGTTTTACTCTTTTTTCTTAATAACTTTTAGTTTTCCTTTTTCATGGCACTTTATTATAATATTAACAAAATTGTGATTGTTAAGTTGGAAACTCAACCGAAGCTTTTAATAGAGATTCAAGCGATTCTGAAAGTAAATTATCGTTAAAAAATCTATAATCACTGCTTTCGATCTTTTTTCAAATGTACTAAAACATACCGAAAATTCGGTAGAATCCGAGGACCCAGTATGACGATTTATTTGAAAAATTCCTCATTTAACCCACACATTCTAATTCTATGACAGTCAACGTATGAATTGAATGCAATCTTGATTAAGTTATTAGGTTTTTATTATAATCTCCTACTGGAAAAGAAGCTATGTCGTAGTGCTATAAGTCAAGGCTTCATTACGAGTTTTTTCATATTATTTCTATATTTTAACATTTTAATAAATATTTTTTTTATTTTAAAAGATAATTTTGAAAACTGTATCGGTTAATATTATACATACTCGTCGCACGAGCGCATTTACGCGTGCTCTGAACTTGTTTCGATGTAAAGTTATCCAATATAAAATATCAGTCCATAGTTCCCATTGAGCTGGATCGGCAAAGAAATATCTCCTGCTCAGCTCGACGTGAGACTTATATTTACATATAAATATTTCAGCCGGGCGCGTCGCTCGGCTCCGCGACTACTGGTAATATTGTGAGTCGAGGCAAGGCGATGCTCGCGCTATAAGCTCGAAATCTCTTTTTATCGACTTTCTCGGCATTATTTTGCCGAAATTTTGCCTCTTCGATCGATCGCATTCCTAAATTCTTTCTTTTTTTTTACGCTCTTATATTATGTGTATGGCCACGGAATCTGGAAATGCATGTACTCCTATAATGTGCAGCACGCAACAGCACGTCTGTCAATGCCTTGCCATCAAAAAGTTTACGAGATTTCCTCGGCATAAACCGCGCGCGTAAAACACCCGTCGTTAACACCGGGGCAAATATTACAAATTGTTCGCTTCACTGAGTTTTATTAATAATTTGCCGCTGCTCTATAACCTTTCGATTTCTACGGCTATTGCGCGTACTTCGTCAACGTTTTATTGACAATAAGCCATTTGTAAAGTCATAATATTGCCCGATAAAGGTAATGTTTCAAATGAATTGCTTGAACAGGCCATAATAGTTATTCAAACAATTTCAATCCTCCGGTGTCAAGATCTGTATCTTAAAAATTAATTATTTTAATTGAATCGAAAAATTGCTAGACCTCGGCTCGTTAAATTTGAATGATTCGAATCTCTCGAACGTCGATTGATGAATTGCCGCAACGAAATATTTACTTTGAGCACCGGAACTTTATGGATTACGAGTGGCGAACTTCCGAATTTTATGTTGGTGTAGAGCAAGATCACCACTATAATCTCGCAAGTTAGAAGCCCAAAACGGCATTGAATAATAATTTGACTCGGATATGGTATGATTAATTTTACCAGCTGGCTTTTGTGGCGAGGTGCGCGCGTGTAGTTTTGCACATGCGAGTGCATGCATACATCAAGCCGAGATTATGCCGTAATTTCGTTAAATTTTCCATGTAACATCGTAAAAGTAGTTACAATTCGATTATTATCTAAATGCACGGCAGTGGCGCACTTAAGAGCTTTGTGTACAAGGGTCGATTCATTTGCATTAGAGATTCTCGTCCCAATGGCACCTTTTGTTTGGCTGTTTTAATTTCTATATTCAATCGCTCTGGCGAATAATAACACTGATCAAAACTTGAGAAATTAATTTTCTCTCTTTTCTCTCTCTCTCTCCTTCTCGTTGCCTCAGTAGGCAGCTTTGCGTGCGAAGCTCTATGTGCGTAGGGCGGCAGCGACTTGGAACTACATAAAGAGAGCAAGCTGTTTATGAAATGCGTATTAAGCGCGAGCTTAACTTTTGTTTCTTGCTGAAAATTATCGTAAAACTCGGGGTTCGCGCTCGGCGGGTTGTAATCAAGTTTATGGATCCTCGTCGTTTGCTCGGGCCCCGCAGGCCACCGCCAACGCCGCTGCCTTCCATATACTGCCGCCGCTGCGTTTAACTTTTGCACAATGAACTTTGTTATTGCAACACGTTTTCTTTTCATGCGCTTTAATACAAGTAGGTCAGACGCGCGCCTGCTAGGGCATCGTCTTTACTTTTGCCTGTGCCGCAGCCAGAGTTGAGCGCGATATGTGAGGACTCGAGTGCATGTTATTCTCGTAAGCACATGCACGCCGATGTCTTCTTTTCGACGATTACCCAGCGCCAGCGGCTAATCTTTATTTCGTTAATTTAGCCCTTGAACAAAATTACGGCAGCACGAGGATGCAGATAAGAAATTCTCACACCTATTTTCCGCGCCGATTCCCAAACTTAAACGAAGCGTGTAAATTGCGATATACATACGCAAATTCGTATGAGCTTGCGCCGCTAACTCTACCTCAAGACGCAGCAAAGCTCACACTTGCCTGTGCGGGTGAGTGCATGTGTGTACATACATCGCGAACGGTATAATGACGATAATCGCGATGATCGCAGCAGAACGGTATTCATAGACATTACACCCACGTGTACAGACACTCAACTGGCGTATATATAGCATTCATTTATAAACTGAGATAGAGGGAGAGCGAGAGAGATCGAGCCGGGTAAAAGGCAAGACTTGATGCTCAATTAAGATCGTAGACATGCACGCGAGTTTGGCAGAGCTCAAACTAGTTACCAACTCATCAAACTTGAGAGTAAGCGAATGAGTGAGTGAGTGAGTGAGTGAATGGCTAAGAGGTAGAGAGAGAGAGAGAGAGAGAGAGAGAGAGAGAGATGGAAAGAAAGTCTAAGCCTCTGTTCATAGCAAAAGTTAAAAAATCGCCATGAATGAGGTATGTCACATCTCAGCAAGTTGAACATTTTTCAAAATATACTTTTCCAGTTTACTCAATCGTCAAATAAGACTTTGAATTATTTACAGATATAATATGAAAATATTGGTAAAAAATAATTGGGATTAAATTAAGATTATTCTTTTTTCGGTGAAGCAGGTGGCTCACTTTTTGATTATTCGATCATCTCTTGAGAGGTAATTGAAGAAATTACGTGCAACCGTACGCGCATTGTAAGCTTCAAGCTACGCAATTCACTTGCTAACGCGAGAATTCAGTATAATATTCATGTAATACACTCCTGGCATAATTATTAATATTAATTAAATAGCATAATCACAATGATTTTGTGTACGCACAGCACCGTTGAAATGATACATACATTAAATTTTAGGATTACAGTTTAGATTTAATTGTTGTTTATTCAATGTTTCAAAAATATCTTAAAATTCATTCCGATAATTTCAGGATTAACTGAATAAAGTCCAAGATAAAATTTAAAAATGAAAGGATGTTGCAGAATAAAACGAATCATAATCTGCTCTTGAATCTGCCATATGAGTTTACGATGGTTGATCATACAATGGTTTGTATAAAATATTTTTTGAATGTGCAATCTATACTTAAAAGATATATCTTATTCAAAAGAAAAATTGCTTTAAAGAATTCAGGTTTGTCGCATATCAATTACGATAAAAATTAACTGCAATAAATATTTATTTTCGTTAAAATAATCTCTTTGGACTAGAAAATTGCGAATAAAACGAAAAGTAAAGATTTGGAATTTGTCTCAGTTACGAAACGCATTAAAATTTCCAAATAAATGTTGTACTAAACATTTAATCTATAAATCGCAAGCAGTTTCGTGAAATTGTCCCCTCAGCTAATAGCGGAGACCTACTTACTAGCAAACGAACAAGCTTGTACAACGTCGGCTTGAGGGTTTGCATATATAGCGCGCAGAGAGTATCACGGAGCAGAATCTCCGATGTAATGTATATACGTGCTATAAAATAACATGACAATTAGACAGAGAAAGGACGGGACCGTAATTAGCTCTCGGCCGTCTGTTCACGCAAGCGTGTCCAAATTCTTCATATATTTATAGAAGACCGCTATCGATTATAGTTCATAGACGTACACGCGCACGTGTGAATATTCGTAAATGTATATATGTACGCCTTTATATACCTATAAAGCTCGTGTATACTACGTACTATATTTCACGAGCATAATGTTTATTCTACATAATTAGGCAATAAATTCGTTTAACGACTCGATAGTAATTAATACAAACGGGCGTTTTTGCCCACGTGACTTATTAATACTCGTGTAATACTTGGTCGGGCATTATCGCTGATTTTCATATATTATTAAATAACATGGAAATTTTGTTTGACATAGTATATTTTACTTTCAGAAAGTATAAGCGCATCGAGTTTGAATTGCATCATTGGACCTTGATTTTTCTATTACATCGATACGACTCGGCTACAAGGTGATTTCGTACTAACTAATAATGAACGCACTATTCAATTGTCAAGTCCTGCACAGTCGAGCGGAAATGATCGCGCACGCGGGGGTATCAGTCATGCGCCGCTGCCATAAACTGCTCCGCCGGAGTAGCGCAGCTCTAAAACTGTTGCCGCGGAGTAAAGGGATGAATATTTGCTAATAATCGCGTTACGCGTCGGCAAATTTACTTGCTCTCTCCGCTGCGCCGTGGCGAGGTATTAGCCCGTTTCACTCGTGTATGCAAGGGTGTTGCAGCGCGCGGCAATGAATTAACGCGTTTTATTTATGAAGGTAGAAATGCCGCTTGATGTAATCATAGCCGCGAGCGTCGTTGTCTTTTCATTTATACTCGGAGTCGGGCAGATTTCTCGCATCTTTTTCTACGCTATCGATAAACCTAATTCGCTCGATGGCTCGTTTATTTTTTCTGCGTCTATTTATATATTTGCCGAGAATGGGGCATTCGCTCGGTTAGTCATGATCTAATACAGGCAAATTCTAGATGGAGAACGGCTCCAAGTTAGCGATATCAATTAATTTTAATGAACTTAAGCGCGAAGCTTCAAGTATAACATCGCCGCAATTGTGGTTATATATAGCATGAAATTGGATTAAGCCACACCAACCTGTACATATTGACTGGCGAATTAATTATAAATATTTTCGAAAACGTTAGGCACGTACGTTTAACTTATTATATAAATATGAATTACATCATTTACAGCGGCGCCTGATTCAAGTTCGCGTTTATGGCATGCCTTTCTGTGACATAAGTAGCTCATTATAACGCCGCTCATATCACCTAGCACCGAGTCGCTGTTGTTATAGACTACTCGCGTGACAGACGTGACATAAGTATGAGCTTTAGTCGCGCGCGATGCTATACAATAATGTATACGATACTCGCTGCCACCAGCAAAAAGTATAAAAAAAAATAAACTGCCATCCGTGGCACTTTTATCGTAAATTACGATTAATTAAACATTTTTCATTGCTTGCTGATGAATAAATTTTTAATAAATGTACATTGTATTAGAAAAATAGAATTATTCGATCTGTACAAATTTTCTGGAAAAGTCAACTTTGTCACATCCAGACTTTTTGATAAAAATGTTTAAACCAATGAAGAATAATTTTCTAGATTTCGTTGCAAATCAGTAACATGCGTGTATTACTTAAACAAAGTAGGCGTAAGTGCGGAATCGGCTTTAATACTGTTCATGCATAAAAGCACGCGTACATGAACATTTTCTCGGGCTGCGGATACATACACGCATGTATCAGAACCATGGAGCTTCGAAACTTTGAGATTTGGCGACACTCCAAATGAAAAAGTTTTTCGATTTTCACCATCACCGAGACTCGATAAATTTGCTGTGAAAATTGCCATTTTTTACAAGTATTTTCACTTATTTAACGTTTTCATGTTTACGATTTACGTTTTCGTATCAATGTCGCTTGCTGTTTTTGCTACTCAATGGTTTGTTAAGTATTCATTGCAATAAGATGGGATTCATCCTGCAAAAATACAGATATTTTTGCTGTATAGTCTCTCAAATAAATGAGCGGGGACATTTGATATAAATTTATAAGAAGCAAATTCGCCTATTATTACTTAAATACATGAAGTAAAAAATAGTTCTAAATGAAGCGCAGTACATGAAAAATGAATATTCTAATCGAATAAAAGCTCTATTTTTTTTTTAAATTCGCAAGTAAATATAATCGATAAAGTTTAAAAAGGTGAAAAGTTACAAATGTACAAGTGAAAGTTGTGTTAAATAGTCACGTAAAAATCACGATAACGCAAATCGCGAATGTTTTTTCTTCCTCCCTTCCCCTCTCTCTCTCTCTCTCTTCCTCTTTTTCTCCGCAAGTTTTGGCAGAATTCCATCACTTGAGAAAGAAGTAGATCGTCTAGCGATCGTTAAACCGCATACACACTCACACACGTATAGTTGTGCACAGCCGAGACAAGAGGGGTGGTCGGGAAGCGGCACGTGGAGATTTGCGAGAGGCTTGGCCCGGAGACTGCTATATTTTAAATAGGCACTCGAATAAACTGGCCATGAGATATTTCATCGTCAGTGCCAGCAAGCTCGCAAAGACTTTGCCAAGAGCTAAAGGAATCGTAGATTTTCTACACAATTAAAAAGCACTTGTTCTTCAATAACTTAATCACTGGATTTATGTATACGATCACACCTCTAAGGTTTTTTTTTACTTTTTTAAATTGTTCTTTTTTTTTCATTTTTATCAATGATATTAGAATTTTTAATTTACATTTAATTTACTACCCCTGTGTAAATGAAACGTATGTTCGACTATGTTCATCGCAATCGAAGTTTTAGTAGTAAACCTATTTTATTTGTGAGATACTCATTCGGCCAACAATTAAACAAGTAAATATGTACGCAGCTCAGAGCTAAATCTCGGAATTATATTCTCGCAGATACAGACTAAGCGTGTCATAATACATCAAAAGAGATTATATACTTACTCGAGGAGGTGCTTGGGTTATATATTTAACATACAAATTATATATCTATATCTATGTCATGCTTTCTATAACATTTGCTCGAGATGTTTTGTTAAACTATTCCTCGTAGTTAAAAATCACAAATTGTATGTTAGAACATCAAACCAAATAACAATACTTGTTGAGGTATTTTTTACTTGTAATCTTGCCAAGCATTCGAGAAATTATGCTGAAGCCACCGTCTATAATGCAATTTTCAAAATTTTGCGTTCATGTTTAAACTTTTTACGTTTTCTAAGATTTCTTAAAAAATTTCTCCACAAAAATGTTGTGGAAATTTTTATTATAATATTACTTATGTCACTTTATAGTGAGTATTTTGAAAAAATATGTGATAAAAAACTCAAAATATGTGTTGGAAAATTTTCAATTGTACGTTGGCTTCGGCATAATCTCGAAGATGTTTTTTGGTGTCTGCATCTTTTGTTGAATGCGAGAAAATTTTTTATTTCTATTCGCGCTCTTAAACGTACTACGCACTCCACTTGATGAACGACTACTTTGTACTTCAGATTTATCACTCACGCGTCGGATGAGATTTTTTTTGTTGCGCTATAGGTAAGAAAAGTACACAAAAGTAATAGTGACTAAAAGTTTCAAAGTCGAAAGTGTAAAGAATAAATTTTACAATTCAAAAAGTACTTGGAATCGGATGCGGAATGGGGTTAAGAAATCTGAATATAAATCATCTATTTTATGAAAAATTTGACTCTTTTCTAAAATGTACAAAATCCTATCTAGCTGACAGATGAATTTCGTATTCATTACAATGCCTCAGTCAAACTAAATATAGGTTGAATTACACGCAATACAGTAGTCGACTCACGTATATTGACTGCTTTTATACGCTTGGAATATTATTTTATTGTTTTTGTTGTATTTTTTTAATCTTTTGTCGGAATCTATGAAAGATTTTCACATCAAGGCACCGAGAACTGTAGGTTAATAATTGTATTGTAGAGAGAAATGCGATGACCCAAAAATTAATAAGGATAATTATTTAACTGATTTTTGTAAACTTAGTTTCCAAAATTAACTAAGACTCGAGAAAGAATGAAAATGCTATATTGAAGAACTGCGTTATGTTGTTTTTGATACAATTGTAAATTTCAAACGAACACAGAAATTTGTATTTTACTTCTGGAAAGTATTTACGGCTGATGCAAAATAATGGAATTGCGATAATAAAACGAAGAAATTCAATTCGCAGGATTAAATTCAGCTGTTACAAATCAGGTGGTTGTTCTCGTTACAGCTTTAAAATCGAGCAAATTGTTGAATATATGTTGGAAAATAATTGTTTTACTTTACTTGTTTAAATTATATTTTTCAGAATTCAACCCAATGTTGAATAATACCAAGTTTTTTCTTTTTGATGAGATTAATCTAGAAGAATTAAGAAATCAATCTTTTCCATTTATCTCTTTATTCGCCTATTGAGTCGTTCTTCGTATGGGACAGGATATGCATTATTCATGGTAAAAACTGTAATGCTGAAATGAAATTGGATGATTCATTGAAAAGTGTCGAATTTAATCGATAACGGTAGCAACATTCAACGTTTTTTATCCTTTTGTCTGCGTCATTGAATCGTGAATTTGCCGGACCCTCCCACCTAAGAACTTTCAACATTGAAATTCTATGGCCTCCTTTCATGTGTACGTATATATTTCCGACAGATGTTTTAATTTGTGCGCATTGTTCCTGTCCGATTCCCTTATCTCTCAATTGCGCATCCGAACAAACCATTTTTTTAGAGGAAAAAAATCTTTCATATCAACGAATCCATCGAAAAAAAGGACACAAACGTTAAATACGAGTATCCTTGGATGGAAAAAAGGGAAAAAAGACAACAGTATCATATAGTGATGTCGCGCACGAAGAGAAATTTTTTTATCCTTTGTACACACTCGGCTGAAATCGTGAGCAATATGTTATAAATCCATCGTAAAGGGATAGAGATTCATCGTCAAGATAGGCTGTCGTGTATCTGAACGATATATTTATGTTTTATCTCACTGCTTCCTAGACTCTTTCTTTTCCGTAATTGGAACGCGCTATGTATGTGCTCTCGCATTGACGAGCGGTATTTTTTTCCTCTCGAATTTCTTTCGTAGATTTGGGCCAAAAATCGCCCTTTAAAGTTTAATCTCAAAAGTAACAATACACCAATTTATTTGAGCAGCAATGAGGTATACGTATCAAGATCGGCTGCATTTGAAATTTCATTTTTAATTATCATCGATATCATGTCGATTGAAAATTTTTGAGATCAAGCCTTGCTTGCGATGGAAGTTTTTTTAGACCAATTTATTGTTTACTGTATATTTCGACATTCATAGTTTACGGTAATTTTAAATTATAAAAGAAATTAATCAATTTTTGAAATCTGCATGGCACAAGCAGCAAACTGTTTTCGCTGAGTGCTACATCTACTCAAGTTACTCTCAAGAAAAATCTTTCCCGGGAGCTTTAATGTCAAGCTATCTTTGAACTCTTGTACGAGGTGTTTGATAGTTTTTTTTTTTATCATTTATGAATAAAGATCAGTTTATCGCATAAGTATCAAAAATATGACCTGTAAAGTAAGGTGTATACTTGACCGTCGCTACTTATCATATGCATGAAAAACTTTGCGCCCCGTATAAAAGATAACGCGTGGCCTGTTTTGTGATTAATGCCTCCGGTGCTTGAGCTGCATGTACTTCAGAAATGATTACAGCGGCCTTTCTTCGCTCTCCACTGGACTCTCATCGCACGAAATCAGATATTGTCGTTTTGGTAAGCTTAATTATCGTAGGCATATAATACCGTCCTTATACCTGACTATAAGTGCATGAGACAGTTTTAAAAGATAGCCCTATTAATGTAATGAGTAGGTTGATGCGAAATTAAAAAAAAAAAGAAACTTTTTTATCATAATTCAAATTCTTATCTCATCGTGGAACTGAAAAATTCTTCCAACTCGTTTGTTTAATTAAAGTCGACTTAAAAAAAGCTGCACGCAGATTATATTCGTAGGCCGTGCTCGTAGTATTTTCCATGCGCCGCGTGCAATATTCATCCGCATGCAACAAACAAACTTTGCTTTATAAAGTCGTAAAGCCACGCGGGGCTGGCCGTGGAATCGAAAACAATCATAATGAGACCGTAGTATATATATTCCAGACAATTTAGAATGGTGCAAGGCTGCGTCCAGGAGTAGTAGTAGGCAGGGATTCTAAACATTAATTGAGACCGTATTTCACTTAATCCTCGCATTGTGCGTTAAAGTATAGTTTTCGCTGCGCACGAGCGAGAAAAAGCCCCCTTTTTCTCGCCATGCCTATACGCGAGCACTGTATTCAGCTTAACTCATATACGTACGAGAGTGTGAGTATGTGTGTGTGGCTTAGCTCGTAATGAGTTTGTACAGAATAAAAAAAAGAAGACCTGTTAGCAGAAGCAATAGCTCTGCAGCTTTGAGCTAATGCATACCCAACAAAGTTTACTTTTATCTGTTTCTCATTTTTGAACGGAAAATCTGTAGGTCATGACGATACTCGGCGTATGGTTTTAACACGCAAAAAAAAAGCTTCTGCGAAAATTCGCACCGATCATCGAGTCGTCGAAATAATACACTCATAAGCGACTCGGAAGGAAATGGATACTTATAAAGGGTTTCGCACGTACAGAGAGAAAGAAGAGTATATACTAAAGCTCCTTTGCTCCACGCGCGAACGCTGGAGAATTCAATTAAGCAACTCGGAGCAACCGGCGAGGATAAGCTTTGTTCTCAACGCTGAATTCGCGAGCGCACGCCAACGATGTATATAGAACGGTCATTGCCCCTCGTCGCGTCTCCGAGAATATATACCTGTGCACATATGCACATTTGATGAATCGCAAGGAAAGCCTACTGCTGCTTCGTTCGAGTGGCGAAAATTTCCCTTGGCCTGGCTTACAACGTTGCTCTTACAATTCGTGTAACTGTTTCTCAAAATCACTCTGTTAATGAGGAAACTTCATAGAAAATATTTACGACTCTTGAATAATAATGACTCTAAGTTTTGACTCTATATTTTTATAAGTGATTCGAATTAATTTTACACACAAAACTTGGTATAAATTCAATTGTACTTCTTTAAATGCACGATGATCCAAAAAGTGAATATGTAACATAACTTAAATTTGATTTTACTCCATTAAAAATTGAAGCAGTAGATCTTAAAATGATGTACTCTAATATGCCATTGAAAATTTGCGTTAAATATCACAAAGTATTAACTTGTAAAATACTATTCCAATGATATTTATTTTATTCATTAAAATAATTTTTTTGAATTATTGAATAAAGAGAGCTTACAAACATTTGGACTTGTACTAAATTATCAGCCCAAAAAGGAATGAAATAAATTATAAAATGATCGTATGTAATTATTATTTAATGTTATCGTTTTCTTTTATAACGCTTGAAATTTTGTATGCACACTTAAACCAGGAATCTTTCCAGTTTGAAAGAAAAGTAGCGTGAAAATTAGATTACTTGTTTCGAATCTATCCATCTTTGAGAATATTTTACGCTTGAAAACTTTAGAGGATTTGCTGAGAAAAAAATTCTCATCTTACTTTACAAATTAATTTATTTTCTGAGCTTGAAAATAATTTAAATACTATTGATACTATAAATTAATCAAATAAATAAAGGCAGTTACAGCTGTTAAAAATATTTATAATTAATTTATTGAACTTCGTAATAATCATCATAAAATAGATCATTTCCGAGTGCCTATTTTTTTCGAGTATCCGAGTTTTGTGTGAGTATTCGGGTTTTTTAAGTTGCTTGGTCAAATGAAACGTAAGTACAATCGGCGTCGCTTAATTCGGAAACAATTAGAGATTGCCATTGCTATTATTACCACATATGTTTTACACACAGGTGACTCTCACTACTACTGTACATAGCTCGCGCTACTTGTATCTTTGATAGCTTCGTCCAAGTGCTTACTACTATTACAAACACCGTAGGGTATGTGTAGATCAGTATACACGTTACGACGTAACAGTATAAACAACAAAGAAAGATCGCACATCGACTGTAGTAAGTGATTTGTGTAATAAAAGTGAAAATATTACAATTTCATTTAATGTTTAATTGGAAGTGCGCAGAACGATATCCACAATGAATCGCGTTAATATAAAAAAATTAAATAGTTTGAAGAGTATGCGTGAAAAATTCCATTGGGATGTTGAAAAAGAGCGACAAGAATTTCACCGTCGAATGGCATATTCAATCAGACATTGGAAAAGCCAACTTCCTAATCTCCGAGTCATTTTTCGAGACGAAGAAATTGATGATCTTCTCTCGGATTCCGTCAATTATTGTGGAGATCAAAATGATTGTCGAGGAGAACGATTCATTGAGTTTGTGATTCGAACTGGCTACAAAGACGATCCCAAAGTTGATAAAGGCGGCAAGCCACTGTTGCGTCGTACCACTGCAGTGCATCGTGCGTGCGCAAGAAATTTCTGCAACAAAGCTGATACCTTACGGGAGTTTTTAAAATATACAACAGATTCGACGTTAATTACATCGATGAGAAGTCGGGCCGTACACATTTTCATGTGGCATGCAGGGAAGGCTTCAACGACATCGTGGAGAAATTCCTCGAGCTCGGCCAGGATCCTAATTGCGTCTGTCAAGAAACAGGTGATTCGCCGTTATACATGGCTGTGAGCCAATATCACAAGGAGATGACCGAATTGCTGCTGAGAAATGGTGCCGATCCGAATTTGGTTAACATGTACGGAATGACTTCTCTGCACAAGATTTGCATGACAAGAAGCGACGATGATGAATTGGCGAAGATGTTATTCGAGATCAGCGACGAAAAAAGTCAGATAGTGCAGGTCGATGCGAAGGACAAATATGGGAGGACACCTCTTCAATGGGCTCTGCTCGCCGGCAACAAGAAGGTGGCCGAATTGTTGCTCAGAAACGGTGCCGATCCGAATTTGGCCGACCCGAAAGGATTGACTCCTATGCATATTATGTGTCAAAAATACTACCTAGGTGACTTTTTGGAACAATTCTTCAAGACCAACCACGAAAAAAATCATCTATTGAAGGTCAACGCTGTGGACAATTTAGGTCGGACACCACTACACTATGCTGTGACATATCTTTTGTTGAATACTGTCGGTATGGTCTTGGATCAAGGTGCTGATCTTTCAAGTTTCGTTTTTCCTACCGAGAGTCACTTTGACGAGTGTTTTGAAGTATGGCGAGATGATAATAATTTTAAATTGAAATTGATATCTGGCGCTCTGGGCATCGTCGAGCGCCTAGAGAAAAAAGGATACGAAATGAAGCGAAGCGACGCGCTGACGCTCATGGCAGTTTTCGCTAAGCACGGAATTTTCGAAAAGTCGGTGGACTTTGACGAATATTGTGATGATGTCGAGGAGTTAGTGATAGGAGCAGAATACATAATGATGAAACCGAGCTTGTCCCTTTATGACTTGATCCAGTTACGACCTAATGAGGCGGCGAAAATGCTCACATATTCGGACTACTTCGCGTTCGCTTGCTCGGAAAAATTGTATAAACTCCCACAAGGATCTATTCAGACTTGTGCTTTGCGTCTGTGTGAGACAATGTCTCGAAAATTTTTTCGCCAATGGGTACTGGATTTTTCTTGAAGTTGACGCGCTACCGCCTTCCGATTCTTTGCTGTGAAATGATCATTGAGAAGCTAATGAACAAGGATTTGTGGCGTATTTGCTTGGCAGCTGCATACCAAAGCTCTTGATGGCCATAAGCATATTTGAATAATTTTTATGTCTGTTATAATTTAATGTTGCATAATAATAAAAAAAGCTGCAGTACATGAAAACATTTGGGTATCCAAATTGAATCGACTTGAACTTGACAAGTCGGGTTCAAATCAAATAAAAATCTAAAAATCGAATACTCAAACACCTCTGACTAATAATACTCATAATACGTAAGTAATGATTTAATTATTAAACTGCGATGATCTTTAGTGGATTATAAAATATATTGTTTTCCAAAATTACCGAATAGTGAAGAAGTCTTCATTGCGTCCAAATGATTTGAGCCAAATTTCACACTTCTAGTGTATAATACGATCATGTACTGTATTTATGTCTTTTGAGATTGCTCTGGTGGCCAAAGGACATGTGAAAAATCTCATACTCAAAGGGTTTTTTGCTATCATGTACCAAATTAATGCGTTTCTTGAGGTAATGCTTGCGGTTAAAGTGAGTATAGTGATCATTTTGGTATCCAAACGATTTGTGAAAAAGGTCACATTCGAAGTGTCTGCTCTGGTTAAGTACCGTCATTATATGAATTTTTAGGTCGCCCTTGCCTTTCAATAAAGTTGCTACAATCATGTTCTGAACTGAAATTTTTCTCGAGGTTACCGTTGCACGAAAATGATTTGTCATGAAATCACACTTTAAGGGTTTTCTACTTTCGCCATTCTCAGTAATGTACTGCGATGCATAAAGGTACTCGAATGACATTGAAACTTCACCAAAATTGGAGTGAAAACGTCATTCATGCAGGTGCACAATTTCTTCACACATAAAAGCGATATATGCAGAGAAATATTCCCGCAAAAGAAAAATTGAATAAAACAATTTCAGTAAATTCCTTTCTGATATAAATATTTGTGGTTTAATTACAACAACAGGAATAGCTTTCTGAATTATGAATTTTAATGTTTATTCAATTAAAGTATTTTCGAAAAATTTGGTGACTTTAGTTAGTTACTAAATATCATAGTTACTTCACTGCTCGTTATCAACTCAATTTGGTGAAAGTCAATCGCATAATTCGATTTTAAAGTGAAAATATAAAAATTTAAGGCGGAAAGACAACATGCAGATGTGAAAAAAATGTTTGACACATTACAAATTTCACAATTATATTTATGGTTGTATAAATCATATAATTATAATTTCATATCATATATTTCGAATGAAAGAATATATCAAACTATACTAAAAGACCTTATGAATTATTTCATATATATATTTTTGGTTTCTTTTTAAGTTAACATTAGATTCTGATAAAAGCGTCCTTTTTATTGTGTAATAAATTTTTCAGAAAAAATTTGTAACAATTAAAACGTATAATAGTTCATCAAATAGTTTTGCAACAGTTTTCGATTTACATTTTTTAACATTACATATTTCAAGGAAGACGATGATAGCTGCTGAATGTTAAATTTAGTATAAATCTTTGGTATTGGCAGTGATCAACAGTATTACTCTTCTTCCTCCTCTTCTTCTTCTTCTTCCTCTTCCTCTTCTTCCTCCTCCTCTTCTTCCTCTTCTTCTTCTTCTTCTTCTTCTTCTTCCTCTGATTCCTCCTTTTCGCTAACTTCTTCTTCCTCGCTCTCTTCTTTTTCTTCTTCGCTATCATACTTTGGCTCCTCTAATTCATTCATCAGCTTTGGCATCTTCTTCATTTTCAGGAGATTCTGGATCATCCTTCTTTTTGCCTGGCCTCTCGCCAAACCATTTAGGAAGATTTGCTGTAATAAGCAACAGTCAATAGTCGAACACTTTATTTCCAATGCAAACAAAAATAAAACAAGATCACTTACACTTTTGCCGTTGTAAAAATTGGTCTGTTTGCGATGACCAAGCTTTCTCCTTGGCTTGTTCGAGTGCTTCAGTAAGACCCTATAACATGTAGATGGTCAGTAAAAAATTCACATTAAGCTCATTTTTTATGAAACTACTCGTTTTTTTTCACAAATGCAATCATTTACGTGCGTGAAATACTTACACCATCGAAAAGTTTCTTTTTGTCGTCATAAGACCTAATATCAACACGGCGTTCGTACTTGGAAGCCAATTGTATCTTAGGCTGAAATAAAGTAAGGTGAAAGTTAATAATCTATAGTGATTATATAACCAAATTATATGTTGAAAAATACTCACTGGATGTTTACCAGTTAAAGCCTCAGGGTCCAACCCTTTCTTCAATGCCTTGTGCCTCAATTGTTGCTTTTGCCTCTCCTTAAGTTCTTTAAGCTAAAAAAATAATAATAGTATCAGCCAAGAAGGTTATGAACGCGGTAAAGTTTATAAAATTTTGATTACATACGTCGTAGTCTTGACGTTTTTCACGTTCTTCGAGGTCGTACCTCTCAGTTTCAAGCTTGACAATCTGATCCCATAATTCTTGAGCCTTTAAACGCAATTTTTCCATGCCCAAATACTCGAGTTCGGGTAAAGGCTTGATGCGGATGCTTAGGGATATTCTCTTCTCCTCTTCAAGTTGCTCTTTGGTCTTGTTGCGTTCCAACTGCGACAAGCTCAAATTGCCCTGGAATTTCATAATCATCGGGTCAAATACGAATTGGAGAATGATAGTATTTAAAAATATAATATTTACATCAAGGTTTTTCTTTTGGATAACAAAGTTGGGTCCTTTTTTGCTGGTTTGATCTTTCAAAGCTTGCAACATAGCTTGACGTTTTTTCTCAGATTCTTCGAGACGTCGTCTCTTTTCTTCGATGTCACGCTGTTTTTTCTCCTCTACGATTAAATTATTGGTTAATTTTTTAATACCAGTCCAAATATCGCTTTTACCAATAAAAACTTACCAATTTCGCGAAGGCGACGTTCTTCTTCTTCCTTCTTTTTTTGAGCGAGACGTTTTTCTTCCTCAGCGCGTGTTACCTTACGCTTGGCTTGTCTTTCCTTCAAGATCTTGAGCTCTTCTTCTTCCTTAAGTTTGTGTTTGCGCCAGTCGGAAATGTAGTCCTTAAGTTGTTCATCGAGGTCCACCCTCTTCTGTTCCTGAATCTATTAAAAAAAAATTCATTTTAGTTTAACTTATTGAACGGTACAAAGGTTTCAGTTAGGTTTTGACAAGGAAAGATTTCACAACTTACCCGCACAAATTCAGCTCCATCATCGTTTTCTCTATTGGTTCGAGAGAGACACGCAGGCATCAAGAAGCAAAAGTGCATGTATGTTAATATTCATATATGATAATTTATCTATAAGATTTAATAGCAATTAGTCTGTAAATAAATATTTATTCTGCATTAGATGCGTGCCAGACATACCAATTGTTTGACATTGTTCACAAATTTGAACTTTACTTGTTTAATTGAAAAATTTGATCCCATTTATCAATTTTTTTAAGAAGCAAAAAATGCATAAAAGTTCGAAAAGTATTTATAGACAATCAGGTTGCAGCGTATTAATTTAGGTAAGAGCCGCAAGTTTACGAAACTATAAATTAAAATTTTTGATATATGATTCAATTATTTGCAATACTTTATATGTATAGTTGATGCCATTAGAAATTTGAAATACGATAAATATTTTGGTCAATAAAGCTTAAAGCTCTTAGGCGTGTAGTGTGAATATTCTGTAATGAAAGTGTAAGTGCAATTAATATTTTTTGATCGAATAATCGAGGTGCGATTCGTAAGATTTTCAAGTAAATAAACAAATATGAGTCTTTTATGCTTGTCTAAGCTGTTTTCGCCACAAAGCAGATTAGTTAAACGGCACTTGCAACGAAAAGAGTAGTTACAACATTTAGTGCAATATTACATGCACAATTAAAAAATAAAACTTACTTCTGGGACGCTCTAGTCCTACAAAAATATAAATAATATATTCGTTAATATTTTTTCATGTTTAGATAAACTTTCATTTATTTAGCAATGGAAAAAAGATATTCTCGCATGCTTTTGAAAATGAAAATGTTTACCATTGAATCTTAAAATGCGTCATGCTGCATTACGCATGTATATCAAAATATAATTAATATTTGCTGCAGGCGACTTATTTTTTGAGCAAGCACATATAATATAAAATCAAGTATATCAACAGGTATTAATTATAACGCTTCTTCATCCGGTTAACTATTTACGAATTGTATAAGCTTTTAAACTGATTGTGCATTTCTTTAATCTTTTTGTGAGAAATTTATATTTGACCCGATAAATGGTTACTAAACGCAGTTGTTTTTGAAAAATTAATGCTTTCTTTCTTAATCTATTGTAGTAGTAGTGATATGAATAAAATAAGTAAGAGTTTCAATGGTACTTGGCGTATGAAAGATAATGTCAGATAGAAGAATGTACATAACAGTAAGTTTTTAGATCTGTTTTTTTATTAAAAACAAATTATTAACAATATGACAAAATATCGTTTGTAAATGATACAAAAATCATGATTTTTTTTGATGGTGCGAAATCTCAAGAAAATTGCGCAGCCGATCTTTTTTCTCTATATGAAACAATTTTGATAAAATGAATATAAAAATTCGTAATTTAATAAAGTATGCGTACTCTCAAGCGTACGATTCTCATAGTTAATGGCCGAAAGAAAAGAGCCAGAAAGAAATTGCCATTAAGTTGCGGTAAAAAAAAATTGTAGCAGTGCCTTGATAAGAAAATTTTTAAGTGCACAAAGATTAACCAAAAATTAAAATAAAAGACAAATCAGAGAGTAAATTGCGGGATGCGTCATGCGACAGATGAATTCTGGTGGCCCACTTACTCGATGATCTTCTTATGCCTGTTTTTTGATATAAAATCGATTGCACAATAAAGTTGTCATGATGATCGGTGAACATAGTAATTGATTTGTTGTTTTTTCCATACATCATCGATGGAATGAAAATTGAACAGATAAAAAATTCCCCAAGTAAAATATGTCATTTACTTTAAATGGATCAGGTTGAGGCGTATTTATCCATTTGAGGAATTTGTTAGAAGGTATAAATGTATTAGTAGAACTTGACAGGAAATTCCCTGCCTCGTAAAACATTGAGAATCGTTTCGTCGCAGAACGACGCGGCGCGCGCACGCAACCTCATCGAGGCGCCGCCTGTAGAACTCGACGCGTTACGCGCTACAACAAAAAATAATTATCGCCAATATCTGGCTATTTTTTCCGCGACTGATTTCAACGACTCAGTGACTATATTCGTATTTGAATAGCGAGCTTTAATCCCTCCCGCGCACCGGACGCCCGCGCGCTGCTCTATTTTTGTGGAGCGTACACTATATTTAAACCAGCCGGTATTACAGAATACATGTTTTTTTATTTTCTCTTTCTCGCGTTTCTCAACTGCTTCGATGTCATTTTTCACTCGATTATCAAAGCGACGAGTTTGCATAAAGCTGAGAAATTTTTTGGGAAAACAATTTTATGATGATGATTTTATTAATAGAACGTGTAAGATTTTATTTTTATGATTGGTTGGAAATCGTACGATTTTCAAGTTTTTTAGTTTATAATTTTATGATGTAATATATACGAATCGCCATGTATTAGCTTACTTTCTTTAGAGTTCGCGTAAAGTTTAAACATAAGATTGCGTTTACATCGACAGTACCAGCGTTTTAAAAAAGTAAATGAATGAGATGTGTAATTTAAGTTGTGTAAAGTGAGAAAAGTTGGAAGTAAGGAAAAATTATACAAAAAGAAATCGGAAATTATGAATGATAAAAATATCAATGGAAGAAGGATAACTTACTTCCTGTAATGAACCAAAGAAAACGAGAAATTTTATTAGAAGGAAAGAGAATAAATAAAAGTGATCGAAATAAATTGTATCTTACACTTCCTCTTCGACTGCAGCCTCTTTTTCTTCTTCAACTTCGGATTCTTCTTCTTCCTCCTCGACCTCTTCAACTTCCTCTTCGCTGCTACTGTGAAGCATTATAGAATTAGCATTAATCAACCTTGCATAGCTTCAGTTGCAATGAATAATATTGGAGGATTCTATTATTACATTTTTTACGATGAATTCGATCATTTAGAAAAAAACGTAAATTACTCATAATTATTAGTTCTTCTTGCTGTGCAATGACCCAAAAAAATCTATAAATATATGATAACTATTCATTCGAATTCCAGCCAAACCGAGTTTAGAAGATATTTGTTTAACTATTTTGAAATCACCGATCTTCGCCCCCAGGCAAAGATTTTGTTATTCAAAATCTTTATATTTTTCTATAAATACCCTAAGTAATGGCAACCCAAGCGATGGGTGCAGAAAATATTTTTATACCGGATAAAACACAAAAATAAACATGATGTCATCGGCGCTTTTCGGCGTACGTATACATTTTTGCGATTTATTTTACGGAAGTTTGAGCAGTACGATGCTCGGCAAGGAAATGCAATACAACTTATAGTTACTTACGTATATTGTTCATCGTCCGACATGGTTGCGGGGGTTGGGTGTGTGCTGCAATAAAAAAGTGTAAATGAGTTCTAGAAATCGAATCTTTTTGATTTATTGCTCCAGAACATTTTAGAACGAAATTTTCTCAAAGATATTTTGTTTAAAGTTTTGTGCCTATGAAAAAAATTGTAGACAGTTCTAAAAAACGCATGATAATTGCAATAATCAAATTTTACGAAATGTTTTTATTTCCTCAATCCCCCTCCATTCTGCGCTCTATTTTCCAGAATTTGTTGGTTTTGTATAAAATCGATCTTTCTACAAAGCAAATCTAATTTTAGAGGCAACCTTTAAACGCACGAAGTTATCATGTAAACATCAACATGCTTTACACTACTAATATTGAATGTTCCAATTTAAATCGTATCATTTAAACAGTTAGAAATTTTCTTTTGAAAGCCTACAATAACTTTTTGCACAGCACAGCTACACTGATGACGCACTTATTTCATATATTAACAATAAAATTAATCTAGTAATGATAATTTGACGAGTACAATTTGTATTATGTACAATGGTAAGATTTTGACTAAATTTACAAATTTGATTCACTCATGAGCTTTTTACACAGTAACACCGGCACGAAAAAAATTAACTTGAAATAGTAGCTCTCGTCCTTTACTTTGTAACTCCCTTTCCTCTGGAAATTGTGATTCAGTAACCGATTACTTCTCACAGTGCACTTGCCACTTGCTGCAGGTCCTGATCGGTATGGAATCACTTTTTTAATATTAGAACTTATCTTCGGGCACAATCACTTTATTGGAAACGAATTCGACTTGAAAACTCTTAATTGATAACACCAAAAGAAAACTCGAATAATGAATGAGAAAATGTGTTGATGAAAATGAAATTATTACGAGTAAATGCTATGAAATTATGGTTCGATGTATGGGATGATGGCGCAGCAGTACGACATTCGTCTAATTTAAACTTACATCTGGAGCTTTAAAACGAAAAAGAGCTCGCGTTTACGATGATTTCGTGTTGGAGTTTGGCCGTGTAATGTGAGGTCCCCTTCGACAGCGACTCTGACGCTTCGCAGCTCTTCCAAGTGCTTCTTAACAGGTCGAACTTGCCACCACCCTAATAAAAAGTCTCGGAGTATAACGTTTTCGTCTTCTCCTCCCCCACGCCCGGAGCTCGCTCCATCGGGCTACTTAGCTATAGATATCTATTTTAAGGTTTCCAGCATTTAAAAAACCTCGTCGCTTGACCAGCCGAGGCATAGCCCAACAGGCTCGCCTCTGTTTCAAACTCAGTGAGACAAGTCTCAATGGCAACATTTGGCCCCGAATAGATCTTTGAGAAGTAACGCTTGATCGTAACTGCATTGACTGGCCAAAAATCGGACTTATGCCAATCATTTACTGCAACTTTCGATATATTAAGTTGAAGCTAAATCTTACGACATTTCAATCCTATTTATTACTTTTTTCATCCATTAAGTTCTTAGATGGAACGTATTTTGATCTAAGCTAGACTTATTCTTTTTCAAATTCTTTTTTTTGTTGAGTTATTAATCTTCGCAATTTTTCAAGTTCATATAATTATCTTTAGCTTTGAGAATTCACATTGTTAATATTGAAAAAATACGCATCGGAATTGAATAAAGTGACATCTACAGTCAAAATATCAACAATTTCAAAGGGTGACTGAAAAACTGATGCGCGCGAAGCGCGTTTGAAAGTTACTAGTAATATTTTTAATAAAATTTCACAGTCTTAAACGTAAGATAAACAATAGACAAGCGTAATATCAAATTTACGCGCCATGAAAAAAAGAGCTAATTTACTACACTTTAACGTGCTTATTAACGTCTCAAATGAGTATTTTTAAAATTAATATTTTATGCTTCCACCGTTGTATTTTTAATATTTGATTACTTAACTAGGCGCTTGCGTGCATGATTCTTTAAAGACTTCTGTAAAAAAGTTAAAAGAAACTGCGATTACAGTTTACATGCTATTTTTGTAACTCACTATTTTGTGTAGAAAAGTATATTTAAAAAACGTAAACTCGCAGATTTGTATGTGTTTGCAATATTACAGTTAGAAACATGTGAATGATTTGAACGAAGGTTAAATGAATTTGCGATACTTTCTTATCAATTCAATAAAGTATTGAAAAAATTTCATTAAAAAATGTTTGAGCATATGCAACGTGCAAGCTACCATCAGTCCCATACATTTATTTCTCGTAGCAGTTTGAATTTCGCAATGTTCAGAAGTGCCATGAAATTTTTTCAGTTCTCGAGCTCGAGCTTTTCACTCGTAACCAATTTTTCGAATGTATCGTTTCGCTGTTGTGTTCCAGTTTATTTTCTCGCGGCGCGTATATCTATAAATGGCCACCGTGATCGCGCTGGATTCCAAAGTTCCGAAGCGCGAAAGCGTTGTAGACAGCAAAAATACGGAGCATCTCTGATGAAAGAAAAGATAAGTTTGAACGCACGCTGATGACTATGACGGTATATTTTTGTCGTTGTTTACGTATTTTTGGATAACAGGCAGGTCTCATGGATTAAATCTTTGTAGGTGTTTCTTGATCATTGAGCTCTATTGTGGCTTTCGTTCGAAATATTAGAAAATTACAAATTGTTTCATTTGAAATACCGTTTCCTCACTTATTGATTTTTATTAAGTGCTTTGGAATTCGTCTATACGTTTGTTGAGCTTAGTTATTATTTTACATTTGTTACTTTAAATAACTACAGTACATTAGATGGTAATCAAAGAAGCCTGAATTTTTAAAAATTGTTTGTCAGTTGCATAGTCCTACCGCTCGTACTTAATTTTTTTACATTTCTTGTTTTTTACATTAATTGTATAGTCATTTTAAATTCAAAATCAATTTTAATTTCGAGCTATAAAAAGTCTTTTAAATAAAAATTGAAAAATTCATTATATTGTGAATAAACTCTTATTTAATACTCTCGTTTTTTATAACGTAATTTCTTCTGCAATCGAACTTCAGTCTTACATATTTCCCGTATTTTAAGCATATAAATTAGTGTAAAAATTAATTTTTTCTAATTCATGTTAGCGGCTTTATATTCATAATCTTTAAGGGCTTTAGGCGCCTTAAAATGAATGCTATTTATTGGACACCCAATAAGTTTGATCATTTCTTTCAAGGTTATGACTGTGATGTTCCAAGAAAGTCTATACAAATCCTGGGTTCTACAGCTTAAATGTTTGTTAGAAATTTTAACATAAAAATAAAAAACAAAACTCTTGAAATGCGAGGAAAAAATTATTTTAAAATTTCAGTAATCGTAGAAAGTTGACAAAATGTAAATTTATTGCTTTTATCTCAAATAAAAGTAATATACCATTGATAAATTCAGTTTTTTTGCGATAAATAATAGGCAAACGTACTATCTAGAAAAATGACAATCGTGTCTGTTTTGGTCACTTTTTACAAGTTTTATCTGTTAAACGATAAAAAATGTATAAAAAGTTGTATTCGCTCAATGTAAAATGAAAGGGAAACAGTTAAAAATGATTAAAAAATTTTTTCATTACAATTCCTCTGATCTTGTAACAACGAACGAGCCATATATTATTTTATCTATATAATTTATGCAACGTAAGTTAAAATCAGATGTTATATATTGAAGGTACCACGATAAAAGTAAGAGATAAATGAGAATGCAAGAGACAGCATAATTGTGAAATTAGTTAACCCATTAAGTCCCAACAGGACGTTTTTTCAACACTTTATTCGGACAATGTATTTTTGGTGAAAATGGAGTCAAAAAATATGCGAGTAACTAATTCTAATTTAATGCCCTTTCAGAATCTAATCTAAGATTTTCGAAAAAATGATCAGGTCAAAAGTTAAACTTAATTTTATCCCAAAAACGTGACTTTGAAAAAATAATTTTTTAGTTTTTTTATTTTCCAAATGGAAACCATATGAAATCTCAGCTAACTTTATTTTCTTGAATCTAAACCCCTCTAACTTTTAGTTTAGGTATCGAGGATGCGATATTTGCACGAAACCTCTGAGATTTCAAATGGTTTCCATTTGGAAAATTAAAAAACTAAAAAATTTTTTTTTTCAAAATCACGTTTTTTGGGAAATCCAGTTTAACTTTTGACCTGATCATTTTTTCGAAAATCTTTGATTAGATTCTGAAATGGCATTAAATTTTACATTAGAATTAGTTACTCGCATATTTTTTACCCCATTTTCTCCAAAAATACATTGTCCGAATAAAGTGTTGAAAAAACGTCCTGTTGGGACTTAATGGGTTAAAGTTAAAGCTAACACTTTTTAAGCTCACCCGATAAGTATAGACGAAAACATGGTTTTCTTATCTACCCTCACGTTGCAGAGCGTCATTTTCGTCGTCTGGCAAGTAGGTAATGTATCCCATTGGGCTTGCATCGTCGCTTTAAAAAGTTTGCTTGGCATCGTCACGATTTTCCTCTTTCTTGCTGGGCAACATTGGCAACAATGCCTTATTATTATGAGAGCGGAAATATAACTGTTGCGATGTCGGCAGCAGCGACAAGCTCGGTAAATAGGAAATAAACACGTATCGATGATGCTTCAATGGCACTGACGATAATGCTTTGATCATTAAAAGTTCACCCGAGATATCACGTCGTTTTGTAAATGTCCAAACATTTGAACAGACGATTAAGCTTGCAATTTCTTCCCTGAGCTTTTACTAGAATCCCTATTTAAACGAGCTGTTACTAAAAAAGACATAAAACAAAAAAATGAGTGATAAAATATCGAGTGTCATGACACCTTATGTATTTCTTTGAATTTCATTAATAATTACAAGGTGCTATTACCTTTAAGATTTTGTATGTTTTTTAAATTGCATATTTTTCATTATATTACTTTGCCATATTAGTAAAGCATTTTTAATGTTTCTTCAGTAATTTGAGAATGGTCTTGCAGTTCAATTTCAAGATTTGATAGCAATATTGTTATTATTTAGAGGTCTGAAATAAAATATTAGATACTCTTATGTTTTCATACGCAAAGTATGAAGTTACATTGTTGGAATAATAATTGCAACTACCTGAGTTCAACTTTCATGAGAATTCGAGTTTTGCCTGTTGGAAATCAAATTTCAACATCGAGTGAGCGTCTGATAGTTACGTAACCTCGTTTTCGAATCGCATATATATTTTCACATGTCAGAATTATTGTACGTGTGTATTATTCAGGAGCTTTTGTTATCGTTCCACCAAGAAGAAGCTCTTTTAAAGCTTTCAATTCGTAAATGTTACAATACGAATTACTTCTCAAACATGATATAGATGTAAATATTGGCTTCGTGTACTTAAATAAGTTTAAAAATGTTTGAAATACATTTAATTCTGCTTTGGTTTTGAAGTTTCCCAACATTTTTTGTTAAAAACGAAATAAATCGAATTTATTTAAAATTATTCATATTTTAAGAGTATACATGTTTTAAGTTTGTCTTATTTTAGTAAACATAACAAATATTTGATGAAATTGCCAAAATGCATAGGTGTTTTTCTAGTGTTTTGATTGATCATGAGAACTGTATCAACTGTTTTTAGTCTGAGAACAACATTTTGAGCGATTGGTTTTCTTTCTTAAATTGGTTTCATCGCGAAAAACATAAAAATCTGAGTTTAAGCTACCGCTTACGTACAAGTGTATCTTTTTGCTTGCACGAGAATTATACCACATAGTCTTCAGAAGAATTTCTTATGTAAATCAATAATTTTTTGTTTATATTTTGGCTAACTTTACAGCTAATGAGGACATACAATCGAAAGCTTAATCAAGTATTTGTACGCAAAATTAGTTATTACTTTTAAAGAGAGGAATTATATTGACATAATTGAGTTGTAAAGTTAAATAAATGAATTCAAGGCGTTCAAAGCACACTCAAAAGAAACTAGCATTAGAAAAAAAAGAATGTATAAAAACTTATGCAAGTAATTTGCAGAACTATGAAATAAATTAATTGAAAATTGTAATTATATTTATTGAGGAGATACTGTCACAGTAAAAATGAAAATTTTCAAATCTATTTTTGAAAATTTCCATTGAAAATTTTTTATAGAAAAAAAAAACAGAAAGAGCCCAAGTGAATCTCTTCCTTTCGTTGTTTTTAGTCACTCACGTAGTTATTTAAAAGATTTAGTGTACATCTGAAAAGACGTTTTAATAATTATTATTTTAACATTGGTTAAGGTATTTCCAATAGAAGAACTCAGGATTAATGTTTAACAAGCCTCTGTCCGGTCATTCAAGTTTTAGTTTTGAGAAATAGTTTTGATAACTATTTTCATATATATTTAGAATGTTTAAATAATTGCATGTAAATGAAGCAATTTTTGGACGAGTTTTGCGGACGTAGCTCTATAAATTGTGCATTTAATAAAATCCTTGAAATTTTGTTGAGATTTGTACTTGAAGTTATGTTGGTATTTATAGTGGATGTGCTGAAACTAATGCTTATTTAATTAGTTTTATACCATACATGCCTCAAAACCAAGAGAGATCTAATATACAAGCTTTCCTCATTTCAACAAGGAGCACACGCATAAAACTGAAAGAAATTTTTAAGAATATGTGCAGACTTAATGGAAGCAGTAAAAAAGTGTTCTTCTCAAGCTGTCTGCTCGTTGATTACTAAATGATAACAAAAATGCAATATGCATCGAATGGGAATTTTCATTAAAATTTCATTTATTTTGTAGTTGCGATTGATTTTGTCATTCAATTACTTTGTCCATTGTTTTTAGTTTCATTCTTCTTCCACACAATCGTCTTTGTTTTGTTACTTTCATTCTAGAGATAGTTTACTTGATGTGTTAAAAATTAAATTGACATGATTTTTTTTAGGTGATAGTAGTTACTGAAACCTTTTTTTGCTTGTATGAGAGAGATGAGAGAGACGATTTTAAGTTCATCTAATTGATGAATTATAAAATATTATTGACGTTTAGTATTACATTAAGAATCTATAAATAATATGGATTTCTACGATTTGTTGTAATTTACTTTAGTTTTTATAAATAAATAAGGTGTTTATAGAGACAAAATGCAATTTTTCATAAGCCATTTCGTTATCAAATTTTGATATTAGCACCGCAGTTTGAAATAACATTGTAATTTATCGATTGCAGTATGAAGTATATTTTAGGAACGAGTAAAAATTAAGCAACAAGATAATCGCTGATACACAAACGTGCGTCGACTAGAACAGAGTTTGCGTATTATCGTAAACCTGACCCACTAGTCTTCCAAGTCGAAATAAAACTAAAATTAGGACTATACTACGCGGGTTTAAACTGTAACAGTTTGTGCGTATATATCGTATATGTATTTAGAATCTAGCCTAAACTGTCTTGCATTGTGTATACAAAGAGAGAGAGAGAGAGAGAGAGAGAGAGAGAGAGAGAGAGAGAGGGATTCGTGATAACATGTGTGTACATGTATACGTATATGTGTATGTGTGTGTATGTGTGAGGGTGCGTAAGAGTAGAGGAAAACGGACACGCTGTTTACTCGGATAAGGGTAATTAATGTCTCTCCCCACGTGTATATGTGTTGTTGTTCCCCGATGAATTCGACCTCTCTAAATGTCGAGAGGCTATTGTTGCAAGAAACACTATGCAGGAACACACACATATATATACGCAGGATAAAGCTACTCTCTTCTTCCTTATTATGCCACCTGGATGTATGTTTCCCTTGGAATTGATGTTTTTTTACAATATTTTTAACTCGATGAAAAATATGGAGCTAAGTAGTATTTTTATAGTGCCTATTTGGGCATTTACAAAGGTGGTGATGTGGTATATGAAACTTGCATAAATTCGAACGAATTTTTCGATAATCAAGCCCATGGTATTTTATTTTTTTTAATATTCATTATTAATTTATTCCATAACATCCATATTTTAAACAATCTTATATAAAAATTATTATTCAAATTTGGCTTATTTTGACGTGTGATCCCGACGCGAGTTTTAATTTTTTTTTTACAAAGTCGTGTAATCTTTCCATGCCATTTTTAATGATTGAAAACTTTTTTAAAATCTTAGGGATATTAAATACTTCATAATTGTAATGGGATTTTACAATAAATGGAGTATTTATCTCCTTGATACTTTTAAATTAATTAAAATATACTTTTGAATAATTAAGTTAGGATTCAGAATGCACTTTTCTATCCCTTGAAATATTTACAAGCGCGGTAGATGGAAAGAGTCTTAATAAAATGTCGCTCTACATAATGAATTAAATTCAAATATATGCGTACTCTACTTTTCCTTCGAAGCTATATAATTTAGCCGTTGTACATCTTTCCTTGTTACTGTCCCAAAGAGAACAATCCCGATTTTCTCGTTTTTCGTGCGATTTCTATTGGTAAAGCGAAAAAAATGTAGGACGTGGACTCTCCTCTCAATATAAGTAAGAGACAGAGAGTGAACTTCACTTACTTATAATCTTAAAATAAAATTTCCTCTATACATGTATATAAGTACATTTTTTGCGAGCCAGCAGCAGCTTTTTCTCTGTTTCATAACTTTGCGTGGCATAAATTGGATGCTTCGAAACGGAAATGCTTTGGATCCACAATGTGCACGGACCGCACATGCACTCACTCGCTGACGCTCGCTTTAGAAGAATTCGCGGCTTTATTTTATTTTTTCTCGTGCTGCAATTTTTTTTGCCCCTCATTCTTTTGTTCGTGTGCACACGCAAACTGCTGTTATGATTTTCGATTTATTGTGTTTCTTGCAGCTGCCGAAGGGAACTTCGCAATGCTGCTAACGCCAATCTCTTGTGCTGCTGTTGGCATATATTGAGTTTGATGGCCTTCAATAAACGTTTTCGCAAGCTTTTCCTTGCTCGCTCAGGGTCGTGCCAAACTCCCTTTTTTTGTAAGGAAAAAATTCCGTGTCGACTCATCAATTCCATGCGAGCTTGCAACAGTGCGCATCCATACATAATCGTCAATTAAATTTGATTGAATTGGTTACTAACAATTTCCATGAAAACATAAGTTTGATCAAATTGAAACAAGTGCTTTTTTTAATAATTCTTCAGTGAATAATTCCAAAAAATTACTTATGAATTTAAAAGAAAAAGTGATTAAATGAGAATTACGTCATTGCTATTAGTTGAGATAAACGAAGAGATTTTACTTTTGAATAAATAAGAAAAAGAACTCACATACAATATATTATATAGGACAAGAACAACAAGTGCATATTGTTCGATTATAAAAATATATTTAATAAAACCTTTGGATCGCCATTGAGAGAAGTTCTTCCAGAAGATTGCTTGAAAAAAAAGACAGAAGAATCCAAGTACACCACAACTAGTGAAATTTACAAGTTGACAGCTTATTTAACCAAAGCTCCTGTGGGAGCAACGCAACGCTTCTGCTTACAAGATCGGGGGCTTAAAGTTGCAGTGTAATCTGAAAAGATTTGATCAGAAGAAAAAGACTTCGCTAATAATACGGCCAAAAGTAAGCTTTTGTCACCCAACGACAAAAGTTGGTCGTTACAGCGAGGATAGCTTTTGCTAGCGACGCGAGTGAAGTATAAAACGGGTTCAAGACAACTTATATATTCGATCATACATTTGGATGTTTTTGTGCATTAAATGTGTAAACAAAACTTTTGAAACGTCTCGATAAAAATTCCAAAGCACATTTCACTATTCATAAATGATGATGATTGCAAACCTGCACAGCAGAAACTGTGACTATGAAATGAAAAGGTTAAATTAATTTTTAGTGGCTATAAAGATAAAGGTAATGATTGTAAATGTAAAAGGTACATGAGAGATGAAGTCGTTCAAATGATGAAGATGGTATAATCTAGAATGATTGGCAATAGTTTTGAGAGTGCGATTGTTCAGGTATAACAGTAAAGTTGATAATTTTTTGAACTAAAAATACAATCAATTACACAAGCAATAATTGATCATACTGTTGTTATTATATGCAAAAAATAGGTTTTCATTTTTAGTTGATCTGAAAAGTTAAATTATAATCATTTGAAGTGCCACAATTATTCGAGAGTGCTTTTTAAACTATATTTTCAAGGGGCTAAAAAACATAAAATTCAGTAAGTTATTAAGGATTTTCAGAAAGATTTCTCGATTATAATTCAGGAAAGCATAATCTCATGCAAGGTAGCTAATAAAGTCAGTTAAGATAGTACTTCTCACATACGCTTAAGTTTGTTTATGCAAAAATATTGTCTCGAGCTGAAGCAGTGAATCGCGACTTTCACCATCATAATTTAAGAACTTTACAACTGCTCAGTACTTTGTTTCAATAATAATGCTCTATGCTTCTACGGCTCTTTCTCTCTCTGTATCATAAAAAGCTGCGAAAAAAGTTATCATTATTCGTGATACGAATAATATCCTCAATGCAACCCCCCTCCCCTCCCCTTCAAAAAAAAGAAGCAGCAAGACAGGCTCTGTGCGAATTATAACGATGTAATTATAGTGGCCATCGTTGTATAGTCTGCTGCGCGAGCACTGTTCAGTTTTCTTGATAAATAGCTCATCCGTGCAGCTATATGTATGCGTATGTTAATCAGCTGTGCGTGCGGAGCGTGGCGCATCATCGTTATCACTGGCGTGTACGCGCGAAAAAAGCTCGCCTTTTTAAAGCTCTCGGCGCGTGTATATATTCGTGTATAGTCGATAAATTATGCACGAACTCGTGAAATTTTCATAGTCTGCCTGAAACGGGGCTGCGCTAGTTACACGCAAAAAACGCCGTGGATACGCGCTCTATATAGTCCGCGCGACGAGGCAAGTGCATGCGTATTATGCAAATAATTCGCAGTGACACGAGCGAAGACGTTAATAGAGTTTCAGCCACGATACACTTGTATGAATAGAGACAGCATGCGGGCCTGGATATTGATTGTAATCGAGTGCTATCTTAAGTAGTGTTACGTTGAATTCCCTTGATATTTCAGGTAAGAGAAGTACTTTCAGGCAAGTTAGCAGTTGAGAATAATGCATATCGATAACGACGGCAGCTTTTTATGCTCAGCTGAAGATATTTCAATAAAAGTTTTACTGCGTTGCTGTCGTGAACGTCGATTTGACAAAAAAAATATGTATGTTGGAGGAAAAACTATTTAAGGCAGTAAAAAGAACATTTGAGGGGCTTTAGTTGATACTAAAGCTCAACATAAGGCTACTTCACGTTGTCCTCTGATGTGGAACTCATTTTCATTAAAATCACGCATTGCTGACGGTTTTTCAAGCTAGTTTAAATTTTACCAAATAAGAAAATCATCTCCAACCAGCATATGCATGTGTGCATGCGTAATCCCGTACATCCGATTTATTATTCAATAAGCTTCGTACCGGTAAAACCATACATACCATACGTGAATACTTACGCTGCGCACGCAAAGATAGAGAATTCAAAACGTAGCAAATAAAGTGATCCACTTGAGACTCCAGTGCTTGTAGAGGTACGTAGTCACACACGCAGAGAAAGTAGAAATTTCCATCCTTGCAAACTCTCTATAGGTATATAGATATACGCTCTCTCGATGTCACTTGAAATTCCGCGCGGCGTGATCGTGAAAAGAGAGCTTCTATTCTGCTCGGCGCGTCGCTAGCTAGTAGAGCTCCATAGTCTAAGAAGAAAAGGTACACCGCATTCTAAACCATACGTTCAAGAGGAAAAATCGATTGCTACACGCATCTCCCACGCGAAAAGTATATACCTATATATATATATATATCGATTCGAACGATAGTCATGCTGCATAATATAATAATATGCTGCAAGCTTTAGACTAAAAAAATTAGGGGGCAATGAAAATTACGATATTAGGATGAATTACTAGTGCCGTTGCTGAAAAAATGCTTTTTCTTATTAAAACGCTTATATTTAAATTAAAATAATAAATTAAATAATGTTTGGATAATCTAATTACAAATTATCAACGAGACTCATTTAGATTAGAACACTCCACTGACGACCCTAATTTTTTATTCGGCGTCGAATAATTTTCTAACTCCTTTTAATAATGTAATTGATTTCTTCTGAATAAATAAAAAAATCATAATATGATGCAGTACTATTATAGAAAGGAATTACATTTTGAAGTAAAAATGATTTTTTTCTGGCGCTTATTATTATTTTACCAAGTTGAAAAATTATTATACAACTTTGTCAGTAACATGAATAAACTACCTTATGCACACAAAAAATATTTATCATTGGGTGAACTGAGGTCTTACTGCTTGCAGAGTTTTTTTTATCGATGAATGCGGATGTGGGGGTTGACAAGCCAAGCTTACGAATAATTGATGTTTTAAGGCCTGGATTTGACCTTCGAATGACTACGAAAATGAGCAAACCCAAAAAAACGCCTGCTGGATACGGCAGCTATACAAAAAACATAAAATGCTCTAGATCCGGACTCTGAAAATCAACATTCTAATTTTTCCTTTACTTGAAATAAAAGCATTCATTTTAGCTTGAATTGGTTTACTTTTGAAAAACTTTCACAGTAAACTAATTGAGCTTACGGGTTTCACTCGAAAGGGAATTTTTCGCCAAATAACCCAAGTAACCCAAAGTAACCCAAGTAACATTGTTTATCGAAAATTGACATTTTTTATCGAAAATCATGTCAGTAAGTACTTTTGATTTAAAACCATTTAACAGAACATTTTTGGGGAAACCCCCAAGAAACCCAAATAACAGAGTTGACCTAGGAGTCATTGATACGAAATTTCTCATTGACAAATTATGTTTTTCGGTAAACCGTTCGACAGGACATTTTTTGGGGAATAACCTTAGTCACCCAAGTAGCTCAAGTGATAGGAGGGGGTCCAAAATTTTGGTTTTGGCCCTTTTTAATCATGTACTATAACATACCAAAAGCGCGTCAAGATCGGTGACGTACGTGCGGACGAAAATTTAAAAATAGTTATTTATGTAATAGTAAGCGAAAAATACTTTCATTTAAACGAGGCATTTTACCGCATACCAGTGTCCAAAATGAGGAATTTTTCGGCACACCGGTGTCCAAAAACGCTTTTTGCGTACTAAAAAATGTGCGAAAAAAGACATTTTTCGTCATACTATTGCATAAAGTATTATTTTGACCCCTATATAAATCGAAATAGTGGACATTTTCTTTTTATGATAGTAAAATTTGTTTATTCTATACCTCCTGTCTCAACTCTGGGGTGCTGCGTCCAAGTCAAACATCGGAATTATAGAAAGACTACAATCAAAGGTGCTGCGTGGCATAGTGGACGCAGTACACTGGTACATTACTAACGAAACGATAAGGAAAGACCTGGAAATTCCAACCGTACGTGAAGAAATACAACGGTTTAATAATAAATACAAGAAGAGGCTCAAGAACCAGCGAATCTTGAAAACGTAACATTTGACAACTCAAGGCTCAAGAAACACAAATTACTGTAGTATATACTGTAAAATATAACATACTATACCCCCTGATATGAGAGGGCCGATTCTATGAGAATTTCTGTCAATGGACAAAAACTCATACATGTTACTTTTCCTTCATATATGTATAACATTTACCGAATGTCCTCAACTAGGACAGATTGTAAATAAAGACTTATATAAAAAACAATTCTATACCTGATTGACCAAAAAAAACTTCTACCCAAGGTCTGAAATCCCAATTACATAACTTTTTTATGATACTAAATATTTTAATTGGATTGACTGGTTACGCGATTTTGACGCGAGTTCTTCATCAATTTTAATTTATGGGGCCTCAAAACCTTACAGATCTTGATCAATGGCCAATTCATTTATTGATTTTATGTTGTTTTTGTGTTTACAATTCTTTAGTAATGTTTTGTTTATAAAACTTTAAAATCGAATTTGAATATAGTCATACGTAAATTTGTTCGTTATTGCTTTTTACAAGAATAAGCAAATAAATAAATTTTTGATTTTTAATATGTTATTTTATATTTCTAGCAAGTAAATATCAAAAAAGTGTTTAAAAATTTCTCAAAAAGAGTACCGCAGTCGGTAGGACTCGAACCTACGCTCCCAGAGGGAATCTGATTTCTAGTCAGACGCCTTAACCACTCGGCCACGACTGCTGTTGGTGGAGGCTTACCATTTTGGCGTACAAAAAGTTCTTGGCCTCGTGAAATATAAATTAAACTGGTCAATATTTTCTGCATTGCAAAATATTCATTTTATAAAAGAATTTTTTTATTTTCCGGAAAATATAGGAAATCTGGTTTCTCAAAATCGCTCCCAAAAATTCTGAAAAAATTAGAGGATGTTCCTCAATTGAATCTAAGACTTTTTTGTTTCATAGACTTTTTCTCCAAACTCAATAGTTTTTGAGAAAAATTTTTTTTTTAGTTAACATCACATTTTCATGCTACCCAAACCGAAACTAACCTTTTTCGTCTCTGTGGCCAAAACTAGAAGTTTTTCTCTGCTGGGGTATTCATGAAAAATGGTATAACTATGAGGCGGAAGAAACCTCGTCATCGCCTCGGCTGATACTTACGCATGCTCTGAGGATTTCCAGTTTTTCGCTCCGTATGAACCTCATATACTATATCATATTGCGTAATTGCAAATTTTCCGGTATATTATCTTTAAAGGTTCAGATTTAATTTTGATTTTCATTATTTATATCTTCTATAAATCGTAAAACACTGTTGCATATGAAATAAAAATAATTTTTCGATATAAATTCTTTCAATTTGTTTGAGCGTATATTAAACTTATTTAAATTATTTGCGTATTTGATTTGAATCAATACAAAACAAAAATGAACGCTATTTAATTTACGTGTTTAAATTAAATTTAATTCTTAATAAATTCCATTTTCTAGAGTTGCATTCGAGAGTTTTGTAGACAAAAATTTACTTAAAAAACTGCATTCAAAACTTGATGTCTACGCTATTGTAACCATATTTTATATAAAATATTCTACAATTTTGTGAAGCGCTAAAAAAGTGAGCCACATGCTTTGCTGACAAAATAAAATTCTTCCCTTTCAATTATTCTATGCTAGTGACTGTATCAAGTCACTTCTGGTTGCTCGAGGTATTTTTTTATATTTTTCTCTTATTTTAACAAGCGAACCGGCAAAAATTATTCCATTCAACATTTCAATTATTGAAGGAAAATATAAATGTCAACGAAAGTCTTGATGGTTAAAAACCAAGCTTATTTATACGATATAACTTCCAAGCATCGACAATTATAAATGAAAAGAATGAGTTTTCGTCCCTGGGGAAATTTAGACAGATGTGGCTAAGGCTCATTAGTTTACATGGGTCCATTACTGTGTTTCTTCATCAACAGTGATTATAACGTTCGGAATATTATTTCATTCATAGTGTAACCCCTGAGCTTAATTAGTTTATTTTAAAATGAATAATTCATATTTTTCGGTTGCTTTATCAATATGCGTAGATTAAATTGCATTTTAATGTTTAATTTCTCTAGAAAATACTAATAGATAGTTTCATAAAGAACATACATAAATTGAAGCTTTACAAATACTTTGGATAAAATTTGAGTTTAATAATTTTTTCGCTCTTCTTATAAAAAAAAGATATTTCAAATGTGTTCAAATGTGATTCTCATACGGTCGATTTCGTTCATTCTAAGGTAAAAATCAAAAATTTAAGAAAAATATAATGCACTCTCATGAGAACCGGATAAATGCTTGAAAAAAGTACTACGTGCTCTGTTACTATAGAGCTGCAGCGGAAAGAGTCCATAGAGAGTAAGAAAAACATTTTACATGGATGTGAATATTCTTTACGTATGAGTTTGCCTTTTTACTTCTTTCTTTTTACTGAAAAATTTTAAAAATTAATAGATTCAAGTGCGAGATTGAACAATTTTTCTATTAGATAAAAAATATCGTATAATTTTCGAATAAAATGTTTGTTCAAAAGGAAAAATGAACCTTTTTATAGTATCCTTTATTTTTGTTAGAAAAACTTTTCTACGATCGAGTTCACTTACTGCGTGCAAAAAGTCAATATTGATTCTAAAAAAATTTAATCAGATGCAACAATGAAACCCTACACTATTTTTTACTTTTCCGTTTGTTTTCCGATTATTTGAATGAAAGAATCGGCAAATTTTCAATCAGCTCATCATGTCCGGAACGTACCGTACCACCGGAGTTTATAAATTTTATTTTGAACAGAATGAAAAAGTATAAGAAAAAGAGCTCTTTTGTTTGAAGTAATGCCTTACGAGAATTCTGTTCAACAGAATGAAATAAAATACGTGTGATGGGAGTGCTATTGAAAATTGAAAGTGAGCAATTGTTCTTAAAAGTATTGCATTCTTTAAATGATTTTTTGGAAAAGACACGGATATTCACATTGAGAAAGTTTATCAAAAGCAGCAACATTTTCAGTTTATTTAAAGAATAGTAGCACGCTTAAGATAGCAAATACGCGTGAGAGCTTCATCACACCAGCGGAATACAGCGTGAACTGACGTAATCTCGAATATACGTTTTTGAAACAGGAGCACATTCATAAATCAAACAATCCTGAAGCTGGATCAATATTTTCACGTGGAGTGCTTATTTTTGGTAAAGTAAAAACACCCTAGGTAATTACATTGAAAATACTAGCATCTTATGCAGGAAAAGTTATAGATGTAACGAACTGCGGTGGCGCATGTTTACGTTCCAAAGCTCAGAGCATTTGGAAAATGTTTTACGCGTTTCGCGAAACTCGCGGTAAATTACGCATGCATATTTGTGGCACAACCTGGCCACACAAGTGCGCGCTCTATTGTTAACTTACTTTCGGATTAAAAAAAAAGGAGAAAAGGAGAACAAACGCAAAAAAAGCAAAACAAAACCCGAATCAAACAAGCTTGATATTTGAACCGTATTGTTCGTAGGTAATAAGTGCAGACCGCGCGGAGTTGTGTGCAGCGGCAAAAAAGCGCATCCAATCGCGTTATAGCCAGTGTAGCGTGCATCACGCAAGCTCAAACAGTATATGCAGCTCACACACAGACACAGGCGCGCGCGCGCGTAGAGCATAGCAAGCAGGCTATACGACGATGTGTCGGTGTGGGTGGGATATAATGCCGCTATCAATATTACGCTTTGTAGTGAGCGGGACGCAGCAAGGGAGCCAGGCGCATGTAGCGGAGAGCTAAGAGGGAAAGGCAATTGTATCGCTTTAGCTAATGTGTGACGCGATCTGCAACTAGCCGTGGCCATGGGCAGATTATTAATCACTTCTCCGCGTGCTCATTGGGATCGGCGGCCTATATATGTAGCTATAGCTAGCTAGCTACTAGCTGCCAGGCCGATTGTTCATCGACGGCCCGAGTGTTGAATGCGTGAATCAGTGTTTGTGCTGTCTCGTATAAACACAATACCCAGATAATATCCTGTATTTTAAGCTCGAGTTACGTCCGGCCGGCTCTTGCAAGGGGATTGATTTTACCCCGGTGAAATTTGAATGCACTATACCGCAAGTTGTCTCGACTCGTAGGTTAAAAGTTTTGCCCGGTAGAAACAAAAGAAGATGGTACCCTGTGCTTGCGGCGTTGGTCACCTTCTGCTTATAATAAACACGTATATAGAGAGAGGCGCGCAAACTTTGGGCACATGCTCGCGCGAGTCCATATAGCGCAGGAACATTAGAGGTATACGCGCCGTCCTATTGAGCCCCGAGTCCAACAAATTATTCAGACATCCTCATGGAGAGATTAATTTCGCATCGCAAACGACAGGGCCCGTCCCGGCTTCATCCATCTCTGCCTCTGCCTCTCTGCTCGCTCTCTCTCTTGTCCCTCTGCTTCTCATAGTCGTGCGAGCGCGCCGCACCCCAGCAGCGGTGGTGCAAGGGGGCAATAACACTCGAGTTTAGCATTATATATAACCATGCCATGTATCGCTATCATCATCTTCCTCCGTCGGTATATATACACCTGCACTGTGCTATGGGACGCGCGTAAAAAGGTCTCGTGAAAACTTGATGTAGCACGTATATAAAGTGCCTGCAGCCCTTGACGCTCTATATATATTGTCTAAAGTGCGTGATACTTATATACATGCATCCTGTGCGCGCCTGCCCGAGTCTGAGTGTGTGTGTGTGCGTGCGTGTGCGCGCGCGGGAGTCAATGCCTGCCTAATGATACGGTCTCGAGTTTTGCGTAGGTAAGCTACGCCGGGGCGTACGTCAAATCGCGTGCGCTAGATCCATTTCTATCGTATAACGACGATGCCATTCGAATTTCAATATACGAGCCAATGATACAAACAAATACGTGTCTAACATCGCATTCGTAGGCGAGCGTGGAGAATTATAGGCCTGATCAAAGTTTTTACGATAGATGATAATATTTTTATCCAGCACATGTTGATTGGCTTTGGGCAGCGCGCGAGAGCTACAGCATATTGTATTATATGGATATCGCCTGGCACGCGCGTGTGCATGCGTGGATCGCGCGAGGCGAAGGAACTCGAGTAGAATCGACCTGAATCTTGCTCAATTATCTAGGAGAGCGTGATTGTTCGTCGGGCGAGGACTATACTACTGCGCTGGGATTTTAAGGAAATTTCATGCCACTACCATACTACTGCTGGCTTTGCCGTTACATATACATATCGCGGTGCATATATATAGCCAGGCCTTTTTGCATATTCAGCGAATGGAAAGACGAAGCTCTATTGTATACTTACCTGATGATTGCGTTATCAGCGATGTAAGATCTTGGGATAATATTTTTCCGATCCAACGAGTAATTTTCAGTCCGACGATGTGATTACGCATAAAATAACCTGCTGCCAGAGAGGCTTCCTGCGGATTTCTACATGTAGATTGTCACACTGTCGAGAACGCGATTGTACATTTTCGTCGTAAAACATGGGCCTTAAGCGTTGACGAATTTTACCGATTAAAATTTTGCTTCCCAGTGTATCGTTAAAATATTTCTAGAAATTACAATATACTAACTTTTTATCCGAGATCATTTTCTTACTATTTTTCTTTTGAACTAAATATTCCACACGAGAAAATTGCAGTTAATAATAAAGCCCGTGACACTATCATCTTGTAGTCAAATGTCGCTATGCGAAAAGTACAATAAAACGCGGGAGGAAAAATCGCTGTAGATAAGTGAGAAAAAAAAAGATCGGGGGAAAAATGACAGCGGGATCCTGCACGATGTATACATGTGTACACACGCTCGTAGACGGCAGTTATATAAAGCTGAAGGAGGCCAGTATCCTTTTCTTACAGAGCTACTTATATGATGCGACGTTATTAATCGTATCCTTTCGGTCTTCGTCTCGGGGGTGCACAAGGCCGATTAGTATGCTACCTACGCGCGGCTATACTGCGGCCATGCGCGAGTATAAGACGCGCGCGTTCAGCCTCGCTTTTTTTCAGTACAGCGAGCTGCTGCAAATCCGTACGATGATACATATGAGCCGCGCACAGTAAGACTCCTGTGTAACAATTTTTTTCTTCTGTTCTAAATTGGTTGTAAATTCAAACTTCGAAGATAAAAACAAAAATATTTGAAACAATAAAATTCGACTGCATTCGGCAAATAAATATAAAAAAATGTCGCAATTTTTGTTTCAAATAACTGTTCTAACGAAATAAATACAAATTCTCTGTCCTTAAGAAAAATGAAATTGTAGGAATTTCATTATTGTAAAATGAAAAATTGTATGATAGTTTAAAAGTACGCTGTAAAAAATTTCAAATTTTAAATTGTTCACTTCCAGGTGAAGTAAATGATAGTGTTTAGTATTTTAATGCACAAAGCAATATTACTTTAATTCCACGCAGAAAAATGTTTATTTTAATAATTGGAGAAAAAATTAGTCGTCATACTTTTTTTTGCAGTCTTAGAGCGATAATTTTACATGCGAATTCGTTTTATTGCAGATTTTTTGATATTAATGAGATATTTTTAATTATAAGAAACTTACAGTATAATTGTTCTAATATAATTTTCATGTGTAATAACTTCTACGTATGTAGAAAAATACTTGGAAAGAACATTTGCCTCGCGGCTTTTTAATACGTTTAATAATTGTCAGTGAAATTTTTTTTAAAAACATGGTGCTAAATTCCAAAAAAAGAGTCACATAGACTTTTGACTTATAAATTGAAATATTTTTTCGCGATATTGTATTAACTTTTAATTCTGTACACATAATTAAATACTTTGATTGAAATGAAAAAATCATAAAAATTCAATCATAATTAAAACCATTCTTAAACGCTAGATATCGAGTATCTATAATATCAATAACTTTGCAAGTAACAAAGTAAAAATAATTGTATTAGTAGAAGCAAAGTTTTCAAAAAATAATCGAAAATTCATGATTATTGCATTATAAATACATAAAAGTAGTGTATGTGATATTCTTTGGGTTAGTTATAGAACTAAAGAATTTCTAGAATAACGAAGAAGATTTTAGCAATCAATACAATTGTTGGTAGCAAATGTGACTTTAATTATTAGCATTACAGATAATGTTACTCAATGTAAGTTTTTAAAAATAATTCAATTGGCGTTTTACATTAAAGGCAAAGAATTAATAAGTACTCATAAAAAGGAATGCTATTTAAATTTAATTTAAAGGTTTTTACATTAAATTTAATGCAACCATCCGAAATAAAACATTCAAATTAATTTTAATTCTTCTATATGAGTTTGAATTCTTCCGCGCGAATAAAAAAAACTTCCTCCCCTTTTACATTAATTTCAATAATGTAAATATTTTTAGCAGTTTAGGCAGTCGATATTTCATAAAAATATTTATAGTTAAACATAAATACTAAGCTTAAATCACGACAAAAGAATATTTATTTTTACAGGATACGTTTTGTAAAGTCGTTAAAGTGTTTGACATTGTTGTGGGCATGTATTTGACGCTCGAGCACGGGTGCATGTAAATACGAGATATCTTTGCAATATTGGTCTAAAGATTTTACGATTCAACCTTTTTTTCTTTCGTAATATGATGTGGCTTCACAAATGCTAGCGTGTGCTATGCCAAATAGGCAAAAGTCAAAAGTGAGGAAATTGATGGAAGTCGTATATGTAAATGTATTAAGGTCAGCTGCATTTGAAGCTTCCTGAATAAAGAATATTCTTCATATTTCTCATATTTTTCAAATTTTTTTCTCACTTGAATATTTTTAGCGAAACTAAACCATCTGAAGAAACATAGAAGTATACAATAACGAATAACTTGATGAATCCCATTAATTTTCGTTAACTAATATCATCAGTTGGTTATGGTAAAATAATTCTCGACGGCTGTAAATACAAGATAATATTAGATATTTTGGATTTTAAGGTATTCATTAATATATGGTTAATTCTTCATCAATTTGAATTGTTTAATTATGTTCGTTGATGCGATAAATAAGTCCACTGTCATGTTATCGTTTTGTTAAAATTCCAAAAATTCTTAGCTGAGCCCTAAGTAGCTTTGAGAAATGATGTTAAATATATTCTTTACTAGAAATTTTTCAAAATATCAGAAGAAAATACACCAGAAGACATAAGCTTACTAAGAATTTTACTCATCAAAAGGATCTTAAAACTTGAAATCTAGTCAATTCGATTCAAACTTTCATCTCTTAAAATTTCATAGTGCTTACCCAAAAAGTCGGTAATTACCTCCTAAATTTTTGTAATGCAACGATAAATTTAAGAGCAGCAAAAATGTGGACGTATTATAACAGATAAGAATAATGCAGAAAAACAGTTATAATAGCAAAAATAAGAGAAAAGAGCATTTATGCGGTAATTTTCCCTTGACCAGTATAATTATACTGAATTTTATCTACACTAACATGCCCAAAAATTCATACAAGTGCTACTTAACTTTACAAACAATTCCTGAATCTGTATTCATTCTGCCATATAGAACCGAATATTATTGTTCTCGAGTTTCTTGTAAATTACGCATGAAATCTGATAAGAGTAAGTCGATTAAGTGATCGAATGTATAAAAACTTTTGTTGAAGTGTGATGATATGTTGCCAAGCATTGTGCTTGAATAGCAGATATCAATATAAATTTGGATATGGAAAAATTTATTTATTCTTGATCAAAAAGGTAGAAATCATTTCTATAAATATTGTATAATAGTAATATCGGAACTGGTTTGAAAATAATGATATTGATCATAAATATGACAATCGTATTATCAATTTTTAGAGTAAAGCATGTACGAAGCATCCACGCATCAGATCAAGTCAAGTCGTCGTAACCGAAAATTCATTGCGATAATAAAGTGAGTTGGTACGTGCCAGGGCGAAAATGATTATTAGTGCTAATTCAGCTGCTACAGGTATTGGATTTCATTGATACTTTCTGGAACAAGCAGATGCAGCCTTTATCTTGCTGCTCTGGCGCGTACAGTTTCCAACGCTGATGGGTGGGATCTGCGCGGAGCATTGCACTCCCCGTGTCGGCTCGTGTGCTCAATGTGCCAAGGCAGTTGGCTTTCTCGGTGTCGAAGGCCAGTAACGCCGCACCCCTCGTGTCGTGCGCGTCGCTCGTGAATGCACCAGCCTTGACGACGACGACGTCCCAGGCACACGCTCGCCACCGGTACCCCACGATTTAAACCGGTTCCCATGAATCAAAATCAGCGCTCACGGTCAATCTCGAGTGTATTTATTTTTTTCTCGTAGCGTGTACAGTGGTGATGGTTCTCGAGGCAAAAGTGTTTTTTGCAAAGTGAAAAAGCAGAAAAACAGTCGCGGCGATGATTGCGCCAAATGCAATCTATGAGAGAGTTTACTTGGCGCTAAATCGATTGCACGTCGATACTGCCGCTTCGAGCACACTCTACAAAGTCAATACGAGAGTGACCGACTCGATGCGCTCTCGAAGCTCATATACACGGGACACGCATAAATAATGAAATAACGTCAAGCGGTTTATGTATCCGGACCAACGTACAGAAAATTTGCTTAAAAAGTGCTTCGCTCGGCGTGGGGATAAGTGATCATGATGATGCGCACGAATTGAATCGGCGGCCAAACCTATAGAGATATTTATGTACGGAGGTGCGGGGTGATTCAATTAAACTGTGTGAACAGTCGGTCAAGAGGGGTATGGAGGATGCGCCGCAGGAACTTTTTTGTGGATAACCGCGACAGTGATCTCCTTGTAACAGCGGAGAAAATCGGACGGGTTCAGCGAGCATCGCGACGTGTCATGTACTTTCAGGTAAAGTGATTTTCCAGTTCAAAATGTGCAAAAAATTCGCGCGTCGTGCATCTTTTTCAAGAGAGATATTATGTTTGAAAAAAGGAGGGCACTTTCGAAACTTTTAAAAGCTAAACTTGGAGTGCAAAAGTACACGACTTTCGATCAGAAATTATCCCCCCATCCAGGCTTGATAAGCTGTTGAGCTTTTGTTTTTAAATAGCAACGCTCTCGCAGTCGCGTGCCGAGTAGAGTGCTTACGAGGATCGTCACATATTTTACACGCAGCGGCTCTCCAAAGTGCCCATTGCTGTTTATTATTTTTATTGCGCTTTTTCGCTGCAGTAGTCTGTTGCACGAGCAACCGTGTGAAATTGTTCATGACACGAAACATTTAAAATATATTTTTCTACAAGTATTGTTGTTCTATATAAAAGCGTAACTAATATACTTGCTGAACAGAAAATATTACCACTTTCTTTTTTCTCATACTATCTTTTAAGATAATTTCCTAGTTTATTTATAAAATATTTTTATATAGTGTTTTTAGATATTTCATTTCGAATCATAAGATTTGTTTTCGTAAAATAATTATTTTATTGTTTGATATTAAAAATTGTGTTTTGTAAAAAGTAGTCAAACAGTTTTTTTCTTAACATTTGCAAATTTATGGCGCTCTAAGAGAAAATTTGAGTGCCTCAGCTACACTCATTCTTTCCACATAGTCATGCGTAATGATTTTTAAGCGTAAAACCTTTTCACGCCCGTTTACAATGTATGATGAAAAGTCTATAAAAGTCGAGACGTGAACTTTCTCAGGACATTGTGACTATAGACGGGGCATCTGAAAAGAACCCTTTAGCAACAGTCATGCACTCGGCTCAAGTCGGCCGGAAAGACGACCATGAGAGACAGAAAAATTCGTTCGCACGGAAATGATCTACTTTGGGAATGGAACAAAACGCTTTATGCGATGTGCAGAGTACATGATGGAACCCTTTTGTGGTTTTTTTAACCAGTGGCTGGCTATAAAGTTGACAATATTTAAAAAGAACAATTTAGTTTGCTGATTTGTTCCATTGTCAATGAGTCGAAAGTCTAAAATCAAATTAGAAAATATTTGATTAGCAGAAAGCTAAACGCTTGAAACGTTTATTTTAAAATTATGGTATTATTCAAGAAAGTTACAGAGTTTCCTTCAAATTAAATTACAAAATACATACATATAACATACACACATGTATATGTACCCAGACATTAGTACTTGAGTAGGATGATGAACTTCAATGTACTTGTTTAAGTAGATAATTGACTCTTGTAAATCGTCTTCTAATGAGTATAATTCTCACATTGCTTGTAGAACATGACTGGGGAAATGTATCCAAAATTCAGAACTCCCACACGGTCTATGTATACAGTTTTCCAGTTATATGCGCATAACTTAGTTTGAAGATAACGCCCCAGTGGTTTCCTCTCGGCTGCCATACACATATATCTATATCTACTCGCACAGTTATATATAATACAAAAAGTTGCAGTCATATTCCAAGTCAAGTTTCCTTTCGAGCAGTAGTAGCATTATCTATCTCATTTGAAGCAGATATCTCTTTTATTTAATCTCTCAGAATTAGATGCATTATCTTACATTATTTGAATGCAGTTTAAAGTTCATAGCGGCGGAAGTGGACTTTTGACGTGGTGCAAGCAATTTTATTCTATTTACATGTCGAGCACAATTTGCCCTTCTTATGGGAAAAAAATGAGAAAGATCGCAGCCAATTTTAAGGCGAGCGAGTTCTGCATAAACGCTGAAACGATGAAAAAACCGACCAGCTGTGTGATCTATGCATGATTCGAGAGAAAGGGGGGCATAAGACTAGCAGCGAGAGAAAGAGAAAGAGAGAAGAGAGACAGAAAGAGAGAGAAGGAGTAGTACACGAGCAGTTGTCGAAACTTTCCAACGAGCTTTTAAGCATCTTTTCCTTTCGCCTGCTTATGCATGCCTCGGCAGGAGAACTTTTGTTCGCCAACGACGACGATCGAAAAGAATGTATATACATTTTCTGCTTGGTGCTAAGAAAAACGATATTTTCTAGCACCCCCCCCTTGCGGCGTGTTGCATATAAATATATCTCTGTGTCCGGTTTCACCCAGATAAAAACTTTGTTTCGCCTGCTCTTGAGAATGTTCGCTCGCAATATACTATATCGCGCTGCTCCAGACATATATTGCTGTTCCGCTGCATGGCAAAGGTATTCACGCGCACAACTTATTCAGACAGCCAGGGGATTAATTTTTTCCTTGAGAATTATAGCCACGCGTGTATATGTTTATGGGGAAAATTTTACTCGCATGTATAGTCATTTATTTTGAATGTTCCATTATTTTAGAAGAACAGCAGAATTTGGCTTGATTTTTTTTACATCCTTGTACAGTTAAAGTGCTTTACAGTAGTTACTATTTTATTTGGATTTACAGTCGCACGAAATGCTAAGCACTTGCCAGTTGAAACTGAGAAAGTCTCGCCGAGATATCTTGACTTTACAACGAGCGGCAGGGCATGGTTCAAATTTATAAAAATCGTCCACTTTTATTCGTATGCACAAGAAAAATGTGTGTAATAATTTAACATAAAATTTAATACTCGAGTGTTCAGGCGGTTATCTATCTATCTGATAAATGCAATGGAGAATTACACGCGCATTAGCTGGTCATTTAAATTAGACAGCAACTTATAACATATTATCGGAAGTAATATTATTGTATTAATAGGGAGAATTTATAATGAATCATAATGCATTACAAAATATACGTAATACTGTTCATGACAAACAAATGAAAATTATAATAGAAATTATATAGATCACGAAAATTGGTTTATGAAAAAGAAAGAATATTTTCGATTTATTTCTAACTAAACAGTGTTGTTGGAACATTTGAAAACTTTTTAGAAATATTTCAGCATGGCAAAATAAATAAACTTTATTGAAATTTTTTCAGGTCCGTAAAGTTATAATTCTATATGAAACTGTATACCCGAGTATTGAAAATTAACCCAAATTGATCATGCATGACTAAACTTAATGCCTTTTTATTAGGTTTTATCTTTAGGTTATCCAAAACATAGATCAAGTTTGGTCAAACTTACATTTTTTAATCTATATGATTCCGTATGAAAACGTAAGTTTGCCAATTCTCATGGGTCAAGACTTATAAAAAGTTAAGATAAATTTGACGAAATCGACAATGCTAAAAGAACTTTTGTGAAAGCAAAATTTTTATACGAAGGGTGCTTCGTGTCATGTATATCTGATTCTGTATTTCTATAGAATGACTTCTCATGTAATATTTATAGCAGTACGCGGAAGTTGGTTGACTTTTGTGAGCAGCAGACTGCGGTAAAAGATCATCCGGACGTTTATTTCTGACAGCTCGCGCCGAGGCTTTCATAAGAATAAGATTTTATCTGCATTATGTTCATTGTTAGCTCGAGTTAAATATGTGTAAAACTTTTATTACGAATAAAATCTTTTCAAGCAATGTGGACTATACAATTTTTCAACAATTTCACATCAGAGGTGGATTTAATGTATCGTCGGAGATAATATTGATTCTTACTACTTAAAATTCTTTAGTTCAGTACTCGTTGGCAACCCTTGACGTTTATATTCAGAGGAAGTTCAAATTCTCTTCAACTATAAAAATTAAAATCATTTGTTTGATCGTTAATTTTTTTCCTCGGAACTTTTCTATACCTTATTATGCATTGTTCAAATACCGAAAATTGTTGATTGTCACTTAGATACGCTACTTTTTGTGCCATTTGAGAGTTTATAATTTTTTTAAATTTTTTCTCGAGACGTAACTATCAAAGAGGATTATGGGAGTTCCAGAATCCAGATTGTGCATACTTTCTTTGAATATATATCGCCGCTGCTTATGAGTAAACCACAGTGAAAAAGGCCATGAAAAAAAGCTATTTATAAAATGCCGTGAAAAAAACACACCTCATCGGATGCAATGAAGAAAAACACTCTCATCGAAACGCTGCGAAGAAAAACACACCTCGTTAAAACGCAGTGAAAAAAAATCCATCTCATCGAATCACGATTTAAAGAATCACGTCGGAAATATCTTAGTCTTTCAAAGAGGTGTGTTTTTCTTCACGGTATCCGATGAGATGTGTTTTTTTTGTCACGGTATTTGGTTGAGGTGTTTTTTTACTCATAGGCAGCGGCGATATGGTCACAATTGCAATCATTTCCAGAGTGATCGAACTCATAGGTTACTTCGTATGAATACTTATGAATAATTTATTCTTCGTTTTTCATTATTTTTCGTGATTTTCAACATAAAATTGTCTATCTAAAGCGACTTGTGGTAGATTTAATCATTGCGTTGAAAAAAGTGCGCACAACCTGGCCTCTGTAGCTCAAATATTTCTTTCTGAAAAATTATGTTGGGTGTACGTAAAAAAGCATAAAACAAAAATTGACTGAAACGTAAAAGAAGAAAGAAATGAACACACAAACTCTGGCAGTCTTGTATTTTAGTGCATATAATAAAAATGTTAAAAATCTTGAAAGCTGCATTTTATAGGTAGAGTAAAATTTTACTAAAAAAGTAGTAAAGAAAATTGATTTTAAGATGTCTGTTAGTACTTTATTCATTTTATATTTGCAGAATAAAAGGTGTAAATAACCGATACTTTTATTTTTAACTCTTATCGCTGAATATTTTGAAATAAATGAGCATTTTTTGCGCTGTATCGAGTAATTTTACATATACGCGCACTTAACTATCTTGCGAATTCGAAATTAATCATTTACTTCAGCTCCATCGCTATTTGCATTAATGGAAGAAATTTATTCATTAAAATTACTGTATTGTCGACAAAAATGATCTATAAAGTCGCGCATCCATTAATCAAACGGCAGGGCCAGGCGCACGAGGTGCGCAAAAAGCCCATAACTGCCCGCGTGCACGCGCGTATAGGGTGTGTATAGAGTGTTGTGTAGTACTAAGCCGATTGGCGTGTAAACAAATGCGGTATACGAAAGTGATGGCATCAACATTTATATACACAGAGTAACCAACACGTAGCCATAAACACATACACATCAATCACTTTTCAAAAGCAGGGACCCAACAGATCAAAGAAATAGCCATGGTGTGGATGTGTATATATTGTGTTTGCGCCAACGTTATCGATCACCAACACGCGGGCTTTTTCAGCCAAATACATGCTTGAGTCTATATTTGGAATTTCGTTGCATCGATCTCCCACGAGTTACCTAATTGAAGCATTGAACTTTCTATAATGAAGAAATCAATTTTTGGTCGTTTTACTTCTGCGCGAGCTCTCATGATATTTGTAGTAAATTCGGTTAAAAGTGTATCCAGCTATATATATTTCTCTCCATTTGATTGCTTTTGTTTGTTAACAGAGATACACGCGATCCTTCTCTTTCGATCTATATATGCAATACACTGTGGACTATTTAATCTACATGTTTCGACATTCGTGCGCGCGCAAACTAACTCTCTCTCGTGAGCGCGTGTCGGAACGAAACCCATCAAAATTCTGTCAGTGTGAAATACGTATATAGCGAGCAGGACTCGCTGCGCATCGAATCTGCTGGGGGTGCAGTGGCTATTTCATTCGGCGTTGGGAAGGGTGACGGGGAAATCTTATAACGGAGCGCGCGCATGTGCTTTTCTCTCTCTCTCTCCTCTCTCTCTCTCTCTCTACTTTACTCTACTCCTCTCAACTCTCTTTCTGTGTGCGCGAGCGTGCATTATTGTATAAATTGCTTTTCTGTTCCAGCAGCTAAATTATAATGGAAGAATCTTTATTGTTGTTATGGTGTCCGAACGACGAAACGTACAATTGTGACACGGGCAAAAAAAGTTTACGAAACTTAAATGAGCGACCGAAATTATCTTTGACCCATGGAATTATGCATACATCAGCTCGGTCTGATAATTTATTTTCCGACTTTCTCGTGAATTAATGCTCGAAGAAATCTCTATCAGAAACATGTTTTAGTTCATTTTTTCAAGTGGGTCACACATTGAGCCTTTATTAACATTGGAGCAGTGTATTATACTTTGGTAACAAACAAATTTAACGATTTTTTTTTAAATCGAAAAGTCACCAATTAAATCTCTCTGTATTTTCATAGTCCAATATTTGTTTTAATCAGCAAATAGAATACTTTGGATGAAAAATGTATAGCCTCGCAGAGAAAATATATTTACGACACGTTTCAATTAGTAACTTGGAGATGACGTGAGTACATTAACACCTTTTAACTCTATTTTTCTTTTCTCATCCAGCTTGGTAAACAATATATCTGTATAATACGCACTCTCGGCTAGTGTTTTTATTTACACATGTATACTTGGAAATTTTCTGTGAAAGAAACGAGAGAATTAACCACGAGGTGCAGAACAGCCAAAGAGGAAAGGAGAGAGAAATAGAAAAAGCTTTCTAGTTTGCACATTTTATGATACGGGGTGTGTATTACTAGAGATAAAGAGTGGAATATACTATACAAGGGCAGACCAGAAGATGCGCGAGGAGAAGCGAACACGAAAAATTCCTCCAGTAAATTTTCAAGCATAGAAAGTATAAACATCATGCTTATGCACACGTGGTGGAGATTAAATATTTGCTCGCCTTGTTTCCGCGTTATACTGTCAAATAATGTCGACTCTATAACTGCTTCTGAAGTGCCGAATGCGTGTGCGGCGTAGAAACAATTTACTCGCTAACAAATTTTTTTTATTTTTATTATCGTTCTAACAGGTTATACGTAGCGTTTTAATTGTTCAACCCGATAGTCATAGCACTGATGATAAATTACGCTGTAATTACGAACGCATTTTAACCTCAATTATGCAATATATAAAGTTCAAGTTTCACAAAATTTTGTATCGTGAAATTATGCTTTCTTGAATAATTGTTTTTTATATTTTGGAAAAATACTCGCTTCTGCATTTTCCGGCTTATTGCCGTGCTTTTATTACCTGACATCATCAAATGTTACCATAACGGGCAAAGCATATAACATGCCATTATAAAAGAGCAATTTTAGAAAGTAGTGGTGCAATAACAGACTCACACTTTCCCTTATGAGTGCACCTGATAATAATCTTGGGCACTTGGAGGTATTTACACTTGAGAAAGTCTATACAAGAAAAATAGAGAAATTAGCAATAATCTTTTTTTGCCTTGTAATGACTTAATCGAAAAAAGCACATTAAAGGTGTGATGTAAAAATAATTTTATTGATACCATAGTACTTTTTTAAGACAATTAAAGTACATAAATAATTGTAAACTCGATGAAATCCTGTTCTCTTATTTACCTTAATCTTTTATTTAAATCTTTTGAGCTTACCTTCATGAAACGATATGTTGGCTCTATTAAAAAGAAAGCCTTATTTATCTCAGATTTGAATATTGGAAATTAAAACACATAAAGCAACAAAAAACTATTAATATCACTGTGTACACTTCAATTCAATAAACAATTTTTTTTAGTACCCAAAAAGTAAATCTCGTTTCGCTTTTTCTCTTTATAAACTTTGCCATTCCAATCACAAAATACATAAATATACGAATCTGGTATTGTGCTGTCTGTTTATCAATATCTTTACCGCTGTACATATTGATACATTGGGTAAAAATCGCCTTTCTAAGTCAACGCGTGTGGTCTCTTTTCTCATTTAAAAATCGGCGCACTCAGCATTGCACCTTTTCTCCCTTGCAGTGGAGAGCAAAGCCCGCAGATGCTGAGCCAGCTACAGTTTCGCGCCTTGAATAAAAATACAGTTGAGAGAAAATCTCAAGATAGTAAATGAGGCGGAAAAAAAAGCAGTGAGAGTTTTTTTGGCCTTGCTTGTGACTTGAATCTTAAACCGATTTGGAGCTTATATCAAAATTGGCTATTGAAGCTCTATTCATTAACATTTTTTCCGCTAAATCGTGAAAAAAGCTCGCATTAACGTTTGGCAAATTGCACGTAATCGGTATTAAGTAGAATTTTTAATCGAACAGTGGTATTCTCCGAGAAACAAATCAATTTTCACAATTAAAAGTCTCTATGTGTATTATACAATTTATACAACTTTTGCAACTTGAACTGATCCACCCTTTTTTCCTGCATTGCTATGTACACACATTTACTCATGAGCACGCCCACACACATATTGGTCAGAAATGCAATCTTGTTTCTAAATATGTTAATAAAATTTTCCTACGACACTAGGTGTTTCAAAATTCAATTTTGAACCTTTTGCAGAGTTTCCTCCAGCAGGAAGCAATTGCATTATTTCATTGGGACTATACAACTGATAATTAAAATAATTTTATTTTTAAGTATTAATCAGTGAAGTACAAGCAATCTCTAAAATAATCACGAATGTTAATGAATAAAATTATGAATAGCAAAATTAAAAAAAAGAACAATTCAAGTCTAGACAATTCAATTTTCAACTTGTTTGATTATTAAAAATTGAGATATTTATGGAAGAAATTCAAACATCTTTGCTACTTTCTAAAGTAAATAAAATTATACTGCTTGGTAAAATTGATGACAGCATAAATTATCTTTATCATCGCGGTTGTGGTTATCACTTTGTGGTATGGCATGTATATGTATCCTTCCGAGTTAATTAGTTCTTTGAAGTTGGAGATATTATGGGCTAAATTTTCATGTACACAGTGTACCTGTTGGACCAAGTTTATAGATTTGTGTGTTGCCTCATGATGATTTTTCGGTCGGATGACATTTCTGATCAATTGGTTACCATCACGATTATAAATGAAGCATATGGCTGATCGAGTACATAAATCGTAAAAGAGATGAAAAATTATTTTCGTCAATATTCTATATGACATTTAATCTAAAATATAAATTTCCCGTGTAATAAGCAAGTACATCAATTTATAAATAAAAATGTATAATGTAACAAATTATTTAACCTCAGAATTTTCCACTCTTTTAATTACTCTAACTTTTTTGAAAGTGACTAAATAATATTTTGTACCTTGGTTTAATTTTTAGCTTGGTTTAATTTTCTATATAATTAAAATATGCTTCACAATTCAAAATGAATCTTTGAAAATCGCCACAGAAAAAATTCAATCGCTCCTGCTTATTGAGTAACTCCTGCAAAGGACGCACACATTACATTAAAAGTGTTGTAAGTAAACTGTAAAGCACGTGAGAATAAGAAAGAGCGATGGTTTTCTCTTTCGTAATTATTAACACGTGTGAACATTTAAATGAAAAAAAAAAAAAAAAATTAGTAAAAGGAGGATGTGAAGGAAAAAAGAGAAATAAAAGTAATCGTGTACACCGCGAACTCGCTGACGTCTAGAGAAGCAGTGAGCGAGCGAGCGAGCGGTTAACCAGAGTACTTCATTTTCCAATATAAATAATTGACTTCAGAAAACGCTTTTAGCTTTAAAAGGATAGGAGTAAAGCGACGCTAGAGACAGAAATTTTCGTTTTAACTTTTTGCGCGTCGGGCGATTTCACCAAATAGTTGTTGTAGAAAAAATAAAATGCTGGAAAATGAAAACCTACCCCAGTGCCGAGTCAAAATGTGCAACTCGCATACAGTACATGTTATAGGTCGACGCGACAATGCGTATAGCTACAAGAGTCGTATTTATTTATTGGTTGGTCGTAAAAGTTTTTCGTTTCATTAACGAGCTACACCTAAAAGTCGAAACATAACCTGGTAGTGCTTATAGCGTGGAATAGATATAGAAAGTGAGTTGAATATTTTACGAGATACCTACTTTTTCTCATTCACCACCAACAGTACCAGAAATTTGTGAAGTAAATGTAAAGTTGGGGACTCCACAGCGGTGATTGAATGCGAACCGTTCTTTTTATAATGTTAAAGAGACTGACTAATTAGGTATCTGACGCGTTTTGATATAAGCACACACACAAAACATACACACACAATTATTATGCATGGACTTGTTATAAAAAGCGCCACGAGCAAGACAGAGATGCGCAGCTCTCTGAAGCTCTCTATGTACAATATAAAGTTTTCTCATGGCAAATTAAAGAATCTTTTTATCATTCGAACTTCTCTACGCGCTAATGAATGATTCATCAAACCGAGCTTGCACGAGAAAAAGTTTCTATCGGTGTGTACCTCGGCAAGGAAAACAGTGTGCGAATCTTTTTAGCGTTAATTTAATTTAATTTTAATTACCATGCAAATCAGCAGCCAAATCATTTTCATGCATTTGATATGCGTGCGCGACGACGTTTGGGTATGCGGGTGCAGGGGAATATAAGCAAAAGTTAGGGGGATGATGAATCAAAGAGCGAAAAGAGATCCCCGAGAAATCAATGACACGGAACTCGGGACGACGGAAACTTGTTCGACACGAGCGAGTTGCGCCGCTGACATATCGGCCGTTTATGTACGAGGTTGAGGATTAGCCGATCAAATGTAGAACACGACCAGAGGAACGCTTTTTTACTTTATTTTCCGCAGGATCTCAAGTTACGTGGAGACCATATGAACCCACCAACCATTCAATATATATATTGGACGAGGGTATATTTTTTAAGGGTTTGCTTTTGCGATCGCCGATATCCCCCTCATATATTAGTTTTCATTTCACAATTCCAAAGCTCATTTATTGATAAAATTTCACGAGTATTTGCCAAGTAATGTAAGTGGAATATCGTGTTTTGGGCTTGTTAAAATTAATTTTACCAATGAGGAAGATTTAATTACACGAAAATATGGTTGGCTGGAGGTAATAAATTTAAAAAATGTTTAATCTCTGATTATTGGTTTTACTTGTACGAGGGCGAAATGAGAATAAAATTTGTAAAATTAAAATAAATGAAGTTCCTATCAAAAGTTTTTCATTATAATTTTTCTCGTTCTACATTTCGTCAAATATAAGCTGAAATGTAATAATGTAGGGAACTGGAGGTACATGTATAAAATATGTCTCCAAGCTCGTCACTAACGCGTCGTGTCTATTTTGAATCAGATCCAAGATTTCATCCTGTACGTTGATGTAAAATATAGGTATATACATGTTGCGCGTATATAGTCACGATTTGCTTTTGACTCAATGCGGCTCCGTACGATGAATAATAAATTGGGCCTTCTCTCGATGGCATGGCGAGTTCGATTCAAATTTATGAGACCGGGCTTGTTTTACTCCGGAGTTAAACGCTTGATCGGATCTCTGACGATCGAGAGTCGTTTTCGGAGCTTTATGACGTAATTGTCATCGTTGATTCCCAAGGGCTATAAGACTAATGCGAACGGAGCTTGATTGACTGGCCATTAGGTTTAATTGGTCATTCGGACTGCAATAGCAGCGTCTGCGGCTTACCTCGCTTGAATTTTTCTCAAATTCAGACACGCAGGCTTTGTTTTGCCGCATGCAAATTTCTACGCCTGTCGCGATGCCATCAACTTTTGCGCATCAACAATCGTTTGTGTTTCGGATTATGGTGCGATGCGGCTAATCGAATAAGTTTCTCCGCGAAAAGCATCTCGGTATCAATTTCTCGTTTTAATATCCGTCAATTTATGAATGATATTGCAGCGCTGCTCTCTTTTTTTGCCCTCATCGATCCATATAATGCAGCCCAGTAAATAAACCGCATTGAATTCCTCGGCGCGCTTGAGCTTTGCAGCTGTATGCAGAGGTGCTTTATATATAGGCTTGATATATACTGAATATGAAAGAGCGCGAGGCAAGGCGTGCATGCAGTGTGCAGCGCAGAGCGAGCTGGGGAATCAAATAACGAAAAGGAGCTCGTGTGGCATGAAGAGAGAGAGAGAGAGAGAGAGGTGGAGAGAGAATATTACTTGGAGAGAGTGGCAGGTTGCGACTCGCGTGCGTGCGCATGTGTGCGCAGTCTTTTACCATCAGGCAGCCAGCCGCCGAAAGTGTGAAAATCTTGCAGCTAGCGTAACATGGACGACGAATGTTTTATGCAGCGTACGTGTCGCATATACATATGTGGCTGGCTGTGCGCGCAGCCAGCATGTTACGATAGATTCACGAAAGTACGAAAATTTTCAAGAGCTCTATGCGCGCGCGAGCTTTGCCTGACTTTTTTTGTACCGCAAGAGAGCTACCCTGGCAGTGATGTATACTCTTCTCAAACGAGAGCAAGAGAGAGGGAGAGTGGGTGGATCGAGGAGATGAGAGAGAGCCTCTGCTAAAAAGCTCTCGGCACCGCATAGGAACGTTCAACGGCTTGCACTACTGCTATTGCTACTACTTTCTACATAGATGATTGAATGATGGTAATTGTGTGAAGTAGCATGTGCCTGGGCTGTTGACACTTTTTCTCGACGCCCCTCGATTTTTTTAGGTAAATTTTTTTCTCCGCATTTTCCTTATATAAACTATTAAATTTATCTTCAAAATAATACTTTGCACGAGACTCGATGCATTTTTTTTATATAAATTTTTTTTATATCAAAGAAAGGTTATTTATACGCCGATGGAATCAAATTTTTCATTCAAGCTCACGATTTATTATCTACTGGCTTTACTTTTGCCACATATTTATTCAAAATAATATTGAAATTGTGTCTTTGGCTTCCACCATTTAGTTTGAATTGTAGCAATAAAACGGATTTATTTGTATTTTATGTATACATTGTACATGTAGTACTTGCGGGCTTACAAATTGATGCGTGGCCGATTTTAATTTTTAAAGGATAATAAAAGCTTTCAGAATCACACGTTCAATAGGAATTTTTGACTAAATCAAATCGAATTAAAAAGGTACATTTATTGATAATTTTTCGTTATTTACAAATTTTTATATTGTTTTATATTAAAATAAACTTTTGAAAGAACATTAAAAAAAAGTTTGTTACTGATGCAATCATTATTATTCAAACTCTATATCATGCAAAGCAAGAGTCGAGTGTTATAATTTTTATTGATAGACAAATATTACTACAGAATAGTTATAAGATGTTTATTGAGACTAACTTATACTTACATGCAATGCAAACAAAAATTTAGTATATAATAAAGAGTAGGGTGGCTCAGTATAGCAAGAACACTCTAACTTAAAAGAAAGCTTCATTAACAAACTTTATCATTTGGACACCAGATGGCCAATTATTTATGTAAAGACAAGATATATCTACACGTGGCGAAGTATTTTAGATCGACCGATAAATCATCTACTTTAGTCTTACAAAGATATCGTACGTGTAAATCGAAATTATACTTGTTTTACTATTGATGAAACAAGGCAGTTTGTCGCAATCATTAAAAAATTGATGCACACTCATGCGAAACATATAAAAACTTTTTAAATGAACGACCAAAATAAACTCATAAAATAAGAAAAAAGAAGTATATACAAGTTTTTCGATGTAAGACGAGAGAAATGCAAGGAAGTCGTTCAACATTGTAAGTATTTAGTTCTTTACGATACAGTTGAAGCACGTCAATTTCAAGCTCTGAACTTTAAAGATTCTAAAAAATAACTTTCCTTCTAATTCGGCTTTGTTTTATTTTACATTTTTTCCCCCAGAAAATGATTCAATGAATATAAGATTCACATTTATGATTTTTGCCACGACTCGGTCGTATTTTTGGTCACGTGAAATTTGGAGTATCTTTTTATTAAACTGTGATACTATTTTTGAAATCGAAAAGAGAGGAAGAAGGAAGAAAACCCTCAAATCGTAAAGAAAGCGCGTACAAGCCAAAGTAATAGAATAATAAATCTTTGAGGAAAAGTAAAGCAACGTAACGCATTTGAAAAGAAAGCCCGTCGCAGCAAGATTATTTCTCTGCAAAATCGTGCGGATCACATGCGAGCGAACGCAGGAACAAAAAAAGCGTATATATTCTCCGAGCGTGAAAAGAGGTCATTACCGTAGGAAGATAAGCAAATATTCAAGAGCGAGTGAGTGAGAGAGATGTGAAATTGAAACTCGAAGCTTGCAGCACTTTATAATGTATATACATATACGTGCCGCTGAAGGATAGATGATCGATAAGGTGTGTTAAAAAGCTGTACAAGCTAGAAGCGAAAAAGAAAGCGAGAGAAAGAGAGGCAGATCTCAAAGAGCCGGCGGCATTTTTATTTAAATTAGAAAGTCGAAGATATTGTCGAGCTCAAAATGCAACGTTGTCGTAGCCCCGATCCGCTTCCAAAACGATCTATTCATTTTTATGCCGTTGATACATTCCGCCAGTACAAATTCTATTTCTGCGAGGAAATTTCTTTCTCCCGCGCGACGTACTGCTTCTACTACTACTACGACGACGGCTGAACATTCGGATTACAATAGCAAAAAAAGTGCACGGCGCATAAAGCTGAGAAAAGTTTTGTTAAGCAGACGTTGACGAGGTGTGCGGTACGCGGGGGCTTGTTGCCGTGAGGAGGAATCTTTCGTCGGGAAAAGTTTGCCTCATGCTGCTGGCGCAACGAGTGAAGATCATCAACTCAAAAACTATGTATGGCAGCGCGCGCAATATCTCGGATTATATAGAAAAGCAGTGGTAGCTGTCGTCCAGCGAGACAAGATAATCCGCTTGACCTGGATTAATGCTAATTTAAGGTACACGCGGTCCCAAGAACCCACACGTACACACTCGCATACACTCGCACATATATGCGGCACGCACACAAACGTCGAGCTACTGTTTGGATGAATTTTGTATGACTTTGCGCGTCGCACATGCACACATTAGCTACAACTTAAGTATATTACACGTCAAAGCTAAAAAGTTAAATCGTATTTGCTTACTTGCGCTGTGGAGCGCGCGTGACGTGTCTCGAATCAACGCCTCATTAAAAATGTATTTTTTTACCCCTTTACTTTTTCGGCCTTTTCGCATCGGTGCGTCGTTACGACCGCAAGTATATTCATAACATATGCTGGTTATTGGCAGATATAGAATAAGGCAAAATAACGTTCACTTCAAAAGACGGCGCAATTGGTCATGTGCAGGCTCTACGGTTCTATATATCGACTGCACACACACGCGCCGATGCCAAGCTTTTCACCGAATTTACTGCTCGTGCGTGCAAATGGCTGTTATATAAGCCTTGTAATTCCAAAAGTACGTACGTGCTGTGATTTTTCCAAACAATGAAGATGAAGATAGTCCAGGTGTTTATTGCCTCGGCATGTCGAGGACAAAAATCGATACTGAGCAATGATTATCGATCGAGCCCTCCCCGAAATCCAACATCGAAATGTTTCTCCCAAATTTAATATTGTTTATTGGAAAAGTTCTCAATTTACTCGCAAAAGTCTCATGATTAAATTAGGAGTTTTTATCGCGTCATACAGAGGCGGTCACTCGCAAACATTTCACGCAAAACACTTTTAACAGAGATTTATGCTTCGAGTTTGTGTATTGCTGATAGCCATTGTCGGCAACACACAAAATCTATTCTGCGCGTAGATGCGCACACGCTGTATGAGATTGGAAAAAGTTGATAAGAGGACTTTCATTTATGAGTTTCATACACGTATACCTGTATGAATAAACAATGTCGCGAATATTCGCGACGTGAGAAAAAAACAAAAGTTTATACTTCTGTGAAAGTAGATAAACAAACAATAAAAGGTCAAAGTCGTATGAAAAAGATCGAAGAAAAGGAGAAAAGGAGCAGACGATGTTGCACAACGAGACAAACTTTTGAAATAAGAATGAGAAAGAGCGAGGGGGTAAGAATGTATATAGCATAAAGACTGCTAAGAAAAGGCGCGGTGTATATAGAGCTAAACGAAGCAGTCGCACGCTGATACGCATTCAAATGCTGGCGCTAGTCCAAGCTGCGCTGATAAAACTTAATATTTTTTCTTAACTAGACTTGTTTTATAGTTACCCATGGCCCAGTTCTCGCGTAATTGGCTACGAACATTTTCTGGGCGTTGAATATCTCTTTATCTCATAATTTGGCTCGCTATCGAAGGGACAATTTCCTCATCGAATTCCTATTTACCGGTAAACTATTCAACAAAAGGAAAAATATGAAGAATGCCCATCTTCACGTAGTCTTTCATACTGAATTGAGAGACCATTTTGAGTATTGATGATTTTATTAAGTTTGCCTCGTGATGAAATTTGAAAAATTTAATTTCAGACGTAACGAAAAGATTCAAAGTCCCCCTTATTACTCAATAACAGTGATCTTTCATTTTTCTTTCGAATTTTTTCTAACGAGTGTGCCCGTTTGTTTTTGTAAATTATTCTGTTTTCGTGTAGAACATAATATTCGTTTGAGCGTTGAGTTAGCATTAAAAGATACGTTCATTATGCAAAAAAGTGTAGAAGCTGACGTCGCATTATTTTCATCAATAATAAATGAAAGAGCGAGATATGAACGTTAAATTTTTAAGGGCAATATGTGTAACGAGATTCCGTAAGCTAACTAAATGGAAAATGCATCTTAAGCGTTGGTTAATTATTTGCCACACGAATAAACATGTAATAATATGAACTGAAGATTAATAATAATGTTAATAATGTAAATAATTGTACGAAAGCTTTGTGAAATTTTGTTAAAATCATCCAATGCTTATTGTTCGTAGGAATCGATCGCCATTGAGTTGAAAAACCATTAGAGCTCTTGGCAATTTCGTTGCTCGCAAGCTCGCTGCACCGCTTTGTGCTCTGCGTAATGTACACACTTCCCCTCAAGTATGTCGAGAAAACTCCCGATAGAATTCATCCACTGTATAGAATCAATCGTTATGTTTATACCTGACTATAGAAAAAAAAGTTTATACCCATGCCAGCAAGGGTGTGTGTGTGCGTGTGAATGTTCTTATATGTGCCTTGTGCGCGTTGGCGTGTGCGGCTGTTGTGTGCGGGGCATCCTCACCTGTTTTTTCAAAGCTGTTAGACTATACGTATAATATAAAACATGCAGCGTTTCATGCAAGGCACGAGTTATTTCCCTAGCGAGAGCGAGGCTGCTGCTCTCTTTTCTACGCGTGTATTGCAGCTCCTTTACTCGCTCTCTCGCGTGTATCCTGATTTTCTTAGGCGTTCTGCTTTTCTACGTATATAATTCGTTCACACCCCGCGAGCCTCTCTCTCTCTCCTCTCTCTCTCTCTTCTCTCTCTCTCTCTCTCTCTCTCTCTCTCTTTATTTTTTTTTTGCCTTTTTCCCCCGTGGAGAATGAGATTTTTTTAGTTGACGGATATAATGTTTTATTTGTGCGTGTGTGTGTATGCCAAGGTAGGTGTGAAAATAAGTGGGTCAGTGCGGTGTTGATAAAATTGAGCGTTTAAAACGTGAAATGTTAAATGAAAACTTGACACATAAAAAGTTCATATACGCTCACCTAGTAGAAGATGTTGAATCCATAAATGTTTCGCGTAATTTTTTTTTTCAATTTCTCCAGGCCGAGAATGATTTTTTAAATTAAAACTGTTTTTGTAATCGAAAAGTCTCGCGAGCTTGTATCAAGCGAGCGCAGTCACGCATGCAAAAAAAGGTTGTATAAACAGTTGTTGATACTGTTCTCAAATGTTCGTCACTTTATTCCGCTTTTTATTTTCTGCTCTCCAGAGAAATCGTGTTGTTGATAAGTCTTGAGAGTCTAGTTGCAGTTGTCGAAAGTAAGCAAGCGTGCCGATGTTACGCGCGCGGCACATGTAAAAAGACAAGCGAGCACAGTCGTGCCTTTTGTACTAAGATTGACTGTACGTTAGATGGAGATAAAAAAAAAATTCGTGACTTTTTTCTGAATGGAGTGCTTATGTGCTATATGAGAAAGGAGATAGGAGCGATGTTTTTTTTTGTTTATTATAAGTTTCGTAGGTCGCAGAAAATCTGATGTTTCACTTGTGAAAAAAAGGTTAACCGAAACTTGGTTTTATCTTCGTGTTACGAGGAACAAAAGTGATCAAAGGTTTAATGATAAAGAAGTTTCTTTTTTCTGAATAACTTTTGTCTTAGAGAATATCTCATTAAGTTCAACTAATTGGAAAGATAAGTTTGCTCGATTATTTATATGAAAAAGCGCCAAGTCCAAATTTCTCCTGAAAACATCTTGTTAGCGAGGCAGTATTTATAACTCTACCATTTACTCGAGTTATATTGTCAAATTCCCTGGAAATCCTCTCTCGGTATATGTAAGCTGCATTACCCAAACTTTAGGCTTTTGTAAGTTAAACTTTCAACTTGTGTACGCGTGTGTGCGTGACGGGTTAGTTGACAGTAATCTTTCTTCTTTCACAATTTTTATATTTGACCATTTTTTTTCTTCCCAACAAAAAAAAACATCCTTAACACTTTCTTACTCTCACGGCTTTTCGACAGTATCTTCGAAAGTATATTTTGAGCTTATCAGCGGTTTTTTTCGTTGAGCTTTCTTCTGAGCTCTCTCCTTCTGTCTATACATATATCTATGAAACTTTTCATCTGAGCTTGTCTGTAATACTTTTTCCTCTACTTTCTTCTTCAATATAAACGAATGAATCGTTAAGATTGATTCACTTTTAATTTCACCAATATGAAGATATACAATTATACGCAATTTCTGCGTATAATGTGTGAAATTAAGTTTATATTAACAAAATGATAAAGTATTCAAAAGCTTTTAGGGTATACGGAAATCACGAAACCATCAAAACGTTTTCATTCATTGGAGTACACGTTTTGGAGTAAAAACGAGATCATTGATTTCTTGATTGTTGTTTGCTTTTTCAACAAAAAACACGTGCTCGGCATGCACAAGCACAACTAGCTGCATTATTTTATTTTCAAGCGTTAAAACTCAACGATTCAAATGCAATCGCACTGGCGCTCTCGAGATAAAGAATGGAAGGTTTAATTTCGACGAATTTTTCAAGCAGAGTATGCAAATTTATTAGCTCTCTGAACTTTACGCATATAACATAACGCTAATCCTCTTGCGCGCGCGAGACGTCTAACAGCGGCAACGACGGTGCAGAAGTAGCACATAAGTTTGTGGTATTGCACACCGTGTTATATAAGGAAGTTTCAGCTCGTTGCTGAAATCCTCCGAGCCGCGCGGCAACGGCATAGACAGTTGTAAATGTACAACACCGGAGCAGCGACAGCAGCAGCAAAAGCAGCATCACCAGTGCCAGTGCTATCTCGTCGCAGCTCTCACAAAGGCAGTTGAGATTCCGCAAGCGGCCTTTTTAACCTCTCTCTCTCTCCCCCTCTGGCTCTCGCGGGCGAGTGCTGATAAATCGCTGCTGTAATCCGCGCAGCTAGCGCTGACAAACGCCACCCAGAGCTTTGCATTTTTTTTCGTTAACTTTGCGCCACCACCGCCATTGCTGCTGCGGGTTCGAAGCCGAAAGAATTTCATTTTTTTTGCATCCCACGCGCGCTTTCTCTCTCTACTCTATACGTGCCACTTCGATATGGCTGAGATTTCAGTAAATTGGTGAGCTTTTTTTTATTTGAAAATTTTCACGGTTTTATCGGAACGATGAACAAAAAATGATAACCCAGTAAAAATTGAGCCAATGTAATTTTATCTGTAACGTGATTCATGTTAAAAAAGTTATAAAGCGTCCACTTGTTAATTTATTAGATTCATCGCGCGTTGAGAAGCAAGAAAAAGATAATAAAGCAAAAAAGCCTGTCTGAGTGACGATATCGGTCGCGCGTCGAGTTTGAAAAATTACCCGGTGGAACAGTGAAAAGCTAATAGCTGTCATCGCGCGAGATGGCGCAAATTAGCCTGCTTGAGTGTGCGAGGTTCGTAAAAACTACATCAGCTGCGCGACTAACATCGTAAATTGCAAACACAGCGCACAAGCAATTAGAATGAAAGCAATCCGCGATATTGCACACGCGAACAAGAGGGCGAGCGAGCGAGCGAGCAAGAGAGAGGGATGTAAGCGTATACACGCGCGTTGCGGTATTACGATACTTGAAAAGAAAAACTCAGGAATTAAAAATTACGCGCTATGCAGCCGTGAACGGCTCGGCACGTATACATATATTTATATAAGTGGCGGCGCACGAGAGAGCCCGCGCTGGGCTGAAATCATTAAAGCTACTTTAGCCCCCGTTTATACGTATATAGCCGCCGCAGCCGCCGAAGCTCTCGGGCCAGTAGTAGCGCTTTCAATTATCAAGCCACGCGCCCGCTCGTTCGTTCGCTCGCAAGCTCGCAGAAATTATCAGTCCGGCATGGAGGGAGGCTTAGCCGCCTCCTGCAGTAGCGGCAGCAGCTTTTTATACCGTAATATATTGATACGATTAGAGAGATAAAGAAGGCGGCGCGCAAGGCTAGGCTACGTACGTAGCTCTGCTGCACATAGGCTACTCTATAGGTGCATGTGCCAGCCTCGAGAGAGAAAGGTAGAGATCCCCGCACCCTACGTTTTAATTTACACCGTTAATCGCTGGAAAAGGTGAATTAAGCTTGCAGTGCGCGACTTGCCTTTCTCCCCTCCCGCCCCAGCTCGAGGATATAATTATATATTACGTGTACGGCTGTGCTCGTCAGTGGAGCACCGGTTAATGCTACATTTTTTCCTTTTTTTTGCTTTAATATACAAGTAGTGCTTGTTCGTCGCAGGCAACGATCTGAGAAACGTCATTAAGGTAAAAGCGGATGGCGATATCGGCCAGGCGTGTTCTGCAGCCTTATTCTTACGCAAAAAAAAATCAAGTCCTCACGATGTACTCGACCGCAAGTTTGAACTTAGGCTACACACGCGCGCCTGACTCTATATAAATACGTGTGTTTACCGTAGCGCGACTTGTGATGGTTGGGAGAAGTGACGCCCGTTCGAGAGAGCGAGAAGCTTTCGGACAGGGTTTGAAATTTAATCAGAGATTATCTCCACCGTTGCTGCGTACATTGAGCCTTTTGACTCGGATATTTCGTCGAGAGAGAGAGAGAGAGAGGAAACGTCGGTGCGTGCGCGAAACGCCGATAGATTATCGCACTCGCATTAGAGTGCGAAAATGACTGCAGCTCACCCCATTAGTAGAACCTCGAGATATTTTGCGAAACGAGTATAAACCGCCAGCACTCAATGCGCTCTATACAGGCAAATTTTGAATCGGGCATATAATATCAATCTAGCGTGCATCCGTTTATTTATCAATTCCGTGACAAACTACGAGGGGAAAGTATTACGTCGTGAAAAGGTAGCGCGAAACGGCATATTTGTCTTTGCAGAACCGCAAACTCGCGAGATAGCAGCTGCATGTTACACGTATACCGTGTCCGAGAGATCAACACGAGATTCGACGCGCTGATCCAGCCAAGCAACCGTGTGATTTTGCGGAAAACGCCTTGCTGCACTAAAAGAGGGATGGAATTTCATCAGATGGATTGATAATAAGCAGCGGTGCGTGCGAGTTTGTGTGGCAGCGCGTGTTTGTTGGCTTAGCCACTCGCTGCCTCGGCTATATAACACGCGCTCTTGCACATCCACCGTATAACGCAGGGAGCTGTGCGCAGTGCTCACATATAATACACCGAATGAAAAACGTGTTATACTGGAAAATGAAAAAAAATAAAAGTATATTCAGCAGCGCCCCAACGGACTATGGCCACTCCCCGCTGCAACGGCATTTGACACGTGCAGCCTGTAGTAATAACGAGCTCGAGAGCCGCGACAGACGTGATGTAATTACATTTTGAAGCTTGATGAAAAACATTGAAATTGATATATTATTATCGGCACAATGGGGGCGCGCGAGCCCGAGTCAGCTCATACAACTGGATCACATATAAAAGTTTCCGGTTGTACGCGGCCGAGGAAATCGAGCCATAAGACGTTTCCGGCTACGCCCGGCCAAGTACTTGCGGGGCCACTGCGTAATAGTAGTAATAGTAGCGACTACGGCGCGCGAAATAATCATTTTTACGAGCAGCCGGTAATTCGCGTATATGTCAGAGCTTCCACTTTCTCTCTCTCTCTCTCTCTCTCTCCCACGCTCGTTTCTCTCTTGTGCTCTTCTGTGTGGCGTTGGCTGCGATGGTCGAAATGTATATAGCAATGTGCCCACGCGGAAACCTCATCTGGCGGTTTACACGTATAAAATAAAATGGATCACTTGCTGCAGTTTGCCTTTAATATACAGAGATGAAAAGTTTGTCATATTAATGTGTACTTATGCAGGCATAATGGATCCTCGAGTGGTCTTACCATCAACCGCATCCTCCATATGAGCGTCATGAAATCATTCAGCTTTATTTACTAGATATGTAAATACTTATCATATTTTTATGAATAATTAAAATGCAGTTGTTGAAATTTCAACTCGGAATTTCTCGAGTTCTGGTTCCATGCGAGTTTCTCGCAAAAAGCACGTAGACTTCCACCGGCTTTCGTCATCTTTGTAGTCAAAAATGGAAAAAAATAGAAAAGAAAACGCTATCTCTCATGCGAGAAAAAGTAACTTTCTGCACTTGAACTATGCCACGACAACGAGTGTGTCTTTAAATGTTACTGCTCTAACTCCTGAGCGTTTTACGTACTTTTTCTTTCTCGAGTATTCGAAAAACCTCGAGGAGACGTATAACCTTAAGCAGGCAGTTAGCATAGTTGGGTTATTCTCTCGCTCTCACTTTTTTTCTGTATCCCTCGTCTTTATTTCTTATGATATGTTCTATACATCGCAGACGAGTATGTGTGTAACACCTTGTTTTAGATGACGCTTATTTGCAAATATTTTTAGTCGTACTTATATTTTTTCTTATTCACTCATCGATGATAGCTAGTTTATTGCTTTTTTAAACTTATGTTTGATGCGTTTTTTGTAAAGAAAATTATGATGATATTAGATGTTTGATACGTATTTTGAGAGGAAAATTATCGTACTAATAATTTGCCCTTGTGATTCATGCAAATTTTCATTATAATCAGTGTGAAACAAAATACAAACATTCATTTCAATGTAATGGATTCATTCGATTATACACTTCGCCGTTTTATACACAATAGCATTTTCATGAAATCTTTTGTTTTGTTTGCAAATGTGAGGAATCGAATTTTTACATCATCAAAAACGTCTGGAAAATAAATTGTAACCAATTTCTTTATAAGCCAATTAAGTTAAAAACTTAATTTTTTCATTATCTTTTGTATTTTCGATTTGCATTATTTTATTGTTAATTATAAAGGCAATTTTTAGAATGCTATTATCAATGAATAAAAAATTGGAGTTTGTAATTATACGAAAAATTGAATGAGAAACATCTTTTACTCGTTGAGCATCAAAAAGACTACGTACAAGTTCTGGTTGGACTAAAAAAATTAAAAAAATAAAGCAAAAAAAAAATAAAAAAATAAAAATAACGTCACACTCGAGCGCAAAAAAAAACAAGTAATGTCCCGTACGATACTCCCTTTCACCTGTATGTAGACCAGGTTCTGCGCAAAAACATGTTTCAGGGAAAAAAGGGAGCAGGAGGCAGTAGAGGTGTAGCGGCGCTGCGTGCGCGAGCGAGACAAATCGCACTGCGAGCTCGGGTTCTGCTGCCTGGCCCAAGAGAGTGAAAAAACTACGATAAAAAGCAAACGAAAAAAAAGCGATTAACAGAACTCACGCGAGTGTTGTGTAGGGAGGCCGGTACATAAATACGCGCGAATCTAGAGCTTTGCGCGTTGCAATATGTACGCGTCCGCGGAGCAAAATTAAGTCTGCAATATTAATTCGAGGATCACCGCGCGGACTCGGCATGCGCTGCCTCGTTATTATAAAGTATTATAAACTCATACAAGTGCATAATAAGTGAAAACTCATGAAAAAGCAGCACCCCCCGATGGTTGATTCGAAGAATGCTGTGCGCAATTATTTCGTACACACAGAGGAACATTTTAATTATGCCGTATTATTTTTTACTTTTCAACTTGGCATAACTATAGACGGCCTCGCCAAAATGGTCGAAAAGTTTATACCGCGCGCGCGAGGCTAGGCGAGGATACAGCCACGAACATACACCCCTCTGTACGCAGCTGACTCGGTCTAGCCATGGCACGGGCAGAGGTCAGTCTCGCAGCGATGCACCGGCGGCTCTGTGAAGCGCTCATACGTGGGTGCATGCGCCGCGTTATACGCTTCGGCGTTTCGATAAGCGTTAATTGCATTATACCCGCCTATATAGCGCTGCAACCACGGCTTGGAAATCGTCCACGTGCGGAATTGTGGAGGCGTCTCACGTTCCTTGCTACATCGATGCTACCCAATACATTGACCCTCTAGTTCTCTCTCTCGTATACGAAGCACCAGGAAAATATAATAAGCGTTTAATTTGCCTACACATTGAGAGCGTTTATAGGAGATTTCTTTGCTGGGGCTAATAATGCTTTTACGATGAATGGAAAAAAGGTCAACTCGAAGCCCTCCCTCGATTAGCTCTTCAATATCGCATTTACCGAACGTCATAAGCTTTATCACTATTTTTTAAGCCTTCGCGCATCGCAGCCCTACACACACACACACAACTAACGACTATATACAGCAGACAACGTGGGTACACAGTCGTATGTCCTCGGTACGTGTAAAGGGAATTACGAGCGAGCATGGCGGAGGGCGTAAATGATGTCCTTCGTGGTGTGCAGCGCAGTAGTACAATCAAATACCGAAGCGCGTATAAATGTTACGGTATGATATGCTGCGCTGCGCTGCGGGAGAAGAAGTCACGAGTTCGCAAGCTCTCGGCCCTCTGAATCAACGCGTCACGTTAATTATGACTGACTGATAATGCGCGCTGGCCATGCCTCGGCCTCACCGAGCTCTCGTACACGCTCTCTTCCACTACCACGGACCTCTGCTGCTGTTCACTGCGTGCTCTGCAGTTGCTCGCTCCTCTCGTCCTCTGCACATAAATAATAATGATAAAAACCGATGAGAGGCAGCTGTGCTCGGCATCTATTCTCACGTTTCCAGCGGAAGAGCTGTGTGGGTCAGACATTTTGATTGAAATTTGCTCTTACAATTCTTAGTTGCGAATTCGACGAGCCCAAGTGCAATTCTAATCGATTCATCGAGTCGTTGACTAAATTTTTATTTCACTCCAACAAAATTTTCTGTTTATAACTAACTGTGTGGGTTTGTGTGCCGATTCTGCCTTTTATCTCTCGCATGTACGCACAACTCACTTCTATAAATCGACTTTGCATAATCATTTCAAGAAGAATCTATGATTTTCCGCTTTGAAAATAATAGTTATTTTATCTCTTTTTTAGCGATCCGAATTCCAGGAACAAGCAGAATATTCAAAAAATTATAAGGTAATGTTCTATGATACGTTTAAAGCTTCCATCATTCAACCTACCCAACTGCCCCTTTTCGTGACAAATAAGCCGAGCCTTCGTAATACTATAGAATATACCCTCGTGTAGTTTTTTTTATTTCTGCAAATACCCAAGCTGAAAAGGGAGAGCATACAACAGATAGACTTCATTAGCTAAAAGACATTCGCATCGAAATAGGAGAATTAAAATATGCCCTAGGGAGAATCGCTTCTTCAACTTGCCTTATACGTTGATTAATGAAATGAGTCAACGGTCTTATTAAACTCATTTATTTGATGCATTCAATTATAATTTTATAATGATTTTTTTAATCCTTCAATTTTTTTCTTAATATATACTTTTTAAAGTAATCAACGCAGGGTTAAACCATTTTTATAATTACGATAAAAAATATTTCAATTTTATTACTGATTGCTAACAAAATGTATTAATAGTAATTTTTTTCAAGTCTTAAGTTTCATATCTTATAATAAAATTGTGAAATTTTAATTTTGATAATCATATAATTTTATGATAATTATCATTAATAATTTTTTTGAATACAGAATTGCAAAAATCTATTAATAATGAATAATCTCAAATTAACATAACTTATTGAAAATATATTCCGTTTAAGTTGCATCAGGTTATTTATAAAGTATCTATTATACCTACATATAGATTAGTGCAGTGGAGCGAATTAAAAAAACATATACCACCTGGAGGGAAATCAAAACTCTGGGTTTCCTCGAAAAATCAACACGACCTTGTTCCTATGTTAGTCGAAGATTTCGTTCCGAAACAGAATTGAGGTGGAACGTTGAATATTCAGAGAAACTTTGAAATGTCTGTTTTCAATCGACAGCAGATTTTCCGCGTGTAACTAGCATAGGAGAGATGTTTTTTCTTTTTTTTTTTAATGAAAATTTAGTTTGACTGAGTAATTTGTGAAACAGATCGAGCACTAAAACAATATGATTTCATATGTTTTCCACGCTCTTTTTTTCAAATTAAAAATCATTTTCACGGAAAAAGCATGTTGATTAAAAGTAAACGTATGTTATAATTTACACGCATTCACTTTATTATCGTTAACGATAAAATACATAATTTATGTGTGTACATTAAAATCGATTAAAAAAAGGAAGCAATGTGTTACGCATTTGGTCATTAATTTCATTTGCAAATCGTAATGGAATAAAATGCAAAACACGTATAGGTTGCAGAGCGTGATCTGATTTTTTTTCACCAATCACTAAAATAATTTCATTAATAAAAGTATAAGGGCGGTACATCTATCTCCTTGACAATTCTAAAACGACCATAACGGTCCGTGACAAATCCAATATATCAATTCAATCAAAACACCTTTCGGAACATAATTAAACTCTCTCTGTGCCTGCTGCTGCACTACATCGATACGAAGAACTATATATAGGTGGTCATATACGTGTCATGTATGCCATAAGTGCGCGCGCTCTATGAAAGATAGGGCAGTGCCGAGCTCTCGCGCTCACATAATCGCCGCCGCATCGGCCGCCCTCAAATAGCTTAATCACCCTGTCGCGCTCTCGCGTACCAAACGCATAGTTGGCGAACTTCTATGTACATAGATATATTACTGTACGGGCGCGCAATGATGTGGAGCAGCGCAGCAGCATTTCTGTTCTCTGCGGAAAATTCCGAAAATCGATAACTCAGCTTTGAACTTACAGCGCCATACGTGCTGCTGTATTTATGCTACAACAATCGAACCTTTCGGTATATAAAGACGTCGGAAAGACTCCAATTTTTTTTCCTCTATACAGAGTAGCAATTATAGAGCAATTTTTCGACGATATTGAGCAGAATTAAGTCCGATTTAATGCAGTTATTTATTGGAATTCATATAAAGCTTCTATACGATAGTTAAAAAAGAAGAGAGTCCAAATTAACAGCAAATATCTTCGTAAAAATATTATCAATTTTCAATCGAACGGTTTGTGGAATAATTAAAATCTGTATATTCACCGGGGGAATCTTTTATAAAACAACAGTATTGAATTAGCGAAAAAATACTCTGCATACTTGGCATATAATGGAAGATGCGCGCACTCTCCCGGGCGCTGATAAATCATGCAAATTAAAAATAGCAGGTAGGGCTGGACTCTTGGCGGCATAAAATGCTAATTTATTATTGACAGAGCTGCGCAAAAGTACATGGCCGCTACGTACATCATAAAAGTAAAAATAATAATTTTCGAAGGGTCCGTAATAGAGTCGAATCGGCGAGTGCGATGACGAGCTGCAGCGCGCGCGTCTACATATTATCCGTCGGCGCAGATAACTAGGCAGCAATGACACGCACGCAATGTTTTATTCCATCAAAAGGGATTCGCTGCGTGTACGTGTGACGAGAGAGGCAAAGGGAGCGGCTGTTATTCAAAGTATTCGTCTATCGTTGATTTGCATATTTTGTGGCCAAGCGTTCTCTCTCTCTCTCTCTCTCTCTCTCTCTCTCTCTCTTGTATATAAATTCGAGCGAGAGAGAAAACGTGAGCGCATACGCATACCCACGCAGAGCCACCTATAAAGTGAATACACGATGCCAGCGACGAACTAATTGCAGCGCGCCGCTGCTGCTGCTCCTGTAGCTACAGCTAAAGGTGTTTACGTAAACAGCTCTAGATCGACGAAATTGCGAGTTACGCGAGTGCAACGCTTTCCCTCCTTCTCTCTCTCTCTCTCTCTCGCTCTCTACACACACAAACACTCTCACGTGCATGCATTGTAGCTATGACGATGTAGTTGCCGCTTCGCTACGTATAATATTATGTATACCAGCCCTCGCTTGCTTTGTCTCAATTGCTCGTCTTCGATGGGACAAAACAAAAACTGCTTCGTTTAAGCTAAATTGCTTTTATTGACGCGCTGCGCCATGTATTATAATTTCAATCGAAGACGAGCAAATGTTCCACTTTAACGTTTCGTAGAGAATATCCGCCTTCGAACCTCTAGATTCCCGGTAGTCTTATGTGGTTAATAATTCAGATTTTATTTTATAATACTCTATGAGTAACAAACTGCTTACTGATAAATAATTATTTATCCAGCATTTAAGACAAGACAGATTAATTCAACTAGGTGATACCGTTATAACTTAATTACATACTGTTCATCATCTATTCAAATCATATTTATGCAGGTGCAAATTCATTACAAATACAATTTGTAGAACCAACATGAATCAACGTTAATCAATTTTTTATCGAAAGCATTAAAAACTTAGCCATTTACCAAACCATGCCATATCTTGAACAAGCTTTTGACGATCAAAGTATCATCATCGGCACCATTGAAACAGCATCTATAAGGGTCTATTCTCTATTTACCGAGCTTGTCGCTGTTGCCGAAGTCACAACAGTTATATTTCCGATACTATAATAATAAGGCATTGTTGTCAATGTTGCTGAGCGAGAAAAAAGGAAAATCGTAGTGATATTGAGCGAGTTTTTTGAAGCGACGTTGCAAGCCCCATGGCTTACATTATCTACATGCCAGACGACAAAAATGATGCTCAGTAATGCAAGCATAGATAAGAAAATCATGTCTGCGTGTATATGTGTGATAGGGTGAGCTATAAAATGATTAATTTTACATTTACACGGAGAGAATAGTCCAGCAAAGATTAAAAATATTTATGAAAACACTAAGGTAATATCTATTGAAAGTTGGCGTCTTGGTATTCTGGCTATTTTTTCTATTTAGCAGAGAGATAGTTTTCGTAGTAAATTTTACTATCCCCAATCGTAATTTTTATTTGTGAGATTATTGTTTTATATTTTATTTTAATATTAAATTCGATTTATAACTGGTAACTCATTGAGTTACGAGTTAACTCAGAAGGTTTATTAAAGGGTAATTGTAGAGGAATATTTATGTTTGTTATAATTCTTAAATATGATGTTTCAAAGTTTGAGAAAGATAATTCAAAGTTTTTATAACGGAAACGTGCAAAAAAAAGTTATGGTAACGAGAACAAGTATTTACATACAATAAGAAAATATTTGTAATATTTTTTAAAGTATTTTTTAAATTTGTTGATGATATTGATCCATCCGAAGTTATGAACTAATATCAATTCCATACCTCACCTTTCCAATCAATGGATTTTTTATTATAACGCAGAAAATTATACTTTTGATATCAGTAATTGAGATAGTATTTTTTTCTCAACTACTGACTCGAGAGAGGTTCAAAACATATAATATAAAATATTTATTTAAAGCAAGAAATTTCGTTTGAAGAGTTCGTAAAAGTTTTTTCAAGATTATTACTTTTAAAGAAAATCAATGAAAGTTTATGTATATCTGGAGAGCCACAAGGTTCATATGATAGTGGAGCTTTCTGATTAATTAATGTATGGCGAGGGACTCTATGCTTTTTCAAAATAAATAACAATCAACGCCATTTTTCAAAGAAAGTTTCAGCATCACATATCAAGAAAAATATAACATCAATAATTCTGAAGCTTGGTCATAGATATTTTGTCAATGCACACAATAATAACTTTTTTGATTGTTCTATTTATTTTTATATTTTATACCATTACGAGTATTAAGTTTTTTCTGAGCATTTTTGTCATCGAGTTTCGCATCAGAAAGTACCGTTATAAGAAAATGGGCAAAGGGATATTGAATTTTAATTTAATTTTAAAATAGAGATGAATAAGCTGCACGCACAGTACGTTAAAATCAAAAAGTGTATAACACTGGCAACGAGCTATAGTGCGCATTTGAGAAAACTAAATAATATATTTTTTCCATAAAACACGCCGCACAGCCTTATTACTCACTGTCTCTCTATCTCTCTCCTTCTTTCTTCTTACCTGACATTATGTTTCATAATGTCAAAGTAATGGCCTCTCGATATTAAAATCAGGCGTCGAGAAGAAGCATTACGCCCTATAAGCTCGTCGTATTTTTTCTTGAGATCTGCTGATGCGGCTAGTGCTTCTGCTGTTGCTGCTGCTGCTGCTGCTGCTGCTGCCAGCACTGCAGCCATGCGTATGTACTTTATAAACTATAGAGCGTTATATACCATGGCAGTACGGCTCGGGCTTACGCATTGGATAGGACGCGACTTCCGGTGTGTTGCTTTTTCTCTTTCGCCTGGCTTACCCTCTAACTTCTCTTGCCTCGTACACATACACAGATCAAGTACTTTTATTCTTTTTTTCTTAGAAAGTCGAGCTTAATCAGACTACAGGCTCCAATAGAGTTTTAACAGTCAAATCTGAAAGCTCTACCTTTCGTAATTTAACAATTTTGGGAATTTTTTTCTTCATACTGTTGCAAGTTGTTGAATAAGTTGATTCGGTATCGATGTTAATGGCAGATGGGTTTTTGTGGGTCGAGTGACGATGGCATTGCGACGTAATGCAATGCGCCACGTAGGTATACACCATTGTTGCATTATGTAAAGTGGTAAAGCGTGAAGAAGATGAATAAGGATCGGGGGCTGGTTTTCTCGGCTAGAGCTGATCCGTCGAACGGTATTAATGGTCAGGGCTGTATAATGCAATTCGTGCACGATATCGACCCCATTGAGCGTACGTATTTCCAACTCAAAATACATTCGAGATCAACTTTATTTTCTCTAAAAACAGACGAAAATATACGAGCTGGACTTTTGTTATACAAATGGAAGACTATTTTTCCGTCGTTGATTGTACAAAAACGCGGAGTGTAGGTTCGTCGAGTCTATTTGTTAAACAAGTAACGAGTGCATGCAGAGCGCGAGGAATCATAATAAAAGTTATCAGGCGGATGATTTGTTGTGCGCATTTGCGCAGCTGGTGAGCGGCGAGGCAAATAAATGACGCGCGTTATAAAGATAATTACACGAAGGAAACAAAAGCCCGGCGTTTATACAATAATCTAGCTGGAGCCGCTAAAGGACTGATTTCTCGTCAAGCCTAGCTCAATTAGAGTAAGTCCAGAGCTGTAATATAGCCACTCCAGTAGCGGCGCTGCTAACAAAAGTTGTCCCTGACAACGCTGTCCAGTGTATAATACCGAATCGTTTGTTCTGGTCGCAACACGGCACTGGTACATATAGAGGAGCTGCTAGTGTAGCAACAGCAGCCGTAAGTCTCAAAGTTGCACCGATAAATTTATCATTTTAAGACTTGGCGAGTAGAGCGTTTAACTATGCAGACGCTAACCTGTGTGTGTGTGTGTGTGTGTGTGTGTGTGTGTGTGTGTGTGTGTGTGTATGTGTACAGCGAAACACAAGCGCACGAATCTTGCCTTGCTGGGCGCGCGACCGAGAGAGCGACGATTTATGAGAAGACATTGCTGTACTCTCTGTGTATTGCTCGCATACACCTATACGCACGCACACTCAATGAGTGCTTTCTCTCTCTCTCTCTCACTCTCTCTCACCCTCGCCTAGAGTAATTAGCCTCGCACAGAGTACAACGTATACGATATATGCTATACCGGGCGCGTGCGCTAAGAGCCTTGCCGATGTGACCTATATGCATTGCGGGAATTTCCAAACATCGGAGGAAGTTGAAGTACATTAGACGAAGAGGCCAAGACTGCCAGCATACAGATACGTACAGATTCCTGCCGCGCGCTTGCCAACTCACGGTGATTCATTGGCAGCTAGATTAATAGCTCGGTAAAGATTCACCTACACTCGTACGAAGCTTCAGATAAAAAGAAAAACTCCCTCCCACGCAATATGATGAATAAACCTTCTTTGCCACATCTAGCTCTCGAGCAGTTTAATGAATTTCTTTGCTTAGCCAACACTAGTCTCGATTCATTTTCAACTTTTACAAATATGTACATGTGAGCTCAAAAGTTGCGGCTACTAGTGCATGCAACGATAAAAAAGGTCATAAATATACTTTGCTCCGATTCCTGTACGGTGCCCCGTCAACTTTTGGCAGATTTGTGACGGTTGACCCTAAATTCGCGAGTTTAAATCCAAAAAATACAGGCATCCATATTTATTGAAAAAATTACATAAACGATTTAAAATAAATGTTGATCCACCTCAAAGAAGAAATATAACTATCAAATCCAAGAGTCTGATAATTTGAGATGTTTGTAAATTTAAAAATTCAGTATCCATGAAAAATCCGAAAATATTGAAAACCGTAAAAAAAGGTCGAATGGGCCCAACAACGCAAAAGAGAAAAAAATAAACGTGCAAATGCAAGAGAAAATTGCTGACTAATTAGATTCAACGACAGAATGAACTTAACTAACGTCGCAGGCTCCAGGACTCTTGAGAGCTCTTCCTTTTCTAACGTAAATTGAGACTTTGAAATAAAACTATTGTTTATTCATGTTTCAAAGACTATTTTTAAAAGTGATACGAATATTGAATGTTGACAATTGAGAGTTTTCTGTGTATGCATTAGAAGTTAGACTACTTATTTGGCTTAAATGTCAGGATTAAACGATGTTATCTCATTGCGCAGAAACCAACGCGTAATAGTCGAGCATAATCGTTTAGTTTGATTGAGTCACAAGTGAACATTGTACAAAAGGAAAATCGGACTTGACAATTCAATCATGTTTTATCGTTTAAATAAGAATTTTCTTTACTTTACAATTCAGGATAATAGAAATAATTTGAGTTTACGTTTTGTCTTCATGCTAAACATTATTTAAATTAATAAAACGATAAGAATCAATATTATATTGAGAAAATATTTTAAAAATATTCAGTTTTTTTATAAAATATTAAAGAGAAAAGACGAAAAATTTCTTTTTTAAATTTAGAACACTTTTGAGTTAAGGTATAATATGTGAAAATTTTGTTCGAAAGTATGCCGCTCTTATTACGTTCAAGTTGCGGAAAACGATCGCAGCCTGGAAACATTACTTTTATGTCTCAATTTCTTAAACGCGCATGTATATCGACGCGCGCATACTATTTTCACCTTTGTTTCTTTGAAAATGATAACGGTGGCTTTTATTATTATATCATCGTGCAGCAATGCGCAACTTTTCGCACATATTAGATATTTGAAATTTTATTCGCGTCATTGTTCATCGGTTCTCGAATGCAAGATAATATTGGAGGGCACGAAGTACTAGAGGAGAAACGTGCCCGCGTGTATTATGCAGCATATTCGACTCGCAATCTCGGCTCGACTGGTTCATTCGATAAATCGCACAGACGCGGAATCGACTCCAATTCGCTCACTAGCTATTTAGCTTTTGCAACGTGCGCACACACTCGCGCACATACAGCCAGCAACAGCCGGAGAGGTGCATGGGTATGTATGTGTACGCAGACCCCTAATTCGTGCGAGCCTCATCAGCAATGCCATAAGGGAATGTAAAGCTGAGGGAAGGTTTTCAACCTGCAGAATTCGCTTGATCCTGGTGCGTGAGTCGCTTTGAATTAAAAAAATTCGAGAAGCAGCTCACGCGGGTGACTTTAGCGCATACGCAGAATACATTCACTAGGGAGAAAAACTTTGCGTTTCAAGTGAGATCTCTCTCCTCTCGCTCTCTCGCTCTTTCTCGTAGCTTTCTCTCTCTGTATGTGTGTGTGCCTGTGTATGCGTGCTTGCCTAGCGGAAGGAAAAGTTAATTGGATAGTTGGGATCGAGTTTTCTCGCGTGCACGACACGGTATTATATGTATGTGTGCGCCTCTGCATACTTTGGCACGCGAATGAAAACTTGTCATGTTTGATCAAGCTCTCTCTCTCTCTCTCTCTCTCTCTCTCTCTCTCTCGCTCTTTCTCTTTCCAGCTATATGTGCAGGTGCAAGTGTGTATCTTCCTACGTATGTGTATGTTATTGTAATATACGAGATTCGCCGAGCATACGTTGCAAAGCGCTACTTGCAAAGTTCCAGCTGGTTGCCTACGTGTGCCCTAACTCCGAATGACGTGTATCTGAGTCCTCATAAGAGGACCGCATCATTTAATCTCTACGGCTGAGTGCTGCATTTAATACTTTTTTTTTACTCATCTGTTCTCTACACGATTACGATTGTAATCTAATATTTTTTTACCAACATCAATTTTTTAGTCCGAAGTTGCGTAATTCTGTTTCTTGAATTTGAACTCATTGAACAAATACGGAAATTTATATGTGTAACGTGATTTATACTTGGCTTCATAATTGATGGTCTTTGAAAAAAGTTACTCGACCGAGTAGATCGCCTTTTATTTATCTGTTCGCGCTCTGCTGTAAAACGATTTTATCAATTAACTATATCTATTATACACAATGAATTTCACTTAAACAAAAAGTTTCCTTTTGGATCGCACTTTCGACTTAATTAAGCTTCAACTTGGTTTCGCGCCTCGCGTCCAAGTTCGATTTAATACTTGGGGGAAAACGTTGAATAAAAGTATTCCACGAAGAGGAGCGCGGCGGCGGCAGTTGGCATAAAAGCCGCAAAACTGGGCTTATATATACGTTTGCATCGAGTGTTGCTTCCACTAACATGCGCTCGCACACCTACACACCCACACACACACACACGTAAACCACATGCAGAGCATTCAAAGCCTATGCTAGTAAACTTAGCAACATAGCGTAGTAAAACTCGAGACGAAGTTTACAAATGCTTTTTTGAGAGTCAGTTGAACTCCAAGTGAATGGAGAATAAAGCGCGGAATAAAAGATCGACTACCGTTTTCTACCCCAGCCTTGCTTGCATTTTTTTCTCTCTTCTTCAAATCATTGAGTTGAGCCGAAGGGAAATCTTTTTTTTTACGCTTACGCCTTTAACGCGTTGTTTGACTTTTGCCTTTAATTCAGAATTTCTCTCTCTCTCTCTCTCTCTCTCTCTCTCTCTCTCTTCTCTCTCTCTCTCTCTCTCCTCTCTCTCTCTCTCTCTCTCTCTCTCTCTCATGCCTTACACAGGCAGCAATAGATTCTGCAATCGAAACTCAAGTGAGTGAGAAAGGATAGTAGGTATAACCGACTTTTCAGAAAGCTTGTATGGGTTACGTTGAATAAGCACCCATACACACTAGCGGCAAGCGATAGCGCAGTTCGGATTTTCCATTCGTGGAACGAACAAAAAATCAAGTCTGAATTTGTCTTCCAGAGGAAAGCGCTCAAAAGATTCGATTTTTTGCCATCGAGTCTGGTAATCGACTTTTTCACTTATGTTACGACGAGATGCAGACGTTTTTTTTACGATCCTTAGCTACTGCCTTCGTTTTAGTGCGCCTTCCCGTTACAAAGCTGATGATTTCATTAACAAACTTGGCTCACTTTGATACGTCATTTACAGCGTTTGTTTTTAATGAAGCGGATCGTCGATATTTTACGAAAACAATGGAAAATCTACGGTGCAACTTGTACCTTGAGCCACGACAAGCCCATTAGAGATAAGAAATTGCGAGCGAGCCGCGCGAGAGATATCCAGGCAATGGCATGCGAGACTGAATACAAGATGATGCGATAGAATATCTTTGTCGTAGTGAACAAGAACCGCAACATAATAGTACAAACTCATGCAAAGTGTAGAAAATTATTGGCGTTGTTGCTTTTTGCCAGGGTAATGTCATATAGCGCGAGGCGCATATAAAGAGAAAGAAAAATGTAAGATCAGAATCAGGACACTCGCCTCATCCGGTCGCGCTGCAGTCTGGAGTTGAGCCAGAGACTCCGGGGAGTTATACTTGCCGCCTGCATATATCGACGACGCGGGGGAAGCGGAATTCTGACGGCGAGAAAAAGAAAGACGCGAGCAAGATGTTTTTCCCTTTCTTCTATCGTGCCAAACCTTTGGTGTCGCTCCAACAAACCTTTTATCTTTTCCCTCGTCTGACTGCCTGCCTGCCCGATCGTCGCTCGTCGCTCGTCGTCGTCGTTGCTCGCGCAACCAGTGCGAAGACGAATTGAGTGGAGAGCGCAGAGAAAAAGACTTAGCTTATGCGAGTGTTTTAATGACACAAGGAAATTTCTCTACCTATAAATAGCTTCCCCCACAGGGAAGAGACTCCGAGAGGTACTTGTGGTATGAGCTTTGAGGTATTACGATGTGAGAGTTGGCTGTTACGGCATATGTGAGGTATTATACGAGTCGCTTTGCAACTGCGACTGAAACTTCGTCTTTCCGACAATTTTTTCTTTTGACCATCTCTTATCTAATGTGAGAAATTCACGGCAGTTATATTGTCATCTTTTGAAGTTTATATATAAAAATCACGCCATTTTCTTAGCATAGTTTAGCGTGTAAAACTCATTGCAGTAATGCACAAAAGAGCTCGAATGATTTTCGATCTGTGCGACCGAGTTCGCTCGATGTCGCTTCCGCTACGTTTCAGTCACCCAGAGTCAAAAGAGGCTTCTGGAAATAAGCCAGTGGCTTCGAGTACACAGATAAAAAGAGCTGCAGGTAAGTATAAACGTGTAAGAGAGATTTTACGCGGAAATCCGTAAAGCGCAACCGAAGGTCTCATTTTCTACGTATGATACCGAGTCGATACTTCTGCTGCGGTATCATCAAACGCTCGACGCGAAAAATCTTTGCGCCATCACAATGGTCGAAAGTTCGTAAGATTTTCCTCGCACGTAGCTGTGCTTTTTTGTCATTCGAATCGTATTTAAAGGACGTAAAATTTAAAGATGTCGACGCATTTGATCATGAAAAGAGTGCAAAATAAAACTGGCAAGTTCTTTGAATGCAAAAAAAAATATAAGAGCTGAGAGTGTAAAAGTGCTACGTACACATCTTAAGATAGCTGCAGGATGTGAATTCAAAAACAAACGCCATAGGTATATTTTTCATGCTTTATACTTGAACGCGCGCTATTTCAGAGAAAAAAAGCCGTAGTGCTTTCGCGCGCTTCTTGAAAGTACATCATGTGCCATTTGAGATACGTGCACGAATCGACGATAACTCATTCTTTTAAACGGTAATAGCCTTGGGTCGTTTCGTTAAAGTCAGTCTACATCGATATGAGTTCTCGTATACCTATATATAATATGCACGCGGGTGCGAGGGCTTTCTTAAAATATCCAATGTCAAATTCGAAGGTATGAGTTTGCCAGTGAATAATTCACGAGACTGAATATTTGTAACCGATCGCTTCGCGCTATATATATGCAAGACTCGTTCGCGCAAGCTAAAATGCCATAGGTACACGGTATTATTATTAGAGCTTTTTCGGGTTATGTAAAATATCAAGTCGACTATCGAAAAAGTACTTCTCACTCACATGTCGGAATAAGAAATACTCTGGTTTGCGTGAAAAATGTATCAATAGGCCATTAAATCTTTTTTCTTCCGAATACATTATTAACACTTTTTCTGAAACTAACTGTACGGACAAGCAGCAAAATCACTCGAATTCTCAATTCCAATTAACCCCTTCATTTTATTACGCTACGATCTTACTCTTTACGAGACACGAACTCTCTCGCTCGTTCTTGCGTTTCTTTTCACTCCGCGTTTCTTTTTCTCAGTCCATCTGTAAAAAGAACTCATACTAGCGCCTTTGCCTCGAACTTATAATCGCTTCTGAGGCCATGCCGCTCCCGCTGCCGCTTGCAGCGCATCACGCACACTCTACTTAAATGTAAACTGCTGCTTCCTTATATGTCTATATGTACATGGTACTTCTCTATATACCTTCCAGTCGGTGTGCAAATTGCTCCTAATTATGCCTCGGCCGTTTGCAGTAATTTTCGTTCGTTCGTTTCTTTTTTTTTGCATTTGCATTTGGAACTAGTTTTTACAAACGTCTATAAGATATGCGCGAGAAAAGATATCTTAGGTATCCGATTCATCGCCGTGCAGAGCTGGAAAAAAATATATGTTCCGCCGAATCGAGCGTTAATTGCGATTAAAAAGAAAGGAGGCGATGGCGTTAACGAGTTCATTTTTTACTTGAAAGAGATTAATGCGATGACGCCGAGAGTAAAAAAGAGCGAGCGAAGATAAAGCGCGCGCGAGCGCAGGGCGGCTGCAGGATTAATTATTGCAACGAATTTATTATTTTATTTAAAAGAGAGAACCAACAGTAGAGTAGAATGTGAGTAGAGATGATGATAGTGTAATGAATTGTCAATGACACTGTAGCGAGGCAAGATAGATTATCGTCATCGATATAGTCTTATCATTAAGACTAATTGTAGCGTTATATTTATCTGCGATCTGAGACGCTTTTGCAATCGCAACATGTTCATCGTTCCGAGAAAAAATTAATAATAAAATAGTATAGCGTTTCTTACTCTTTTATTAGAATAAAATCCCGTAAAATTAAAATAAAACTATGGAACAGCTCGAATGTTTACGGTTTCATGGCGTCGTGGAGAGTATTACGCTTATTATAAGTTTCTGCAACGGCCATTAGTATAATTAAGTGAGAACAGCAAGTGACAAGTTTATTCACACCAGCATCAACTCATCAATTTATCTATAATGCATAACATCCCATTAAAGCGAGTGCAAGGACTGTTGTCCATTATCGAAGCCAACCACGCCTTGAAGTACCAGTGATTAGTCCTGTAGTGCCGAGCTTGCTGGAGAGCCAAAGACATCTCTGACCTGCACACAGTACCTATAGATGATATCTTCGGATACTATTTGCCGGTATTATACAAAGAGACAGTGACTTCGCACAGTTGGGTTTTAGTAATGCATGGCCTGGTTGAATTTCTTAATTGTGAACTTTATAACAGATTACGATTGATTATACGAATTACGGTCACGCGACGCAATGATAATTGTTTTAAATTAAAAATGAAATGAAGTAAAAATTAGTTTTTCAAAAATGAAAAAATGAAAATTCAAGGGTGGTCTTATATTTAGGGACTTTCAAAGCTCTTTGTAACACTTATTTTTTCCGCGCATACAGCTATAAATGTATGTATATCATAAAGATTACAACTTTGATATTGATGAATTTGGCTCTAATCGCCTTCTGCATAAATTTTTAGGTCATCAATTTATTAACTACAGGTCGTTATAGCAAGCCAGATTTATCTGATGTTTCAAGTAGAGTGTTGGACCAGGCACCAACCACGCGTTTTTGCTGACTGAACTAGAAAAGCGATTTTGTGCCTAGAGTGTGATGCTATCGCCATAAATTTGTAGACTTATGAGTGGATTTCAGCAAAGCCATCAAATTTAATCGGTACTACCATGCAGCTTTTCAAATATAATGTAATAATTACGAAGGGATTTTTCTATTTCAATGGCGATTCACGAATGCTTATAATTCACAGATAAGGTTAATGCTGATTAACGCTTCTTAATAACCCCATCAGTTATCGTGAGAATTAATTTTAGGATTACGTAAATCATGCATCAAGTTTAATGAAAAATTTAATACGAATGTATTCAAATCAAGAGACAAATTACTCACGCACAAAAGCGTCATAACGTAATCGCATTTCAAGTCTGACAAAACCTAGTATTTAAAATTTTAACCAGGAATAACACTTTTCTCTAGTCTTTGGTCAAAAGTGCATAGCGTAGTTTCAATTTTTGCCTCTTAAACCTAAAAATACTACTTTCAAGTGTTAGAAAGGTATAGTAACAGTTGTCGACAATTTTTAGAAGTTCTTCTAGGTCTCTCGAAAATGTCTTATAATTAAAAATAAATTACAGAGTTTTGGCAGAATGGTGACAGTGAAAATTATTTTTAATCCTTTGTGTAAGCAAATGTGCACTTGACTTAAAGGCTTAAATAGGACTTGAGATTTTTTTCAATTTTCATATTTACAGGATTAGGCTGTAAGAGTTAAAATAAATTTTTTTTTAAGAACAGGTTTAATGGTCTATTGCAATCTCCTATTTAAAAGTACTTTGTCCAGTTAGCTACCTATGTAAAAGTTAAGCACATAGTTATAATACCATAGACCATCAACGCTGAACATTTGATACATTTAAGCTACCTTTAGTAGAATTCCAAGTCATCGGATGGGTCGATTTAGTTCTATGAGGTTTTATCTTGTTCGATGGATCATGGTCACAGTAACAACCTCAAGCTAAGCATGAGATCTATTATTTTACTTATATATGCATGCCGTTAAATAAAATTTATAACCATTTTGAAAAGGGTTTTTTTTTGACCACCTACTTTTATCTTAAAATGGTTTTTGCAGAAATATTGACATCAAAACCATTCTCTTACTGGCACACTGAAATACTTTTGAATCCTCCAATGATAAAATGTATTACCGAAAATCTCATTATTTTCAATACATTATTATACTGTTTTATTAATTTTTTAGTTTATTTTTTTCTCTTCTAATTAAAATTCAAGATTTCAATGAAATTTTATCTGACGAGTAAAAAAAGTCACTGCGTAGCAACTATTGAGTTCAAGTTTCTTATTGTTCTATTCTCATTTTAAAGTTTTGTGATTAGTCATCCAGTTCTTGAAAATTTAATTTTTTTCTGTGAGTAGAATAATGCCACAATCTGCTCAAAATTTAAGGATTTTGAAACAGAAACTTTTCCAGCATATTATTTGTAAAAACTTTAGTGAAACTAGAAAAGTATTACAATACAAAAAAATGTATCGAACCCAACTCTGTTGTTTTTGATATCAAACTGAAAAAGTAGATTCCGAAAAATATCCGTTACATAGGCGAGCTTTCTGGGTAAAAAATCGACACCTTTACCTTTTAACTGTTACGCACAATGGAGATAAAATAGTTTAACAATGTAGTCCATACAAAGATTGTTGTGCGGGTATGTGGAGAGTGCAAGTTTCATTAGTAGCTGCTTTGCATTCATTCTCTGCTTATTTTCTGATTTAAAAGTTTCTTACTATCGTTGATATAACAATTTTAGTATGAAGATACAAAAAAAATGCTTTAATTCAGAACGAAATTTTTAGCGCCATTTTCGCAGAATCATTACGTCGCACACGAGAAAGTATTTTTGAAAGGTTCGCAGGATTTATGAAAGTTCAGTGCAAAGTGAAAGCGATTTGGAATCAAGCCAGTTTGGATTTGCGCGGTGAGCTTTTTTGTATTTTGTACGCACTGACTCGCTGAAACACGAGGAAGAGAAAGAGAGGGATGAAAAGATAAGAAACGAGAATTGGTATCAAAAAGAACGTTTGGTGTATATATATCTACCAAGAAAAGATATGATTTCGAAAAAAAATTTGTCGAAAATCGTTACGTCCGTGCGTATGAATAATAAATGAAAGATTTAATTTGCATTATTTCCCGATGATGTTGGCCTTTGAGCTACAGTGGTAGTTATATAGATTGTTGACGCAAATTTGTGTTGTATGTGTTGCACACTTACCCCCAGACCATCCTAACATTGATACGCGTATTTCATGTGCTCCGATGTAAACGTGGCTTTTCATCCACAAATGGCCGAGGCTGCTGTGCTTTTTCTTAGCATATGAATGACACAAACTGGCCAACGAGTTTTGTTTGCGCCCATCGCGCCGGTTAATGGGGTTGCCATGTTTTGAAGACTATTTGCAGACATACGTTCACGTTATACGCACAGAAGAAATACAGACAGACAGAGTTCGATTGTGCTTGGTGAAGCGTGCAGATGGTTTATATACATGCTTGCAGAGCATACATATTGGTATCAGACGAAAGGGGAACAAATTTTACGCCTTTCAATTACTGTGTTTGCTTTCATAATTATTACGATTAATCAAATCCAAGTTAATAATATTTCCTTTGCCAGTTTATTGAATTTCGCAAAATTTCAAGCTTCATTGGAAAATTCACGCTACGCTGATGCGGACACGCGCCTGCGAGGATTTATATAACACGTTGAATACTTGACAACTTTAAGAGCTAAACTTTGCAAACTGCACATGCCCTCACGCATGTATGTAAAGAGAAATATTCTTGTAAGAGTATATAGTAGCAACAGTAAGAGCTTTGACAAACTGTTTTAAAGTCTTTACAACTTAAATACACATACATACACGTAGCTCTCTATCGCGTTAAGCGCATAGTTCTGCCACTGCAAAGTTTTCTACAACTAGCTGAATGAATTACATGATGTATGACCATGCAGCACAGAAAGCTAATTAGAAGTTTATATTTAATATACTTTCAATATTTCGAAAATAAAATTGTGCTTTATCTTTTTTATAGTTCACCAAGCCGTATTCGTATTTTTTCGTTCGTATTTTTAAATATTACAGCATGAAGTTTTGCTTAATACACTTCGTCGATAGTTTTTCCTTAAAATTTAAATACATAACTTGCTAGCAATAAATAATACAAGTAATAATTTACAATAATAATAATTTACTAATAATTAGTAATATATAAATAGAAAATATTATCCCTCGTAATACATTTATAGTTTAAGTAAAATTCATTCTTAATATTATCAGATTGATTGGTCTGATTCAATCAAATTCATGCAGTTTGCAGGGTGAATTGGTTCTTCATTTTTTCTTGGAATGGCTAACTCGATTGAAAAAACATTCCATTCAATCTCTTGTTCAAACATCTTAGCAAGATCAAACGAGTTTGCTCTCATTTGGTAAGTGAATTGTATTTTTTTTCTCATTCTTTTTACAATTTTTGAGGAAAAGGTATTTCACCTTTTCTCACATTGAGCTTGTATAATTGTTAAGTCAAAGCTGCTATAGATATACGCTAGAACTTGTGTACATAAAGAAGGAAGGGTGAAGAAGTTAGAAGTACCCTTGACAATATTCATCAGCAGATCGCTGAAAACTCCCCTATAGGTCAGTAGATTGAACTCGAACAAATTCAAACAAAAGATCGTATAGTCATCTCCAACTTTGTTAGTTTACCTTAAGAGTGAAAATCTCTAGGGGTTGAAGTAGAGTAAGATCGTCGATTTCAAATGACGTGTGTGCGTAAAAGAAGAAAAATGAAAGTTACAGAAAAAAAACGAAGAAAGCTTTAATAAACGACAGAGTGTATTTCAAAACGTATCAAAATGACTCGAGATGTTGTAGACGTGGTTAACAAAATTTATACGCGGCATGAATGTGTACATAGTGCATTTATAAACACACAATAGAAAGCGTGCGGATTTCCGCGGACACGCTTCGTATCTGACCGTCCGTAATCTTCAAAAGGCAAGAGGGAGAGAGAGAGAGAGAGAGAGAAAGCGAATGGTTGAACTCAGACGGGGTTAATTATCCCGTAGCGCGGCGTCGAGTAGTTTTGTGTATGTATAGCCTTGTGTACCCACAACCACCGGAAGAGCCACGGTATATCCGCGCGCGCGGTCGTTAAGGCGGCTGCGCCACTGAATAAAGGTTCAATGGAGGAGGCGACAACGACCATATGAAGTAAAGACCTATAGCTGTTTTCTGCACTGCTTTTGAGTTTTAAGACGCTATTTAGAAGCTCCAGTTTTCCTTTTCGTGAACTCGTTTTTTTTTTGCTTGCTCTCGCTCTTGCTTTTTTTACTCGTCTCTGAATCTTTTTTGATGCAACCAAGATTCTTGCAGTACAAATCCAACGGGATTTACACAGAGAGCTACACGAGCGCGGAAATTCCAGAAGTTGTAAGGGTGCTAATAATGTGCAGGCTTTGGCTGTGTATACATATAGCCATGTAAATGCTTAGCTCGGCAAACTGAGATATGACTTTGTATTACTGATACGATTAGCTGCACCTTACACAGCGGGAAGGAGTTTAAAGGCATCTCACTCGTCGTATATTATTATGCTACTCCTCAAGTGTGATGTACTTAACGCAAAACTCGGGTAATTTGATATCGCCAGCGAGTAATACTAAGTTCGAAGCACAGACACTCGGCGTTGGTAGGTATAGTACGGAGCGCGCGGGGTATAGTTAGTATTCAAAAGCTGCTTCATCAGGTACTTAACACAATTATTCTCGATCTATACTACTCCCTCTCTCTCGAATGATATCTATGTGTAGACCAAACTTCTACTTAGTCTACTTGGAGAATGCGAAAATTAAAAGTTTACCCGCGAGGCGGAAATTTATGAAGAGTTGAAAAATATCACGATCGGAAGATAAAAGCAGAGAGTAGAGCGCACTACCAGTATATTATACTGACACGCATATTTGCTCTCTCTCTCTCTCTCTCTTCTCTGCAGCTGTTTGATACACAATCGATCGGATCTTTGGGAGGAGTTGCTCTGAATAGGTCACATAATAACGTCGCTCGAATGGCCCGCGGTTACCTATGACTTTTATGACGCGCTATATACACGCCTGCCGGCGCAAAAGCACTTACTAGTTCATCGATGCATGTGCGCGCGAGTGTATGGGTGCACGTGTGTGTCTCTGTGTGTGTATTTGCGGTGATGTAAGTCTATATCATCTGTTAAATAGACGCCGCAGCTTCTACCGCAAGCATCATCATCGAGGGTTGATTTTAGCGAAATATTTGCTGCCCGTCATCGGTCGAGCTAAGGAACGATTCGAAGCTTCTTGAAATTCGAACAGCAAAAATAAATCAAGCGATTCGAAGACTCGTAAAATGCATGCCAGCTTCATGTCTGTCAAATGTTTTCGATTCGATTATTTTTGCTTTTGTACTGCTATGCGGTCACGCTCGCGTTGTTTGATATTTCGGCATGTATATAGGAAAAAATTCGAATGACATATATATATATATATATGCACGGGCAATTACATTTACATTTTATTCTAGTATGATTCATTTACTTTCGTCTAAAGTGAGCAGGAAAGACAGGGAAAGAAAGGGGGGTAAAAAATGTGATTTGTGGGGATAACTCCTCTGTGCGTACGATTTCCCAGGAAATCGATCAATCAATGTTTCATAGATGCGCGGATATTCGCGCCTCAGGGATATGCCGTGCGCGCGCGCACGTGTGTACACATCTACATGAAATTCGATTTATGGTGATAAGTAAAATTCGTTTAATCTAACTTTCGATTTTATGATTGATTAATGCGTCTGGTGCACGAGCGCAATTATTTATTAGCCCAATAAAATTCGTGGTCGCGGGTGGCCCCCACGTGCTGCGTTCTCTATAATAAGGTGAACGTCTTGAGCGCGCCAGCTGGCCGCAGCGTCCGACACGCTACAGGACGTATTTATAAATAATTAACCCTAGCCACAGCTGACCGAATCGAGCGAGTCAAACTATTGAATTCCTTAGTATCGAGTTACGTGGCAAGTTGGATGCCTCGGCGTGGGCCCTGCGGCCGGTCTGCATCACTAATCCGCGAGTTCTACGCTCCTTTGTCAGGAGACAACGAGTTTAGTTCTCTTCTCTTGCTCTCTCTCTCTCTCTCGGTGCGCCTGCGTGTATTCGCCGCTGCTGCAACACCCCGTGTCTATGCGCGAGTGAGTCTATAGTTTCTACGAGCTCGCGCACGAAACAATGAAGATACTTGTGGTCACCAATTCTCCCTCTCTCCGTCTCTCTGTTGGGCGAATGTGAGACATTGTGTTGTACCATTCATGACACTTGAAACTTTTTGAAGGGTGTCGCGTGCGATCCATTGTGGACTTGTTGAAAGCTTGAATGCGCCTATTGCTGCGCGCGCGCACCCGCAGATATGCAATTTCGTCGCGCGTCTTGACAATTACTTAATTATTTGTCGCTTTGATCCGCTGAAAACACTCAAAGAAGTATTCGTCATTAAATGGACGCTACCTGTAGTGGTATGCTTAGCTATGCTGCTAAAGTTTCATGCTCGAAAGTTCATTGTTATGCTCAAGACGTAGGTGACTTTTATTAGTATGTATAGTGTCGTTGCGGGTCAGCGTGTATATAACGCCAGCGACAAGTAAAACACGGGCTCGCGCACGAGCTACGCGCGGCATGTAAAAAGAAAAGAGCCAGAGTATATTACTGTTATCTAGTGGCCCACGCTCTTGTTGTTATGTGTGCGCATATGTACATAGAGGTCTAAAGCCATATGCGAGGGATGAAAAATAGAGATGAAAAGGAGAGGGGATGCCTTATACAAAAAAGATGACAAGCCAACGGCGGGGGTTGCTTTTGCGTGGTCACTGTCAACCGCCACGAAAAACATAATGAAAAGTTTTTATTTTCAAGGAAAAAGAATATAAGCTAAAGTAAAGTTTTCCAACAAATGGTTGTTTTGTCGTATACGGCTTTGTATGAACGAGATGAAATATGGCAGATTTTTCTGCTATTAGCTAGGGGAATTTTTTAAATACCCAATAGTCGAAATAAGCGCAAAGATCGAATGTTCGATTGTAAAGTATCTTCATTGCGGGCTGCACGTATGTAACTGCCAGACATATATATATATATATATGATGCAGAAAGTCGAGTATCGACTTTACGTTGGCCAACTGACACGTATATACGCTCTGGCTTTCGCTCCTAGTACTGCAACCTGTATTCGTCTCTCTTTCTCTCTTTCTCTCTCTATATATATGTACTCAGGGTACTATATACTCGTTCCGGGACAGCTCTTTTTTCTTCCTATTGAAGTTATCAGTTGCTGCGCTTCTTTGAGCTCGCACCTATGTAAGTGTGGGTCTGTGTGTTTGTGTGTGTGTGTGTGTGTGTGTACAGGTGCACGTTGCACATTGCACTATGTACGAGTTCTTTTCTTGTGTCTTATTAATATCGAAATTGAATTTTTCCTCGACCTTCTTTCCTCGACGGTTTGTACAGGTGCAAAATAACGCGCTGCCTGAATCATGAATGTATTATAAAAGAAAACTCGGCTTTCCCCCCTGAGTTATACGGAGGCTCTTTGTTTTTCATTTCAGGGCGCCCAGGCAGCGATCTATTATGTTGTATGCGTATACTCGTTTCCACTCGCCCGTATCTTTACATATATACGCTCGAAGCTTGTTCCTTTTATGTACGCATCGATTTTATTGGTATTTTTTCAATTATAAATTTATCGCTGCGCATTAAAAACAGTTACGTATTTTCAGAAAGAGAAGAGAGAGAGAAAGAGAGAGATAGAGAGAGAGAGAGAGCTCCAAGCTCTCATTGTGCGGGCTTCATGCGTGATTTCTATGCGCGCACGCAGAAGAAGAAAAGCCAGAGAGCGACAATTTCAAAAAGTTTTTAACAGAAAGAGATTGTCGCTTGGAGCTCTCTCCGGCAAAGTTTTGCCGTTACAATGCGTATCCACACATGTACACAAGCTCGTCGTCGACTGCGTGCAGCAAGACTTCTCAATTGTTTCTATACATGCACACGACGAGTGTACGTATATGTGTGTGTGTGTGTGTGTGTGTGTGTGTGTGTGTGTGTGTGTGTGTGTATGTATGTGCCACGTCTTTATTCTCTTCACACTTCGAGTCAACGTGTCTTTCGAAATTGTCTTTCACCGTCTCGCTCTCTTCGCTGCGCATATTACGCCTGTTATCCTCCATTCACAACGTTTCGCAATTCTGCGCAAAAAAGTCGCTTTTGCATTTCGTGCTATTACTTTGTTTCGTGATGTGCATGATTCGTAAGGAATATAATCGCGGACTAATTTTCGACATATGCACATCACCAAGATTAATCGTCGAGCAATCCAAGACGCTTTGGCGAGCTCGTAAGTTATATTGCACAGGCCGTTGACGACACCACAAGCAGATGTTGTATCTATATACCCAAGCGTTGCGTCGGTCTTTGGTCATTAATCCCGTCTAAAAGGATGATTTAGCTAAACACTAAGACGCGCACAGCTGCGGCGTGGCCTTATACGTGCTCGAAAAGTGTGCGAGATAGCAAGTCTGTCTGCCTCAGCCTGATTGTACCTTGACTCGTACTACTTGTTCGATTTCACGCGTTTTCGCCTACCAAGTATATAGTGCGCTCTCGTATGTATACGTTTCATTACTGTTATATAGCGAGCTGTACGAGTGTGTACACGAGTGTAATCGACTGACTGTATATATTTCGGAGCTCAAGCAATTGTTTGATGGGTTTCGCGTATATAGCGCCGCTGAACACGAGTACAGAACCTAGTTCGCGCGAGCACTCGAGTAATCATGTTTCGTTCGTTTCCTGACTTTTTTCTCTTTTGTTCTTTACTACTCTCTATGAGGAGAAATCGTGAAACTGTAGATCTTCTTTTCTTTCGGCCGTACTTCTTTTTTTCTCGCTCTGTGGCGATAATTAAGTTTTGGTAAAAACACTTCGAAGGAGAAATTACTTATTTTTCGAACAAGTTACCAAGTAACTGCATGATGAAAGGGTTAATCCATTTTTACTTTTCTCTATAATTTAACGGACTCCAGCGAATGGCCTCAGAATACATCATCACACAGTAACGTCGATGCTGGAACCTAAACGGTGATGGTGCCGCTATAGTCAGCGCTGTGTTCAGTCCGCTGCAGTATGGTAATGCCTAAAATTCATTGCTTTTTTGTAGGAAAAATTCATTTTAAAGTATTTTTCGTCTACAATCATAATTTGTTTTGATAACAATTTTAGTAGTCTACAAATAATTCTGTAGTTGCACAGATTTTTTTTTCAATTTGGCACAGACAAAGAATTTTTTTGCGTCAATAAAGATTTATTTTTATTTTGGACCGAGTAAATTTTCAATCAAGTAATTACGAAATTGTCGTGAACCATTTCGGTGCGCAAGCAATATATAACACGCATATGCATCTAATAAATAATATCGTTGCCTCTTCGTGTATATTAATTGCCGCTGCTGCCGTTGCCGTTCCTCGATGAGTCTCGCGATTACGCAGTCACGCGCGTGTTAATTGCCAAATAGCTCGCCTGACGTACGCATAAATGTTCGTTTGAGACACACACATATATATATATATATATCTATATAGCCGTAGTATAATAAACACGCATGGTTAGATTATTGCTTCGAGTGGCGATGCGTATAACGACGCGATTTCACGCATTTATACATGATAATCATATGCCAGTATAATATACGTTGACCTATATGAGAGAAAAAATTGGCGCGCGCGTGCCACTGCATCAAAGTCAAAGAATATATCGGATTGTTATTCGAAACAAGGCCACGCTGTGAAATTGAAAGACGAGCCGCGAGCAAAATCAATGTCCCATCCGTTCATGTATATTCGCCACTGTAGAGATCACACCATTCGAACCTCATGAATATATAAATTTGCGCGCTCGCGCAATGATTTATTAGAGCTTGTGGATACGCAGCTAATGTCCGTACTGTAAATATATACAATTCCGTGTCGCTGCATATATAGTTATGGCAGCTAAAATAAGCAGAGAATCATATAATACGAGCTGATAAACCAATGGGCATGATTGCAGCGTATACGTATGTATAAGTATGGGCACATATGTACGCACATGGTCCGGCTTTAAGCTCGCGCGTGACGTGCAGCACATTCTCATTTGTATGGTAACTAGATATCTATACACCGGCAGACATTTTCTCGTTACATCTATGATCTCGATAAGCTAAATATGCAGCTAACACTCGCGCGAATGCGTTTGCTGCGCGTAGTTGCATTTTGAACTCGCAGGCTAAAATGCGGCTCGCGCTGCAGCTCGTGCTATTTGTCGCGGGGCAAAAACCATCTAGCAGCTGACAATTAGTGCAATTAATGAAATAATTTACTCTCGCTCTCTCTCTCTCTCTCTCTCTCTCTCTCGCAGCTGTGAACATTTGCATTATCGTGAGTCTCGCGACTCGCTGATTTATGAAATGTTATAATCTTGTATACTCAAAAGCTTCGCTTCGACGAGGGTTGAATAAGAGTAAATTCATATAAACTGACCGCTGTTGATATTTTTGGATACAGTTTCTGCTCACTCTAACCTGCAATATGCAACTTTTAAGCTTTCGCGGGGAAAAAAATTCTTGCAGCTGGTACGAATATCGTTTTTCCAAAAATATCGACTCTCGTCTTTTGGCACGTGTTATGATTCTTCGTACTGTTGAAAAACCATACTTGTACCAATAGAAAATATCCCATCGATTCAATAAGTACCGAGTTTTTTTTTAATATTTTAAGAAGTAAAAAAAAACTATGGTATACTTTTCTTTAAATAAACACTGCATTTTATTATAAATAATTATTAAACTATTAAAAATAATATTAAAATGAACGTTAAAATGAAAGAACTTTTTTTAATAGATAAATTCCACTTCACTTAAAATTATTAAAATTATCAAATCAAATTAAAAATTCCTTCATACGAAGAATATTCATATGAAAAAACTTCCTTCATCTTCACATTAATTTTTGTGAGCTTATTTTCAAGTTTTTACATTATAAATTTAAACTCTACTTCAATAGACTTTTTTGATTTGAATTTAATAAAAGTATCATTTATTTTGAAATTAGGAATAAATCTATTTACGTTGCATTTATTATTAGCAACGATATTGATTTCCATAAAATTAGACGTAAATAACTCAATGTTCGTACGTCAATCAATATATGTGATTTGACTTATACAATTATTTTCACTTTGACACTTGCAGATTTACACATGAAGTTACTGGCCATCTTGTGGTGGAGACTGACTTTAATTATGGTTGAATTTTCAATTATGATTGAAAATAAATCAGTATTAAAGCATTCATTTTAATATCAAGAAAAATAGTGACATCAAATGAGTTTATTATTTTTCCATAGAATCATAATAAAAATATTAACAAACAAACGGGAAAATTGGCATATATTTTGATGTTGCATGTTCGTATTAAATAAAATTCAGCTTTATTTATGTCAGTATACTTTAAAATCAATCTTAGATAGGCAATACTAATCAAATAATGTTGGACCGATATTCTTTTATTTTTTATTGTAATATTACAAAGACCGTATATTGACGGAAGAATAGTAAGTGAATAGTTCAATGAAGAATATATAGATGATCTAATGAAAAAGTATGAATGATCACTGTACACGTGTGTATAACATATGGAAAATCGATTGCTAAAGTCCTAATTAAGTTTTCGAATAAAATCTTCTTCGTCAGGGCGAAACTTTGGCTTACGCCATACCTGCTCGCTCGTCGATGGATTTATAGATTTCCCCACTTCTTCGTTTAGAATAAAATTTTCCCATCTATAGGTATGTTCCGTACGTGAGCAAGCAACTCTACCTTAATTACTTTGCTGGCAAAAAGTGTCAAAGTGCCAATCTCATCATCGAGCGTGTAAAGTTTCTAGATAACAGTTTTTATTTTTCGCTCTCTCTCGGTCGATATTAATTTAATTGTAAAATCATGGCACAGAAAGACATTAATGATTTGATAAATTTAAAAATCGAAGGTTTTGTCAGGGTTATTAGGAGAAAAATTGCCAATAGCAAATTGATGCCTCTCGACGCGCGTAAACCAAAAACGCGCGTCGTGCGCGCTCCGCACCAGCGTAATCAATAGGAAAGCTTCATTTGAATATTCATTGGCGCGCGTGCACCGGCAAAATTCCGCACGTGCCTATATTTTCGTATAACTACATATATATATAAACTCGCAATATACATGTATACTCGGGTGTGGAATACGCGCGTGGAACACGAGGCAATCGTGCCGTTAGAAATTACATTATTCGTGCCACTCGCGTGCGTATGTATTAGTCCAACTTCTGTGGTCTCCGCATTGGCTGCCGCCGCTGCCGATGCTACTACTACGGTTTACTCACTAGATACATGACTACGTGAGTACGTTCGCAGGTAATAGTCAATAGTTCTGTATATTTATGAGGTCCTCGGGTAAATATGCAGGCGATGACTGTGAATCCAGAGAAGCGAAGATTTAGTCGGTCATTAGGTAAGAATTGGTCTCCAAATCTGCATGAGCTATAGTTACAAGTAGTTATGTACCGTTGTGGCGCGCAATTCATTAGGGTCGATATGAAGAAAAATTTCACCTAGAAACTTATTCCAAACAGACCACCACTAAACAATACGAGTACTTTTGCATTTTTGAAAAGTTCACGCTCTGGAAACAAGGCAAGCATAAAAAGCTCTCACTCTGTGTAATCAGACTCCGATGCTAGCTTTTTCTCCTTTTCCCCCTCCTCTTAGCAATCAATCTCCTTTTATGCTGTGCCACGTCTGTTACAGGCTAGTGCACCTTTTTTCTTTCACACCTAAAGATTACGATGATCAAAGTTGTTTGCCATCGAAGTATGCGTATATACATTCATATACTATCAGGAAGAGGAGGAATCTTAAAGCCAAAAATACATTGTAATGATTGATCCTTCCTATTAGTAAAATTGTTCCTTAATTTCAACATCGTGATTAATTTTGAATTTTATTCATTGTAATTCCTAAGTTAATTGATGCAAAAAAAAATTTAATTATTAGTATAACATTAAAGATGAAATCTGAAAAAAACTCTTAAAAATTCTTATCAAAATTAAAAAAAATTTTTTTTATGCGAATCTATAAAATATAAATTATCTATCTATATAAAGCTTAAAAAAAAAGATTGCCACTTATTTTAAATGAGAGTCTAGATCGATGATCGGTTCATGCGTACCTCTTCTCGAATTTTTCATCAGTTTTTCATTCAAATTTTTCCTTCTAAGAATGTCTTTCTTTGATTACACAAAATCGCGTTAATTCATTTATGTAAGTCAAATTAAAATCCCGCTTTCAATCCACAGGCACGAAACGATCCGAATCGAATGATAAAAAATATTTATGCAAATTTTTCATAAATCACGTTTGCGCAATCTCTTTAAGCCCGATTGTAATCAGTGTTCACGCGAACGTGAATGTAAATCCTTTTCGTTCGAACATGTTTTATCGTTGTTTTTATTTTTTTATTCGCGAGTAAAAGCTTTTTTTTTGTCACAAGTTACAATTGAATTAACGCATTTTAAAAATGTATTAACCCATAAATAATACGTATAATTGACAAATACAGTAGCGAAATTGTAATTGATCAATTCATTTTTGACGTAATAAGATTTGGATTATTTTTGCAATACGTAGTGTCATTTATAAGTTTCTTTAGTAATTCGAACTCGTTCTCATCTTTTTACTTGGTGGCATTATTTGAGTTTGAAGATATGAAAAAATTGTTTCTTATTCGATGCTTTTAAAAAGGGCCTCGAACCGTGCATTTATATTAAAAAATATTTTTCATTTATTGTTATGCTTATGCTTGTTAGAGTGGTGTAACTGCAGTCTAAGCTTGCATTCGCTACTACATCACCTTGACTTTTTTTCCTTTTTTCCTTGACAAATAAAGCGTAAGCAGCAAAAAACATCAATGAAGTTATTTTCCAAACGGAATGAAAGCATTTGGCTTGCCAAGCGAGAGCAAACTGAGAGCTGTAATGCCTATGTATATGTAAATCTGACATTTCAATGGTATCTCTTTGTATAGCGGCGAAAGAGGAAAGAAAATTTTGTGGTTGTGAGATTTTAAAAGCTTGAAGCTACACTCGGCAGACAAGAATGTCTGGTATCTTTTGAAAAACTTTTATGCGTGGATATGTTAAGAAATGGATGATAATTTTTTTACCTCTACAGACAGTGAGAAGGAGTAACAGTAACCAGGGAGCGGTCAAGCGTTTTTGATTTACCATCGCCTAGGGAGTACATTTTTTTTAAGAATATCATCGTGTGGAAAACATTTTATAAATGTCAAAATGACTTATGTTTGTTTGAAAAGAATCAAATTTTTATATCTGAAATATTTTTTTGAATATTAATTTCTCTTACATTATATTGTAACGCAATTATTTTTCAATTTATTGAATTGGACTCTTGATACTTTCTTGGTTTCGTAATAGTACTTTATAGCACTGCGTGGCATAAGTTCACATTTATGGCACGCTTTTCTGTGGCATAAGTCGCACATTCTGGCACCGCGTCGCGCCTATCCCACTCGCTTGCGCTCGTGCGCTAACCTCACTCCGCGGTACCAGAAAATGCGACTCATGACTCGGAAAAGGGGGCATAAATGGGAACTTGGCACAGTAGTATAAAATGTTGTACGATACCCGGGCCATAGGGGACACTTTTCGGCCCAGCTAAACTACGCCGTGCCAAAAGGTGTTATTTATGGCACTTGTATCGTAAATTACTATTACTTATGCCACAGAAAAGCGTGCCATAAATGTGAACTTATGCCACGCAGTGCTTTAAAGTATATAATATGAATGTTAACAGAATATTTCAAAGACCAATAATATTAAAAACATGGCGTTGAAAGATGTCAAAGAGTAAGTCCTCTTGGTCATATATTAATCCGAATTCAATGTATTTATTTAGATGTTGCTTAATTACATACAAATTTCCGTGTAAAGTCTGCTGGTGAGTTCTGCTCATGCTAAGATAATAATATTCAAATTCAAAATTTTCTATAAATTTCTTAGTGTCAGTTAAAAGAGTAGACAGAGAATGGGCAAACTGGGACTAATCTTAGTCATTCCTTTAGCCAAATAATGACAAGGCTCTTGCCCGCACATTGCAGCAAACCGTCAATCCATTACAGAATGCCTTATATGACTCTGTGGATTTCTCTCTTCAGCACCACAAAGTCTCAAGAACGACCTGCATTACAACTTGGGCAATTAGGTACTGCTTTCAAGATTCACTCGTTCAGCTTTGTTGTGAATTCATGCACACTGTGTTGTTTGGCTAAAATGACCTCGCACACGCTGTTTTCGCCCGATAACACGACGAGCATTTCACTAACCCCTCCAAACACATATTCGCTCATTACTCTGTTCATTTCTTACAGCATTGTGTATTATATCTCAGTCGAAAATCATAATAAGCTACAGTGGCTCTCGTTGTGTTCACCGTTATATTAGGCCTGCAAAAGACCTGCCGCGATAAAGCTTCGCTTGGAACTCTGTCATAAGGCATATTATTAATAAAAAAGGTAATGTGACGAAAAAGATGAGATAAAAGTAAACTTAATGATGAAAGGTTTGTGTGGTAGATATCGTGTAGACTGCTTTTATGTACAAGCATACCCATCATAGGAACGTGACAAACACGCCTTTTCTTCGACAGGCGCACGTACAGCCTCGTACATATTATTACGCCTTGACTACGTAGTATCTTAGAGAGTAAGCTAACTTTTCATTTTTGCCTGAATTTATTTCCATTCATCGTATCGAGCAGATCAATATGTTAGATACACGATTACGTATTTTATCTCCTTATTGAGCGAAGCAAGTTCTTCGCTTTTTTTAATGAAAAATGATGGAGCCTTATTAAACAATAAAAAAAAACGCTGGCTTAACTTAAAAGTTGTCCCTGCGTGCCAAGAATTTTCCGTCGAGGGCGGATTGAGCCAAGGGATCAAATGAATGTGCCAAACTAAATCCGCACTGGTTAATCATCTATAAAAAGTCTAAGGCATACTGGACTCCTGAAAGGATTCGTGGCAGTAGTTTAAAATAATGTCAATGAATTTGGCTAGTTTAGGGCATTTTAAATTCCCTGAGCGTGTGTATCCTTATGAAGTAATTGAATTTTCTTTTCGAATGCTGCGAATTATCCGAAAGGATTAATTAGCACACCGTTGCTCTAAACCTTCGCCTTCTGTTTTTTAATGAAACGATGAATGAGGCGAGAAAAAAAGTTACGACAACAAAATGTTCTTCATCAATAAGAGCGTTTAACAAAAGATTCGGATTATTATACCGTAACGCAAGGTAACGAAAGCACCAGCAATCTCACGAAATTGACCATCATCGACCATACATCCGGGTGCGTCAGTATGGTACGGCGCTCGAGCTTTTGCGTCGCGTCGGAAGGCATGCCGAGCTGCTGCTGCTGCTGCTGCTGCTGCGGCAAACGAACGAAGGGGAATCGCGCGAGGGACAGACAGGCACGTCCTTGTGATTCTGTCCCGATGACGGTGTGAAACGCTTTAAACGGATTATCTGAACCGTATTAAATGCGATGTTAGCCAGCTGTGAGCTTTGATCAATTCACATCCAATCTCGCGTGAATCATTTGCGTCCCGCGCGCGCGCATGTATCGTAGCAGCAGCAGCGGCATCAGCAGCCGCTGGACAGCCTGCAGATCGCCAGCTTTTATATTTCAAAGGGAGCCTTTTTCAATTAAGCTTCGGCTAAAACACTTGGCTTTATTTGCCCTCTCCATTTTGTTTTTATTTCTTTCGCGAGAAATTAAGAGATTCGACGAAGCGGCGCTCGATATGATATGCAGGCGGCGCAACGCGAACGCGAATAAAATTGAACGTTAGCGCGCCGTATAGCCGTAGTGGCGAGGGCTGCTCTGCCGCAGAAAAGAACTCCTCGCGCAGAAGCTCTCTCGCAGCAAGAACCCAGGCCATTTCTGAATCATCCTAAAATACGCTGCAGCAGCCTTAGTCCCGTTGGGAAAATACTCCCGACCGCACACTGAGGAGTATACTTTATAGCTTGAGCGGCTCCAGCGTGACTATAATACTTTCTCTCTCAGACTGCAGCGCAGCGCAGCACACCCCACAAGCACTGCTGCTGCTGTTCCTTCTCCTGCTTGTATTTATAACGCTGGTGAAAAGGACTTGCAAGGGTTATATAAAAATATAGAATATGAGGCTGCCGGTTGCCGAGGCGGCCGTTGTGAAAAAGCTTATATATACGACTGCCTTGGCCTAGCTATTGATGGAGTATTTTTACTTTTTTTCTCACTGAAAAGATATTTCAATAGTTTATATTCTTGATCGATGCTGTGTTTTGAATTTTAATAAAAGCCAATGAATAATCAAACTGAAACCCCACTGCTATTTTCTTGTTTGTATTCATTCTGTCACTATGTCTCGCATTGCCGAGCATGATATAAGAAATCTCAAAATATTCAGAAACATAATGGCGCTTTCGTATTGCCACTGCAATCTCTATGATATAGACTTATGCGCGAGTTTTACATATTATAAGCTAATTCGAAATTCCTCAAGGTTAGACTTTGCACATTTAAATAGCAAGCACACAGCGCGCGCCGGGTTCTGTTCTCCTCTAAATGTATACTCGTAATGCGTAAGCCTGGACAGAATATGCTAATTATGCTGATGAAGCTACGAATTTAGCTTAACGTATACACGTTTGGTGCGCGCATAACGCGATGTATATGAGCGCGCGTGCGAACTCGGGTCAGGCGCGATTCAACTCGGAAATTGACAATTGACCAAAAATGTATCCTCAGCCGCACGTATTATCTTTCCGCGCGTATTTACGCACGTGCGTGCGCGGGTATAATGTGACGAATGCCTAGATCTCTTCATTGAAATATATATTATGAAATTTCCAATTTTGCATGAAATATCAAATACGCTTATATAAATATCAAGCGCTGAATATTCAAAATTAACATAATCCCAGAGCGCGTGTAGTATGAGCGCGCGCCGAGCTTTTATTTTAATGCAAAATTACAACAATGGACGAGTACGTATATTTGAAATGACAAAAAATTTTAAAACATCAAAAGCTCGTATTGTTTCGCGATCCGCCATTTTACCGAGGGTTCACAATAATAACGAGAGGCTCGTACAAAAGCGCGCCAGGCTACATAAAGTCGGAGCTATGTATTGTGGATTGTATAGGTGTACACAGATAAACACATACATAGAAACGTGCGAAGTGGCACCTTTCCGAGTCAGTGATCTGAAGATCACAAACAAACCTGCCTGCAGTCTATATACAACTCGTGTATATAACGTGCCTCGCTCATCGTCTGCACGCTTGACAGACCATAATTCGAAAAATGTCAAAGTCCCTTCTCTCGCGTCTGCATCACGTCATCCTGTTTTATACCCATTAGAGGCGTTGCACGCCGTGCGCGAAACACCGAAATGCAACGAGCTGCACGACAGCAATCTCTGTTAAATGAGTCTCAGCTGCTTTGTCTCTGCGTTCGCAAGTATTTATTTTAATCGACAATTGCCCGGGCGCGTGCAAGGCAAATTTTGGTCCGCAAGGAGCGACGAATTAAGGGCCAAGTATCAGCAAGACAGAAGATAGAGAAAGAGAGAGAGTCTAGCACACTGCACTGGTGCGTACACACGAGAAGCTATAATTAGATAGTTAGAGTCGTACACAGATCAGGAAAGTGAGGCCACTAGATCCGACGAGCGGAGGTGCACGCGGGGTCAGATTTGGCATTCCAAGAGCGAGTTTGGCTCTCGGGAAACTTGTTGTTCGACACGCGCGAGCTAGTGAGCGAGCAAGCGACTGGCCAAACTTCTCTTGCGCTTATACATCGAATAATCCCAAGCTCTAGGCGTGCTACGCGCTCCCCTGCAGAGCAATATATACGCGTGTGTATACGTACCTATAGCGTCTTCGAACGTGGTGCGTACTACTACTACTACCTGTATAGCAGTCAACTGCCGAGCTCGGGTAACGAACTTATCTTCGGGATATATAGGGATGCCGAGCTCCAGCGCTCGCTTCTCCCTGTCATGTATTGAAACGTCAAAGTAGTTTCCAAAAGATGTATCTATAGAATACACATACGCGTCGACGCGAGAGCGCAGCGGCAAATCGTTTGTAAAACATCGTGTTCGTGTACTGCTTGCACGATGCTGCGGTGAAATCACGTATATAAGGAGGAACGCGCTTTCTGCACTACACTTTTTTCTTCGCCTCTCTCTCTCTCTTTCTCTCTCTCTTCTTTGCGTTCAACTTTATTGTGCCTTTGAGTTGGCTTCGAGTCTGTGACGTTGCAAACGATGTTTTACAAAAAATCATTTACAAGTAGCGCAAAAGTTGCCAAGAAGCAAAAAAAAAGACGAATAGAAGGGAGAAAGAAAATTCCGTGAGAAGATCGAACATTTTTCCCCCGCACTTAGGCTTTATGCTTCTTCGACTCATTCAAATTTCATTCATAAACGGCCAAATTGGCCGGCTTTCGTGGCATTAATTAAAAATCTCATTAAATTCTCGGCTGTTGTTTTTGTTGTTGTTGATACGATCCTGCCTGTAAGCAGATAAACTAATCAACTCAGCTTATTATCACAATGAAAGTCAATGGTTTAATGCGAGCGCTTAATAGCGCGTTGCTCATAGCCAACATCCCAGAAAATAATAAATCGCTCAGGTTTCTGGAAGGAATAAAGCAACAATTATAATTATATTTTTGCATATATTCTTCTGAATGCAAGAAGGTAATAACTGAAATTTTAAGAATTCACGTGACTTAAGAAGCTACCTCTATTTTCTATTCAAACGACTCGTCGGCGCGAAAACACTTGAGTGTCTTTGAGCGAGGAACGTTGAACTTTCAATTATTTTAATGCTTCTGGGAAACTTGCACAAAAAAATTCGCTATCCGTGCCACCCACCTTGCCGACCTTCACGCGCTCGCTCGCACGCCTACTAGTATACATTTATGTATACGTACACAGATGAAGTAAAATAACACAAAAGTAAGCGCTGCACGCTGCGCCAGGAGGAGATGAGCCTCTTCGCGTGACTGAAAAAGTTTTTCCTCCTTTTTTTCTGTAGACTATATATAAGCATCGTTACTGCTGTTGTACCGCGAGCTGATGGCCCTATTTTTTGCTGTCTTATATTCTTTTCCTTGTCTTGAGCTTATTTGATATATATAAGACTATTTGAAAAATAAGAAAAATACCCTTTCTATGAAATGGCAAAAATACTCCTCTGTAAAAAATATGAAGTCTACTAGATACGAAAGTCAAGATTTAATGCTATTTTATTCTCATTTTTGCACATTCAAGTCTGTGATATAAAAATCCAAACAGAAGACATTACTCCGAAAAGGAATTAAGCACTTATTCCAATTCATTCATAAAACGGTAATTGCGGACTTTCTGTTACTTGTAATGAGTAACCTAACGTGACACGTAACAGGCCAAGATTGGTGCGTGTTGTAAGTATTTATTCTGACGAAGACACTTTTTTTACCTGTAACATATCGTGTGTAACACTCTAGAGGTTTGCACAGTATGCCGAACGAGTCGAATGGTAAAAATGTTTATTCAACGATATAAAATTTGAAATATTTAGATTTGGTTACGAAAATTATATCATCTGCGTGAAAATAGAGGAAAGAGATACAACAAAATTCTCGGTACGTGTGAAGTTTTTAGGAGACAATTTTCAATTAGTTCTTCAAGATTTTCCTTATGGCTCTTTTCTTGGATAATTTGTTTGTGGCATTTTTCTACGGTTTATTTTTTCAGCCACCATCTACTTAATCTTTGAAAAGTTGATAAGAAACAAAAAAAGTAAAACCTGCGGAATCGAAAAATATGTGTCAAGTATGTGGCCACGTAACGCTAGAACCGCGTAAGAAGCAAGAGAATATAACGTGGTGCAATTGAAGATTGCTAAAATGGATCGATAGATATCTTGTTTCCTCACGTACTTCGCTTTACGCTTCCACTACATACAATCATGTCTCTACTTTTCCTTCTTGCTTCTACTATCATCATCTTCTTGCAGCTTTATATCTGTACTCTTCTATACCTTAGCTATAATATTCAACGATGAGGAGAAGCGCAGGGAGAAAAGAGAGAGAGAGACTCCCTAGATATTACCAAGTCATCCATGGTATTCGAAGGAAAACTCGTGTACATTCGCAGTGGCGGTGGGTCATCGAGAGCATACGTAAGTTTGCTATGCCATCTCAAGTCGAGGCGTTGAATGTCGTTTTATGAGCTTCGCCTATACGTATAGTTTCGAGACTCGCAAGAAAGATATCATTTTTGAATTTATTTAATATTTTCGTTGCCTACTTTATATACTTCTCTGGTGGTGCTGCTAACCTAATTTTGCTATAAATTGAGGTAAGTTAAATAATGCGCTAAACTGACTCACCTTTTAATCGTAAACTCTTTGGAATTTTTTACTGCAGTTTCATAAAATTGGTGACACGTCGACGTGATTCATGGGACTTGGAAAAAAAAATAATTTTGATGAAAATTGAAAGAAGAGATTGGCATAATTTAATCACTTTTCTGAACGATTTTTTTATACATTTATTTGATGAAGAAAATAACTACTTGTTTATTATAAAAACAATATTTAAATTGAAAATTTTTCCGAAATTTTTTTTCAAGATTTAACCAATGCTAAAAATCATCAAAGTTAACAAGCGGATTAAAATAACCATTAGACGAGTGAATTTATGAGTGATGGTGCCAGCTGATAAATCTTCAGCCCGATTGTTTTGTGCAATTTTTTGTAGTTACGGAGTTTCGTTGAAACTATGCTCATACCAAATATTTTTCTAGTCCAAAATGCTTCTACATCAAAGGGCTAAAACTACAATAGTGAAACATACAAAAAAGTGTCTTTTTTCTACAAGTTTTTGACTTGAAAAATGGAAGACTTGTTTTATTGTTGAACATGCAAAAAAATAGGCCAACAATCACACGTACTTGATGTTTATATTTTCCCTCGTTCTCGGTAGAAGGATTCCATTCAATCTCTCAGGTGTTAATGAAATAATTTATTTTCAAATTAGTGCTCAGTCCCATCCATGTTGTAAATTTTCATCCGCATAATCATATAATAACGACTCGGGTTCCTTTAAAAATATTTCAAAAATTTTCCCAGCCGATATGCATAAGTAAGTTCCGAGGCCTTCAGCGGAATAACGCAGTGTAAAAAACCATTTTATATAGTCACGTGCAGAGATATAGGTTTATGCCCAGAAGCGTGAATCGAGTTTAACGCCTTAGTTAACTGCAGCGTAGTCATTCTTAGGCAAAGTAAACAGAATAGTGTGACTTGAAGATACCACGGATAGGCTTTGATGACTTGTTGAATTTTTACAAGAGAAAAAAATCTACCTGGAAAACAAGCATTTGTCAAGAGATTTTTAGCTACTTGACGCTTTGACTGAACTGAAATTTTCACAACTTCTTTAGTCAAAGATTCCAATCGAGTGAAGTACTTAATTTGATTATTCAGCAGTAAATGAACGATGATATAACTTTGAAAGATATAACAAACCCATTGTTTTAATAGGAGTCAAGACTTTATTCCAATAATTAAAATCGAAGTGCAGCACCCATAAATATGATATTTTATGGTTATCTAACTTATTTGATTTATAGGTATTTCTCTCTAATAAGCACTAAATGGTTTAAAATCAAATACACGAAACATTATAAATAATTTAAAGAGCATCAAAAAAACAAGAAGTCGAACTGATTTGATTTTTGAAGGCATTTGAGCTAGGAAGAAAGCTTTTTCTGACCAGTTTGCTTGAACGAGTAACTTTGATCTTTGACAAGCGATACACAAACTCTTATATCAGTAAAATAGTTTAAAGCGTGCGCAACAAGTTTAAGAGCCTATAAAATAGTGCGTGCTCGCGCATTCATTGCATCACATGTCCTTGCATATTATATGATACATAAAATGCTTCATGAATACTTATCTAATTTAACGCAGCTGCAAGCATCTTCTTTCGCACAAAAGAGCCACGTGGACAAGTAAATTTGCCACTTCTTTGTCTTTGGTCGTAACAGGTCGTAACGTTTAAAAGCTTGACCACTCACTACCAGGCTCTGTGTGAACTCCGTGAAAGCTGTCTGCGTGACAAATGAAATTTTTTGTTTCGCTGACACCATCGTCTCGTGTCCTTTAAATGGTCGCATATCTTTTGCACCCAAGCCACATTTTTGCTTGACATATTTATCGTGCTAGGTGTCAAATTTTGATGACAAATGTTTGGCTAAAAAGTTTTTCTAATTATCTTTGATGTTAGGAGCTCGTCAATCTCCATTGTAGCTCAGCACTGAATTCGTACCGGTGAATTCAACCTAACAATTTTCCCTCTCATCTTTCATACTTTACAAATGACAGATTTTTCTTACCTCTAAATTCATAAGCTATTTTTGTTATTCTGTGTAAGTACTTATGCTTACAGCCCAACATAAAATTTTTTTGTATAAATTTTTACCCTATACAAGAAAAATATCCTATAAAATTTTCATACCAGCGGCCTGAAAGGGACTACTTCCCTGCCGCTGCGCAAAGCGGGAAGAGCGATTTTCGGGCCACTGTGTATAAAAAATAGTATACAGGCCTATGCCGCGAAAAAAAAAACCCCCAGAGCACGTGTTTATCGGCCTCGGCCACTAATTACACGTACTCTGGGACTTTTCTGTTTTTCCCGGCCTAGGCCAGTAATATACTATTAAAATTAAAAATTTATTTCTGTGTTAATTACTTTGTTTTTTCATAACACTGTTTTTAATTAATTATTGTTCAAAATTTCATTGATCCGTTGAAAATTAATATTTTTCACGCACCCCCTTTATCTCTCTCTTTTTCTCACGCTCACTCTTTGAATTTTTTTTTGATCTCAGCTTCCAAAATAGTAATTAGGAGATAAAAATTCTTGGAATGACAATGATAAAAAATAATTTTTAAGAAAATGTATGTTTATATACGAGAACAATTTTTAAAGATGGTGGTGGTGACGGTTTGATGGTGTTGCGGTACCCTTCCTGTTATACCCAGGTAAAAATGGAATGTTAGATCTGACTGCAGATCTGGCATAAGATCTGATGTGCGTTCACCAGAACTTATCTGATGTCAGATCTGGAGTCAGATCTGATGTACTATTTTTACCTGGGTAGAATATAACGTACTTACCCGAGTCGCATAAAATAAAAAGTCCTATAAGAATGTGGATTTAGCGTCCGTGTTAAAAGAATTTTTTGCTAGTTAATAGAAAATAAAACGATATTTAAAAAATATTTTCTAACAGCAGACAAATTTTTAAGGAGATCCGTACCCCAGCCCAAAAATCAAAATTTTGATCCAGTTTTCTGAAACTTCTGGTGAATATTTCTCTAAAAGGCTCTATGGCGACCTTAAAAACATCAAAATGAAGGTCGCCATAGAGCCTTTTAGAGAAATATTAACTAGAAGTTTCAGAAAACTGGATTGAAATTTTGATTTTTGGGCTGAGGTACGGATCTCCTTAAAAAACACGTTTAACAATGGGCTATTTTTCTGCTATACATTGCCCCAATGACATCGCGAACATGTGATGCGTGTAATTCAATCTGGATATGGTCAACTATGTAGGATCGTTATCATACAACATTTATAAGGAAGACCCGTGTGCAGTTTCTGTAATCAACTATTCACACGCGTATACATGCACGAACGTATAGGTTTATTGGTACACGCGTTGATTGAGAATTTCTTGCGGTTGGTAGCGTACATGCCAAGTGTGAATAATGGCATAGTACTCTAGGGTTGTACATAGTGGCCTTGTATTATCGATTTGTACGAAAGACATATCAATAAATTTGTTCAATTCTAATAATACTTTAAACTTTTATGAATTAAAAACAATATCATGATATCAATTTGGTTTCAGGGTTGCAGGATTCTTAATTGAATAATCGGAAGAACGCAAAACCAAACTGAACCGGCCAGAAAAATATTCTATATTACTCTCATTATGATAAAATAGATAGGAGTAGAAAAAATAGCGATGAGTTTCTTGATTTAATGCCATCACTACAGCTGGAAGTGATCTCGATTTCGGTAAGTGTATTATCAAGCTATGTTGGGCTTGTCTAATTTTTTTTCGACTAACGTTTTTTTAGAAAGAAAACTGTCTGAACGGTGTAAATGTAAATATTGTTATCAGAGGGGTTCAAGGTGAATTTCAACAATCATTCCACCGATTTAATCTTGTCTCCATACTCACATTCGATTGATTCCCCAAATGCCAGACATTTTTTAAAACTCCTGACTTAATTGATCCTCAAAATATCGAGGAAGTTTTATTACATGTAAATTTTAATACTTCTCAAAAACCAATACTATTATACATCAAAAAATGTTCAAGAAATGGTAACCACATCGATTCATTTAATTTCTATGAACTATTTTATTTTAGAAGATATCATTATTCTGTGACTATATAATTTCATAAAAAAATATTATTGTAACAAATAAGAAAATGTAGAGGGCTTATAAAAAAAGTATTCAATTGTTGGAAAAAATTTCTCATCGCTTTTTATAGAAGTTTTTTAAATTCCGCAATTTTGATTTCTTATAATTGATTTTTATAAATGCATTCACGTGCATTGTTAGCTTTTAAGAAGTAGTTCCATAATGAATAGTGAGAAAAAATACTGCAAATGTGTAAGCAAGCTTGCTAATTAAACTTTCTAATAATTAGTAAGCATCCTCCTAAAAATAAATTTCATACAATTTCAATCAAATATAAATCCTTATGAATTTATTCAGAATCTCCTGAAGATTTCTTATTATGAAAATTACCAGGGAGCTAGTAACATTAGATATAAGATTCGGCAATAGATGAGGAAGATTCAAAATTACATCACCTTTTTGAGGTCATTTTGAATACCATCTGGTAACATAATAAATATAAGTTTAAATATAACCATGGATGACTTGTAGAACTGACGATTATCTTAATTATCAATTTACAGCAAAAAATTTTCAACTACTAGTTGAAAGATAATCAAATTAAGATGTTATTTACGTTACCAATTATAGACTTGAACAATTTCTGCTTGCGCAAAACTTTATAAGCATAATTTAGCAAATTTACAATTCTAAAATCGAAAAATTTCCACTGAAAAAAGAAAACTAACTCGTTTTAGCTAGATTATGCTGGACAAAAAGCATCAGAACATAAGAAAGTGCGTTGTTCAAAGGTACCTGTAGTCTAGAAAACTCAGCGTGGCGAAAATAAGAATCCATCCAACTTCGTGTACCGCATCTCATTCGCTACATTAAGCATACGAAATTTAATTAAAACTTCACTTTTCTCTTTCTTCTCTTTGCTCTATTTCAAACTAAACTCTTTAACTGTTTTGTGCATAAACACACACACATACACATACGTGCTATTGTGTATTTTATAGATATTTCTCGCAGCTAGAATTTACTAGAAAATTATTCCTTAATGCGTTATTTAAATATATTTGTTGAGGCATGCTAAAAGGACGTCAAAGGAAATTAAAAACAATAAGTGAGCCAGTGGTACAATTATTTTTATTCCGATTGTTATCATCATTGTGAAGTTTGAGAGAATAAATTATAAAGAAGAAAAAGTTTCCGTTGAGAAAGATGTAGGAGGAAAGTTAAGGTACTCTGCGTGCAGAGCAAATTCGTAGACACTTGGCTCGAAGAACGCACGGCTTTAAGATGGAGTTAGAGAGCTCTGTCAGTTTTTATAAAGCTCCGGGAAAAAATTTGTCACGTGACGACTTTATATCGGAAAAATTTACTCCGAAATTTGCCGTAAAAGAACAAAAAAGAATTTGGAAGATTTCATATAGATCGGATTGATTCGATATATCACGAGAAAATTCAACGGGTTCAGCATTTGTCGAAAAAATTTCATTTGCAATGTTATCAATTTTTAGTATTATAAGCTGATTGTAGTATTTATTAGCCATGTCAAAGCTATAAAAATGATAAAGCGATAATTCAAAGCGGCCACTCTGCTCTTCTCTAAGAGATAAAAACTTGTGAAAATTTCGTTATCTATCCAAGAAAGTAGATTCAATAGTGTGTAGCCTGTGCGTGCGTCGAGCGTTGCAATAAAGTCAAGTAATACACAAGTCAAAGCTTCATCGTTTAGGCCTGAGCTGAGAATATTTTACGAGATCGCAGAGTGAGCGGGCCCAAGGCCTTTAATGAGCTATCTAGCCGTAAATTTTACAACCTGTGCAAGTTCAAGACTCGCTTCCGATGTACTACGTACCAAATACATTTTCCCTATAAAACCATATATGTGGGATTTCACGTCAACTCTACCAGTGCCGCACAGCGCGGCATTATTTAGTCGAATCGCTAAATTTATAACTCGCTGTAAAAGTACCTAAATGCACCTAGAAGAAAAAAGTAACTCATTATTTCGATGGGAAATTGCCTCAGCTTTCCGATGGTGAGGTCAGATTTTCCAAAATTTTCCGTTTTACCCGGAAAAATCGCTGGAAAAACTTTAAAGTCGATTATCTCGAAAACTTCATTTTAAGATTTTTCTAAATAGTTTAGATCGAAAGATTAGGACATTTTCTATCGATATTAATATTTTCCAGAGAGGCGTTTTTTGATTTTAGTAAGATATAGCGAGAGAAAGAAGAAAAAATGTGATTTTTTCGTGGTTTTTGCATGCCGAACCGGCGCAGCGCGCGCTAAAACCACGTTTTTTCTTCTTTCTCTCGCTATATTTTGCTAAAATCAAAAAATGCCTCTCTCGAAAATGTCAATATCGATAGAAAATTTTCTGATCTTTCGATCTAAACTATTTAGAAAAATCTTAAAAATGAAGTTTTCGAGATAATCGACTTTAAAGTTTTTCCAGCGATTTTTCCGGGTAAAACGGAAAATTTTGGAAAATCTGACCTCACCATCGGAAAGCTGAGGCAATTTCCCATCGAAATTATGAGTTACTTTTTCTTCTAGGTGCATTTAGGTACTTTTACAGCGAGTTATAAATTTAGCGATTCGACTAAATAATGCCGCGCTGTGCGGCACTGGGGGGAGAGTTGACGTGAAATGCCACATATATACAGCAATAGCAGCAAGCGCATACAAAGGATATAATGAACGATTACTGTATATAAATATGTATATAAAAGCAGCTGGGGCAGCAGCTAGCAGCCTGAGTAGCAAGTTATCGGAAGAATATCGAGGATATAGCGAGTAATTTGCTATGTAGAGTAATAAAGTTTAATCAAGACAGCGCGTGCTGCACGATAAAAATGAAAAAATATCTGTACGCGCTGAGCAAGCGCAAAGAAAGCTGCTGCCGGCATAACTAAGTCAGTTTTAACACCGCTGAGGCCTCTCGCGCGCGCCCGCCCGCCCGCCGCTCGCTGCGCATACATATACCATACTGTTTGAGCCTACCACGAGCTCTAATGCGAATGTATTGTCAAGTTGACGGGAATTAACTTCTCAAACTTTCTCAACAGGCGTTATGCTGCTTGCTGTGCGCGAATATTAATTAAAAGCATAATCAAGACCGAGGATGGAAAATTAATTGTCTTTGCCCCCGCGGCCGCTGCCACTGCTATAACGCTGGATTGGTCGCACAAGAAATGAAAAGTGGAAAAGCCGTAGAAAAATCTGGGTGCATGTATACTTTCAATTAAGGGAATTAGGGTATCAACGAAAGTTTGTCTTTGCCTTTTCTGAGATATTAGCCCAATAAGCGGGGGTACTTAGCTTATACCAAGAGGCAAATTCATCTAGGATGATTGCCGCAATTTAATTGATATAATATTCGAATAAAAATCAGAATAATTTAGATAATTGCAGATGTTGAAAATGGCATTTTACCTTCCAACGAAAGAGAGTTAGAGAAAAAGATAAAAAACAAAAACAGTTTTTCATGGTTAACTTTTCAGACTCTGCATTGCGTATACCTTTCCTGTCTTTTACTTCTATACAATATCGCAAGCTCAACGCTTCGATGAGTAGAGATATCGTTGACTTAATTTACCTTTTCGACTTTATTGGTAAATGGAGTAAGACTTTCAAACCCTAGGACGCGATGAACTGTGTACTTGAAATTGTCGCGATTCATTAAAAAGTCAATTTTTAAATATTTAGAAAGAAAAAAGTAGTTTTAGTATATTAATTTATGAAAACATTATCTTGATACTAAATTCCTTATTTCTTGCAAGCTACTCGCGTTTGGGTATGCATCCAAATTAATTTGAAGATAAGTAAAATATTCTAGAAGAAATTATTAGGGGAAGATCTGAAAAAACGAGTTTACATTTTTTCATTGATAATAAATTTTATTTCACCATATTTTTTGAAAAATTTTTACATTTGGAGCGTCGTGAAAATTTTTTTTATACTTTTCCGCGCATAGTATGATGTATAAAGCTCTCACGAAATAAAGGCTTGTTCTATATGGCAGAAATATTCATTTGGGAAAACACTTTTCATAGCAATAGTTCCGATTGTAATGTTCAATGTCGCATTTAAATATATTTTTTTTCACTTCTTCATTCATGTATATATTTATTTTAACAATTAAATTACTCTTTTGAGTATTAATACTATACTTCACATGGAGTGCATGAAAAATTCGTTTATTTTTTGGCCCGCTCGTAGAATTTGCATAACAGCATCAATAAAAAAGTGTAACCTCGATTTTCGCTTCTTTTCTCATACTCGCTTAGGCGCGCTCGCACAATATCTGCTATATAATGTCTAAACAAGAAAATCCTTACTGCGGCGTCATCACGTCGGTAGCTATATACGGGTGAATACAAAAAAATTCTTAAAATTTCTGACCTCAATGCAGTTTTAGTGTGTCCAAAAAACTAAAAAAGATGATAATAACCCAGCGTCACACGATGAAAAAGGTTCACAGTATATATATAGATACAGCTCCTATGCTCACTCCCTCATAACTTTTTTTAATATGCTCAAACTCACGAAGATTGGCGCACGAGTGCTCATGAATTTCGCACTTTTCTCCTCTGTACGTAGTTTTTTTGCCCTTCAGATCTATCGAATTATCCAGCTCACTTAAAATATTTTTTTAATATTCTTTTGTGTCATTTATTCATTTGAATATTTTTTCAAAGCTCGGTTATTATTATATACAATCTAGTGGTACGTGAGTATGCATGTGGGCAAATTTTTTTTCAAAACTTCACGTGCCACGTTGAGATTCGATGTATTGGTATGCATTGCTGTATATAATAGTTTTCTCTTTTTCTCTTCTCTTCTCTTCCGGGTTTGCAGAACGAGGCAGCCAAAGCTTTTATCAAAATTAAAGCTTACATTTTTCCATACGTGTACGAATGCATATACATATTCTTTTTGCATATATAAAAGTCTAAATTTTCAAAGTTACGTCGTCATATTGGTTTATAATTATAATAATAAGCAGACAAAGCCCTCCGACTGGTTGAAGCTTGTGAATATAGTCGTAAAATACAGTTAAATTAGTTTAATTTTGATACAGAAGTTCATTATAACTTCGAAACGACTCTAGCCACTGTACAACTGAGTTTGATGAACCTATTTTGTGCTTAGAAAAATTTAGGTTCATTTCAAAAATTTCAAAAATTACATCATTCATATATTTAGCTTTTGAATCAAGTCTACCGACACATGGAAACTTTTTTGATATAACTTTTCTTATCTATAGAATTTGAAAGTAAATATTAAATATAAGTATTCAGCTCAGTACGTAAGCAAAAATGCGAGCAATTGAAAAATTCATCTAACTCACCTTCCGCACATTAACGTCATGAGCGTTCAGTGTTACTAAATAATCTACACTCTTCCCCGATTTGATCTTAACCCGTTGCACTTGACTTGCGGAAATTTTCAACGTCTCGACATTTTACGGCATACAAGCTCGGGAAAAAGCTCTTACTTCAGCTCATATATTTTTCTCTGAAACGTCGAACAACGATAGTGAAAACTATTTTCATCCTTGACGCATGTACACATGCAAGCTTAAAAAAATCTTCTTTAGCATTCCTTGCGAGCAGAGTATTATCATATAATGTTATTTAATGGGGCATGAAAATTCTCTTTTCTTACAGAAGTACCATAAAAGGTGCGCTTGACACTATACCAAGCACCGGTGATATTAAAGTACCATCAATGGCTACGAGATACGCTCTACAGCTCTTTTTTCTGTGTAAGTCACATGAAATATTTTGTGACGATTTTTCATTTTCATTATCATACATTTTGACATTCATGCTACGGCTTGATGAAAACATTTGATCAAAAAGTATCGGCCATCTTTGTTTTTAAATTTAATCATCAGTGAAGAGAAAATTTCTTGTTATGTCTGAAGATTTTCATTTGTAGTATTGTTTGTTAAAAAATGCAGAAACGGACAAATCTAAATGTTTACATTTGCATTTTTTACAATTTAATTCGTATGTTTAAAAGTAGCTTCTGTCGTAACTTGACGTGTGATACCCTCCGTACTCATTGAAAATATAAGTTTTCAGCTTGAAGAGTCTCACTTCAAATATAAAGACGAAAAGTGAACTTACTTGGATGGATTTAAATTGTTTTGGTCACTTTTTTCATACTTGTTAAACGTTGAGGAAATCTTAACTTTTTATAAAGATAAGTGGCTCGTGAAAAAACATTGCGAGATTTTTTGTAAAATTTGAATGGATTGAAAATATAAACAGAAATGCTCGAGTATCTAAAATACCAAGATGCAAAGGATGTACTTCAAGAAAATTGTCTATGACAAGTGATTCTTGAATGGTTTTCGAGAAATTCGATTGTAAATAAACACAACCACGACTCTGCGAAAATTTCACCCCTATGTATATAGGCGTAACATGTCGAGAGACAGAATATACATATATATAATGCATGAAAAGTATGTGTATACACGACGTCGACGGCATTTGAAAGAGACAAGTGTTGTTCGTCTTGCATATATAGGATAAGCGTTGGCTTGGCAAGAAAAGCAAGCAGGGTATATATATCGCACACAAAGACGGATACCCGAACCAAGAGAAGATGTATATACATACGTAAATCTTTTCTTACGAAAAATCAGCCTGTCTAACTCAATTTATACACCACATACGCTAGATACATTTGAACAATTTTCTGCTCTTACCACTGACATTAAAATTCTTTAAACTTATACCCCTCGCAGACAACCAGGGCCAACCCCAGAAAGAATACATTTTAATAAATTGTTCATAGGCTTAATAAAGACACATTAAAAGGGTATTTTAAAAAAAATAAGTACTTAAGAAAATTAAAATTTTATTTATAATAATTTTGAGCAAAATGTATTATATTTAAAAATTTTTCTTAATTTAATATTTTAAATGAAATTTTTAAAAATAAATGTTTGTAGATTGTTACACTGTTTACAAATAACATTTTTCTTCAGATAAATTAACAATTTAAAAACTATCCTACTATGTTTAATAATTCAAACTTTATATTCGATTTTTAAATATATCGCCTCTACAGGACCCTAATATGGATAGGACTTAAGTTCAGCACAATACCCATGACTAAGTCTCAATATCAGATACTTACCTTTTATATTAGTTTTCTGATGGCAATGTGCTCTCTCGAATCTTTGCTCTCTTTGAGTAAAGTAGTTTTATTTAGTTCAATGCCAAGTAAAAAAAATTTTTTAAGCATTATTTCTGTACAGGTACGCTTCAGTACATACTCATCAATAATAATAATTAAAATTATGATTTAGATTCATGACCCCCTACGAATTCAGTTTACACAACAATAATAGAGAAACAATGCAACAATAACAAGCACATAGTTATAACAAAGCAAAAAAAAAAGAATTAATAAAGTTTACGTGGAAAGCTCACAAGTTATAATAATGCTTATAATCAATTCTGTATGAATACAAATCGATAGTTTAAAAAGTATAATAAATATTTTCTGACTGCGTGTCTACTTGAAAGTATATGCCCTTGTAAGGGTACATAAAACATACTATATTTACTGATGTATTTGTGCGATAGCGTGAGAATCCTTTGAATTCGGCTCTACCCATGCCTCATGAAAATTAGTTTAGTCATAGCAAGTACGTTACTTTATCTCAAGATACGCGAAGTATTGATGTTCTTCTTTACTGCCAATGGCTTGCAGTCCACTTGAAACCTCTCAAAATTAGCCCTGGATAAGTTATTCGGGACAATGAAGTATTGTTATGAATCATCTCAAGCGTAGCTTCAGTTATGCCACTCGAGACGAGACCCAGTAGTTGGAATAATCATTATCACTCGGGAATTTTATCCATCGCTACGAGTAAAAACGAAAATCTCAGCGTGAAACTCAAAATTTAAAACTTATTCGGATAACATGGAAAGACAAACAATATCAGTGGTAAATAATAATAGTGCTCTTCATCTCGAGAGACCTTATCGGTGTATTAAATCGGCGCCGCGCACCTCGTTCATATAATCTTTATACACGCTGAACCAATAACTCAGTTGAGTTAGCTTAGTCTGCGACTCGGATATATATCGCGCGCTACATAATACACGACACCACCACCGAGATGCGATGCGTGTGTGTGTGTGTGTGTGTGGTGTGTGTGTGTGTGTGTGTGTGTGTAAACGAGTAGGAGTACATTTAATGCATCAGTCATTGACAATCTTGTCTAGTTTCGCTTGGCTGCAGTTTTGTTTACCTTTGAGATCAACTACTTACGTCTGCACATATACACTGCGATCGATTAATTATTATCGCTACACGCGTGTACACGCGATATTATTCATGTATGCCCTTGTGCTGTGCACTCGCGCGCGAGAGAGAGAGACTCTCGACGAAGTTGGCGCGCAAATTTCCTCGAGGGGATATCGCCTCCCGCGTAACTACAAACGCGCACCTTTGCTTAAACAAACTTGCTCTGAATTTCAAGGACTTCTTTCGTGAACATATATCCTACTATCACAGAGATAAATCCGGCTTGGGTGATTATCCTCATAGAAATAAAAATAATAAATAGGATGACATTCATTCCACGTACTTTACCAATTTTTGAGAAGTGCATCAAGTCCATTGAGACTCCCGCATTTTTATCAACCGCAATTTCACCGACGCAATGCTGTTAGGGGGCTTATTTGAAATTTCAAGCGTATTTCATAATGCATTAGATCGACGCCGAACTAAATCGAAGAAAAAACAAGATCATCTGTGACAACAGCAAGATTATCGAAAATCGATCATGCCCTACTATGTACATTTATGCGTTTATAGGAGAATTTAAGTTGGATGTGGGTAAGCTTTACTTGATATCGTACATTACAAGTGTTACCATATTATCTTCTGCTATATGATATCTTTCTTGAAGAATAAAAGGTAAATATAAGCGGGCACGATTTTGTTTAGCATATATTTCTAGGTTTATATAGCATTTTTAGTTTCGACATCAGTTCCTATTTAGTATTCATCCATATTATACCTTTGAGCAGACTTCTATGACAATGGAAAAGATAATGACAGTTTCACAATAACGTTTTACTTACTCACTCACTTATTTATTTACTTACTTTTGATTTAACTTCATGGACTCAGTTTTTGCTACACATTCAATTGTATTGAGAAAAATTGGAATAATAAGTAATAAAATACTATATTCTGTTGCAATTGATGTATAATCTCTAATTATAAAACTTTTTGTTCTACAATTTTAAAAAAACATTACTAACCAAATGACAAAGATTACTATAGGCATTGCAAAAAATTTATAAAGTCAACGAAAAATCATAAATAAATAAATTATGAATTGTTGGCAAAGAAGGATTTTTAGAAAAACTCGCAAGTGTAAAGATATTTTTTGGAATTACTTTATATGAATTTTTCACGCAGCTCCTAAATATGTTTATTACGAAAATTATAATCGTGCGTTAGAAAACTTTCTTTAATCTCACTTTTTACAACAATTACTTCATGACATTGTAATTTTTGTTACTTTTCAAATTCACTATAATTTTTCTCAGTGATGGTAATAACGGAATGTTCGTAAATGAACAATTTTTTTATTAGACTCTGAAATATTCAATAACATCAAAAAATTTTGCTCCTGATGCTACACTCTCTCAGAAAATGCTTTTAACAAGCTAATCGAATTGATCTAAGTCACCTCGGCAAACTTTGATATCGGGTTAAAACTTTTCTTTGTATTTGTCTCACGTTTAGTTCTTTTTAGGCACTCATTGGTTTAACAAACACATCTTTCTCTATAAATACGAGATTCTTTTTCTCTTCAGTTTGTCTATCTGTTAAAAAATCTAGGCTTCTGCTGTCGCGTTACATTCTTATGTCCCTTGATATATTGTATTTATATGCGAATGATTTTACACACTAAATCACAATTTTCACAGTACATTTAACTACTCGACGCTGTATATCGTTTGGTGAAATTATGCGCAGCTCCATGAAATATTATTTAAGTTATTCTTTTTGATACCATTTGTTATAGTCTAGGTCAAATCAATGGCTGCCGTCTTTCTTCATTGCCATCTCGGTTTTTTTAAAAACCTCAAGACAGCCAGTGGGACTTCATGCTTAAACCAGAGAGCAGAAGATGGAGCCCTGAAGTCATCTAGCGTTGTATGTAGTTGTACCCACTACTCTTTCTTTGGTATGCGAAGACAACCTCTGACTTTTCTGCCACGAGCATACACCCACACACCCACACATAGCTCAAGAAAAGAGTATAAGATCTTTCCGTTTCCGCGTCGTGTGTTAACCTTTCCTTTTCTTTCAACGCGTATTCTTCTTATATTTGATTCCAAAGAAACGAGACAAAAAAGCTGGAAGGCGAGTGAATATAATGTTATATCAGACGAGTTCCCGTCTGTGTGCTCGACGCTCTTGATTCGAAATATGCCAGTGAAATTCTCATTCGCAACAGAATTGAAAATTCGAGTCATTTGCGAATGCCCTTGGGACATTTGACTCTAAAATTTCATCATATTTTTCAACCGTTCATGTTGAGCCGCAAATCTTCTAGGCAAAAAATTACTAAACAATTTTTTTTTCATAATCCTAGGTAAAAAATTTTAATTACATTCTTTGAAGGCATAGAAAAATTACTACCTCGGCTTTAAATTATAATGTTCGAGAGCATTAATTGTGCCAAACCGGAAGATTTACTTTCATTTAAGTATGTTCGCGCCTAGTGAAAAAATATAAAAATTCATTGCTCTGGACGTGCAAAGTGTTCCGCGTTGATGTAAATAAGACCGTAGCTTTGCTGGCACGCGTGCACGCGCACAATGACCTAGTTTACACAGTCAACATTTATCATTTAGCTCTTCCTTACTGGCGCCTTTTGTAGCTTAAATTAAAATTATTATGATTAAAGCTAGCTGCTGGCCTCGCCCAAGTCAGTGAGCTTCTTTCTTTTTGTAGTTCTCGCACTGCTTTTCCTTATCGGCGTTTTCGTAGCGCTTTATTTTTTATTTTTGTCTCGCGCCCAACACAATGCCGCTTACACACCTGGTCATACACCGTTTAATTTTCTCGAGGGCATTTTGCGCCAAATTACAACGACGGCTTTGGCGTTCGTGCGAGGAAAATTAAAGAGGAACGACTTGCGCCCTCATCCTTTGGCCAGTGCGTGCGTGCCGTGGAGAGGGGGTGAAGAGCTATGAAGGTATACTTGAAAATTTGCCCGTCTTTTTTCTTTCTTTTTTTTTTGCACCGCACATGTCCACGTGACCTGCAGGGCATGCAATAAAAGCTTCGCACGCAAAATGTGTAATCGGAATAACGCGCTTTTATTGCACACGCAAACTACTCTAACCTGTATATCCTCGAGAGAAAGAGATGTTTTGCACAACTGGCTTTTCCCTCTCTGGCTTCTTTTAACGTGCAAAACAAAATATTCAGATACACACACACACACACCGCTGTATCTACGATATATCTATACATGTACACACACAAAGACGGAAAATTCATATTCATGATGATATTAAAAGCAATGCCGCTGTTGTTATTACATTCTCGAGGCGAATGAGGCTTGATTACTTCTTTAGGAGCGAATTCAGCAAATTCATGCAAATATTAACGAACCAAGAGGTTATGAATTTGTTTCCTTCATACATGCTGATTGAAAGTATCAATTTTTCAAGGGATGTATGATACTGAGAAAATATTAAGTATGGAAATTTTTGTGTGTAAATGATAGAATCAAACTAGTATCGTAATTATACATATTTCTTTGTTTTTCTGAAGTTTCTGTAAGATTTTGGGACGAAAAAGTGTTACATTACCGTACTGTATAAAGTAGAAAAATAAATATCCTTGTACATAGATAGTCCATGGAAATCGAGTATCCCAGTTTTCTTTAAGATGATACGATGAATGTATTGTTTTTTATATAAAAAAAATATATTTAAAAAATGTATGATAGATACTATAGAATTTTATTGTTTTCTAAAAGCTTTAATCTCGCAATTTTAGTTAATCCTTTATTTTTGCACAATTTGCAACTTCAAACATTTTTTGCTGTATCTGTTTTGGAAAGTAACATTAAACTCAAAATCTAATCCCGTTTAATCAGGACTTTCAATAATAAAATTCAGAGAGCTTCTTTACACTAGCAACAAGCTCTCCTGAATTTTCGTCACGTCAATGCAATTGCTTATTTTACATTTTATAGCTTAACATATGAGATTTCCAAGGGAAAAGTTTATTGTAATTAATATTATATTTGAATATACTCTCTTTGCCCTACCCATAAGTTTGGAAAAACATAAACAAGTTTGTAAGTGATTATAACCACCCTCGCTCCGAGTCTTGGGCATCGTAAACGATAGTACCTTCTGCGTACTTGAATATTGATTAAAATTTTGAGGAGGTTTGCGCAAATGAAAAAGAAAAGGATCTCGAAGAGTTTGCATTTCCCTACGTAGAATAGAAGGATATAAGAAGATTATCATTTCGTATGTTTTGAAACATTTTTTATGAGATGTTACATTCAACATAAGATTGACCGGAGCAGCCAGAGCACACGCTTGCTCCTCGACACACCAATACGATAAACTGTTAACGCTTTTACTTTTATTTTACTTTAACCAAGTGTGTACTTTATTCGAGTAATCCCTCCCACTCTACCACCTGACGACTATAACAATTTCGAAAGTAGCCTATAATTTGTTTGCTGTTTAAATGTTGAGATCGTAAAAGTGAACAATTCAATACAAATAAAAAAATAATTTTTAATGTGCCATAGCGAGATTAGAACAGGTTCACTATGCAAATTTTTTTATATCGAGCGCAAAAGACCAAAGCTTATTTTTCACTTGCTTTTTTCGCGTTTGCAGTACAGCAGAAAGTTAGCTTTCTTCACCCTCTTCCTTCTCTTTTTCGCATACACCAAGTCAGACCATTATTTTTCGACTAAACTCTTACTGTGCTCTAGATTTTTTCTTCGCCGCTGTTCTTCTCTTTCTAGAGTAGATCTAAAAAAAAGTAGTTTTATTTGGATTTTATTTCCTGTAGTCTTGAGTTGTCCTGTTTGACCATATAGACTCATTTAAGGTTATATGTATGCAATCATGGCAGCGCACATTACACAAGTTGGTCGCGTTTTGGTCAATTAATTTGGACATTTATAGTTGGACTTTATTCATCGTCATTTTAATGGCAAATGCAACATCATAGAAAGATACAGTGCAAGTAGAAAACTTATATGAAACTACAATTTCAGTTAAGTTTGTTACTATAACTACGTGCACTTTATACCGAAGCTTCATATTTATGCAATGCTTATTTTTATGCTTTTCAGCAAATCTTGGCTGAAATGACTTCAATTTTATCAAATAACATAATTTCAAATGCAAAAGAATTGTACAAACTCTTTTTAACTTCAAGGACCCTATAAATGTAGTTAAATACTCCATCTTACATATGAAAATAAGAATAAAAAGGATGTGTTACCTTAATAGTTTTATAATTTTATCGTGACGCAAAATCATATGATGAAAAATGTTTAAACTAATATCATGCCGTAGTCATGTCTCGATGTACGCGTTTTATTAAGTACTTTGATTTTTTCCTTTTTTGTTGAAGAAAAAACTGTTAATACTAAAGAAGGAATTCTCCAAAAGAGAAAAGTGGTTTTGCAACTGCAAAGAACAGAAGTGAGTATATGGAATTCAAGTCACGCAAAAGTAGCTAACCAAATCCAACGTCTCTCTCTCTCGCTCGCTCGCTTTATGTACAAGTCTTCATTTCTCAAAAGACTTCCTCCAGATTTCACTACACTTCCAGAAGATGAGCTTTAATTTACTAGGCACTTTTGACTCTCATGCCCTTACTCTTGAAACTTTATTCTACGCTTGAAACCGAGAATATAAAGTAATAAATATACGCGCTCGATTGTTTTGGGCATTGTTACTCAAAACAAACAGCCAAATATCCATTCTAAGACGTGCACAAATTGTACAAAATTCAAATGGTTTGAAATGCACATTGTAATAATCTGCTGGAGTTGATAAAATGCAATCTCAACGGCAACAAAACATGATTTTTCGGCCTTCATTATTATACCGCAACTGACGCACCGCACGCGCGGGCCACGAGCACTGCGCGTATAAGCTTTTACAGCTCACCCGCTTAATGTATGTGTAATGTGTATACATAAGCCTGCCCGACTGTCTATGAACTAAAAGCAACATTGTACTAACTGATCAGAATTTATCAGCATCTCTCTGGCTGCCTGTACACGTTTTCTTAGCGAGTCGGTGAGGTACTCTTGCAACGTTGCAGCCGAGCTTTGTAAACGTGATATTCAGTATACGTATATGGGGTAGATTGAATAAAGACGATAAAGCAGTGAGCAAGCGCGTACACAGTAGTGGCACATTCATTATAGTTACCGCGCCAGAGTTAAATGCTGCTCTCGACGAGCAGCGCGCATTTAATTCAATGAAAATCATTGGATTTCTCGCTTGATTCTCGCGCGTCGCGCGCACCCCTTGTTTTCGACTGACAAATTCTTAATCGATGTAGTTTGTTGCGCGACTTAATTGGCTTTTTCAAAACTTGAACCTTTCATTGTCACGGAGAATGACTGATTTTTTAACACCCAATTTCGAGTTAATAAAATATGCTCCAAAAGAAGGGTAATGGAAAGTAAAGAAACTGAAAAAAGTTGTTTTATTCGATCTAAAAAATAAAAAGGTAATTATGCGAATGAAATGAGTTTCAATGTTGTATTGTAAAGTTTTAAGGAGGGAGTTAATGATTGCATTCGTTTAATGATGTAGTAGATAAATTGCAATTCATTAGTTGAATTAGGTGTGTGTTGTATTATAGACAACTATCGTTTGCAAGTCGTGTTTATGTGGGTACGATTTTCATATCATCAAAGTGTACACCTGCTTTTGTACTGTTATGAAATTTTATCACTATGCTTGTACAGCTACAAAAGAATAAACACATTTTTAGTATGCTCGTGCATCGATTTTATTTGATCACCTCGACGACAATGCTTCATTTTCATTGTGATTAATTTTTATTGACCTTCTCGAAATTCATTCGAGCATATACACGAGATAAATTTCGATAAAAAATGAAAGATAAAAATCGGACTGTACTGTTGAATTAAAGAAGATCCACAAATTTCAATCGACCAGCTATTGAACAGGTCAAGAATTTGAATTGTAAAATGATATTCGGTAAACGTTTCAAGTTGTCGTTGATGCGTAGTTCATTTTAGAACAAGAAACTTTATCTATCTACTAGTGTTGCTTTATTCTTAAGTAAAACTTGCTCACTAGTAATCATAAGGTTTTTTATTTTCATTTTTCTCAGAGTTTATTATCCTGCAGGAAGTTCTGTTGTTAAGTGCTCAACACTGTCTATTTTACCGTGAATTCTGTTATTAGGACCATAACTATCAGTCGTAACTGCTGATCGAGTTGGAAGCAAAGTAAAAAAAGCAAAAAAAAAATACTTCGCTTGTTGTTTGATCATTAGTTGAGCTTTCGTTCATTTTTATTTGAGATATTCCACGTTTCAAATTACTGACTCCGTGAAAGTATTGTCCATATAGAAAATAACGTGATTTTCATTGAGAAATTACTTTAAAATATATGGTCGAACGCATTCGAGGTGAACGAATATAGAAAACGGAGAAAAGTCATGAGTGAAACATTTTTTATTTCGAATGAAGTTTCACTTTTTGGTGCTATCGATTCTGTTTGCTTTATTACATATAATCCTCACTCCCTTTTTATCGTGTATGCATGATACTTTACGTTCCAGATTAAAACATTCTTATCAATAAAAGCTCTCAAAAAACTTGACTTTAATGAATGGGAGAGATATTCATCATATTTGAGAGAATATATATATTTCATGCAGTATATTATCAGTATATATGTAAGTCTTGTAACATTATGAACTATCGGTATAATTCTGCTTCATTGAATACAGACAAAGAAAGGTTTACCCTAAAAATATGAATAATGTATTACAATGTGCCTTAAATATAATGATGTACAAATGATTTATTATTCTAATGTTATAAATAATTTTCTGCCAAATTTAATAATTATTTATTTAGTGTGATTTGTGAGAGTTTTTATTTTCAATAATCGAAAAAATTTTCTGAAAAAGAAAACTCGAAAATTTTTTCACCGCAAAACTACTTTGGCTGCGGCCTTGATTAAATGCAGGAGCATTCAGCGCATCAAAAATAGTTTTTTGCTAAATACCGTACGCATGTATACGCATTTTAAGCCATGCGTAATGAGCCGTTTGCTTACATTCATTTATACGCTGTGCACAGCTTTAAACTGGCATGTGAGAATTTTTCTTTTTAATTTTCGCATGGTGCATGACGATGTACGTTGGCGCTGCAAGAGTTTTGTTATCAGAATTAAATATTTTCAGGGACTGAATAATTAATCGTAGAGTACGTGATCATGATAAAATTGCATTGTAGCAGCTTTTGCAATATTTAATATTTAAATTTCTCAAGCGTTTGATGTGTTAAAGAATGTTTGAAAGAATATGAAAAATGACAATCATTTTCCTTAATAAATATAATCTGGTATAGATTTTCAGTATGAGATTATAAAATAATTTGAGAATATATAGAAAATTGAAATGATTCATGACTAGTGTATAATTTAAAATCAAACGAACTTACCTGTAAGTGAAGTTAGATTGTAATTATACTAGATCCTTGTTTGAGTAATTAACAAATATGTAGTCATCGTTGATCGATGCGACTTAACACGAATTTTAGAGAAACCAAAAAATCCGATATGCTCCTACCTTCACCTCGAACCGCTCCTCCTGATATCGTTCAGAGTATTAAATTTTGTAACCACTATTCCTGGGTGGGTTAAAAAACCTTATTTTATTATTATACATATTATTATCTAATTCTAAAACTTGGGAGGGTGTTAATTACTCAAACAAGGATCTAGTATAATTACCATCGAACTTCACTTACAGGTAAGTTCGTTTGATTTTAAATTATACTACGATCCTTGTTATCGTAATTAACAAATATGTAGTTGTTTAGAGCTAAACATAGTGGTTACAAATAGTTCAGAATATTAAAACTCCAAAAAACAGAAAATTATCTGTATTATTGAACTACTGTATCATATACCCAAAGTACTCGAGTAATTATATTACAACAATTGCTTCTTATAATTCTATATCAATACGTTTATCTATGTTTACTATCAATGAACTGTTCCAAAATAACACATTAATTTGAAAAGTTTTTTCTTTAAATATTATCTAAACTTATTTCACTCTTTCACCGAGTTTGTAGTTAAGGACTCCATATTATTTTTACGGTAGAGAAAAATTTGTAAATTTGATCAATATTAAAATCTCGCTTGACAAGTATGCTACTCTTAAAAACAAATACCAAGCAAATAAAAACTCATGTTACTAAAGTATAAATAATTAAATATAAAAAACCTGTCATGCTAATCTATCAAACAAACATATTTTCTGACCTACGAAAGAACTTTCAAAAAATTGAACTTTCACATTATCGCATGTTTGAATTTAAAAACGCATTTTCCGCGTATAAATTAGTTTAAATTCAAAAACATTTATTAAAAACTAGATTTAAATAATGTTCATTAAAAATTTTGATATTTCGTGAGACTCATTATCAAGCTGAGTGTAAATAATTAACTTTTGAGTTCATGAGAAAAAACACATTTATTCATTTTTAAATGTCTTGAAAAAAGGATTAGAGTCAAATTGAAAAAAAACATGGACTGAGTGTGTCTTTGATGTAAATAATACACAAAAAAGAAAACATTGTGTATTTATTAGCAGAACAAAAAAATGTTTAATTTAAAACCGTTTCCATTATTAATATTATTATTATTATTTGTAATCTGCTTAATTTACCATTGGACACAAACCCTATCTTTACTGAAAAAATTAGCACAATTCTCAATGTGTCCTGTTCGCATCGTGTTTGCGCTGAATCATTTGTTAAAATTTCACGAGACTTAGTTATATACGCATATTTCTTCATTTCGATATAATTTAAATATCTACAATACGTGCCTATCTGATGCCTTTTGAGCAGACTGCGTAATGAAAGTAAAATCACAAGATCTAATTGCTCCAAGTGAATGAATAAATGAAGCAAAAAAATTTGATGATTCGTTCAACGGCAAAGTCAGACTTCTTTAATTGGATTACACCAGGAATGAGCGCTCCCGTGTCAATCAAAGCCTCCAGAGAATTTGCGAAAAAATTAGCAGGAACAAGGAGTTAAAAACTGCGCCGATTCGCAGAAGGAATGAATGATAAGACATGAAATCAGAGAAAGATTCGTGATTGTCAAACAAATGGCACGAACTTAATTGAGATGATTGGTTATGAAGGTGATTTCTCAATGAATTTCAATGCTAATAAAATTATCAGCGAGGAGAAAATTTTATAAATTTGTTGGCTGACAAAGTGCACGATGACGACAAAAAAAAAGTGAGAAGAGAAAGGTTCCGAATTATCGACAAGAGTGAAACTCGAGTTTGTCCAGGCATGTTAAGAGCTAAGTTTTCTTTCAAAAGTTTCACTGCAGTGCATGAAGGAATCCTATATAACTCTTAGATAATCTCTGTCAAGAAGCCAAACACAAACTTCGATTAATGATCGACTGTCGACCGCAAAAGTTCAATAAACCAACTTCTAATTAGCTATTACTATGGGTGTAACCCTATATCCTCGATGCTTTCTCAATGAAAAACGACCAGACGAAAGACAGTGAAAAATTAAAGCAAGTTCTTTTTTCGTTAATAGAGATGAGAAACAGACTGTAAAATTTATTGCCCTATATAAAAGTTCCATGCTTCCGTCCCATGAGCACACAAAGCCTCGGGGGTCGTCATTTGAAAAAAAATACAGCACACACACGGCGCTCGCGTTTCTTTGCTGCACTCTGATTGCAGCTATTAAAAGTCAGTGAATCGAAACGTATTTAACTCGTGACCCCATCGATGAATTTAACTATCGTTAAAGTGCGTAAAAGTTTTATTTTTTCAATTATACAATTCATGTTAACGGCTAATGCGTATAAATTACAAAATATAAGGAGTATACTGCAGGCACGCTCGAACGATGACTGATATACGCAGAGAGAGCAAGTGGATGCGTGCTCATTGACTCGTTTTGCTCGATGTACCACGACATGTACACACATAATCGAACTCGCTAGGGAGGTTCCACGCGCACTGCCGAGGGAGAGAGAGAGAGAGAGAGATTAAAAGCCAATACTGTTTCATCGCGATAATTTATAGCTGCGCTATGTACTCGCTCAATTGATGTAGTAAAAACGGAGAAGCCAGTATAACAGAAGTCACATTAATGCGCACCGCGATAGTTTGACAATGCGTTTGCTCTGCGTCGCGCGAACAGCCGAGATTTCGAATGAAAACGATAAGAATCAGTATAGGAAAATCCCTCAATTATACGGAATAAGCACTTTTGTGAGATGAAAAAATAAACCTGATGCGGCGGCGGTGAGGTACTATTATACGCTCACATCATACAGTATACGACCCCAAACAAATTTACTCGTTTTCGCAAGCTCGAGGCATATATACCCTTACGCTCTCAAGGCTCTTGCGCGAGTTCGTGTACGCACAGTGTGGCGTTGTATGCAGCCATCTCTATACGTACGTACGCACGCGCGCCACATATACATGCCTTGCTTTCCTCGCCACTAGCCTGAATATTTATATAGCCAGCTGCAAGAGTACGTTTACAGTACGTATCTCTTCTCGAGCTTCCAGCATGTAACACACACAGCATGCCATTAATCACTCGCTATAAGGGGGAGCTTTGGTCAGCAATGCAAACCTAGGCCGCGCTGCACCCAACATCGTCTCGTTTTCTCTGGTTCATTTTTTTCTTTTCTCTTTTTTTTTGCCGCAACGAAAACATCACGGTGACGAGGATTGCACGCCACGCGTTACCCCGAAAAAAAGAGCCCTGCAAGATAAAGATAAAAACTCGAGAGAGAGAGAGAGAGAGAGAGAGAGAGAGAAAAAGGCAGAAGATACTGTGAAAGTACTTTAGGAATTTTTGGCTAGAGATGATATTACCACGGGCACCTTCGTGCATGTAAGCGCAATAAAAGCGAGAAAAGCCGCAAACCACAGGATTTAATTTACGCGAAGAGCCAGAAAAGTGCTGCTTTCGTTTAATACCACATTTTTTGACTTTCGACCAATGTGACGTATCATTCTATATTATACTTACGCGAGCATGGCGCAAGCTCAAAATGTGTAAGCTGCATTTGCTCAAGCTGTTTTTGTAATATCGTACAAACTGCTGTAAGTGAAATGCATACATTTGTAAAATGATTCCGTATGAATAGTGCATAAGACAATAGTACAATTAAACGAAAAAGAAAAAAATTTCTACTTCAAAATTGAAAATAATCTTTTGTAGTATTTTAAATTATAACAATTTTATAATGTAATGATGTATTAGATTTTTTCTAAAGAAACTATTCATTTTTAATCATTTTCCATAAATCAACTTCACTTCATTATATGTACACGTAGCAAAAGTTCAGCTTATGCTTAGCTTGAGGTTGCGACCATGGCAACATGACATGTCTATCAAACAAAATGAAACCTCAACCAAGTATTTTGATTTATCGTATGAAACGCTTGAGTAGAAGATCTTTAGACTTACATATATCAGTGTACTTAATTGTTTTTAAATATCTAACTGGACTAAATACTTTCAAATGGGTACTAAAAAGGGTCGCTATGTGTGTTTTTCAATAAAAAATTGTTTTCAACTTTCACGGCCTAATACTATAAATAGACAGTTCGACCCCCTTTTAGTCCTTAACGGTTTTATCATTAATTCGTTGCTCTACTTGCACGAAATAATAAAACTGTATTATTTTTTTAAATTTGATTATTATAATCTACCTCCAGATTGAAAAGAAACGTCTAGATTTTTTATACTAGAACATAGTGTGAAAAATGATTATAACACGCATAGCAATTGTATTGTGTGAACTCCGCCTTTGGGTGTGTTTGTGTTTCAAGCTATAATGAGAATTCGCCATGTTTGCTGTTCAAGCAGGTCAGCAGATGTTGCACACATGACACCTGAGGCGCTTCCTCGATGAAAAGCTTCCAACTCAAGCTAGAGAAGAATTTACATGCTCGCTGACATTTAAATGCACTTATATAAAGTTGACTTTACAAGTCTAAGGATGGAAAGATGCATCAACTATAAATACCTCGTTTATTTTTCAATTGTAGGTCTGAAATTTTTGAAAAGAAGTGTTTCAGAAAAGCAGATTTTTTTCAAATATATTTAAAAAAAATTTGAGTTTATAAATTTTCTTCGCTTTTTCCAGATGTGCTTAAAAATTTCAATGTTTTAAACATTAAGGCAAAATTTTTTAATTAAAAAATGATTTAATTGATAAAAAATTTGAATCACCTTCATTGAAAAGTAGACTGGTCAGTAATATTTTCCGAGCATACTATCACGTTTCATTAAAAAAACCGGATAGTTATCGTAGTCAACTAACGATGTGCGTGTACATAACATGCGTCGTCTTTACATTTGAAACATGAACAAATTTGAATGTGTGCACTCGTGTGAGCACGTCATTTCGATCATTGTCGTAACTATGAATATATATATATGGGTCAGATTCAGAATTTTTTAAATAAACCTGTGGGCGAGGTCCACGGATTTTTCTGAAATTTTGGTATGTTATAGTACATTGAAAAAAAGTCCCAAAACCAACCCCCTCCCCCCCTCCTACCCCCCACCCTCGCTATAAACGTCTATTTTCTATTTACATTTATTCTGAAGCCCTGAAGTAATTAAAAAATCTGAAAAAATTCATGAAGGTACATTCCAACAAGTCAAACAACCTTGAATTTTTTCAAATTTTTTGAGTGCTTCAGGCTTTCAAAAAAAATCATTGAAAATTTTAATTATTTTATTTTCGGCGGAATGGTTCGATATACCAGACTGTATATTAACAGTATAATTTTGATACCAAAAAATGATTCCTTGAATTTTTTCAGAATTTTTCATTCATGCCGATGAAGCCTAGAGCTGACAACCCCCTTTTACACGAAAATAATTTTTTTAAGGGGTACAGAGCCTCAAAAAATCTGGAAAATTTTTTTCTTTTTTTCTTCATCTAAATACATAATCTCCAATTTTTTCCCATTTTTTAATTGAAAGTATAGACGTCTAGAGCCGAAAACGCTATTTTTAACAAAAAAAGGTTCCGGTAAAAAAATTTTAAAATTTATGCACTTGTATCGTAAAGTACTATTTCGTCATACCACTGCGAATATATTTTTATGTATACATACATTTAGGATTTCTATTACAAACACATACTCGACCACGCACATGTCGCTCGCAGGCGTATAAAAATATTTCGAACATCCCACAGAGGGTATAAATCCGTGCTCTTGATGTAGTACAACATTTTAAGATGTTGATACAACTTTTTTTTCAATCGACTCATGTGTAAGCGACAAAGCTGAACTTCTGTCACCGTATAAAATCCTTATACACTTATTCACCCATACATGTACGAACTCATTTCTTTTTTCAACTACCATATATATGTAGAAAGACAGAACAACTGGGTATTCTTTAAGAGGATCTTTCTATAGTCAGGTTATTGTGCGGTGTTGCGATTTTCGCAAGAGACGAATTTTCGTCTACCGGAGGTGATATGAAATACTGAAAGTAGTAATTGGTATATGCAGTTAATTAATACAGAAAATGTTTATTGTTAACGTAAAATCTTAACGCGATGTGATTTCGGTTTTATTATATCTACCAAACAACTTTTATCCATCAAACTGGAAAATATAGGAATCAAGATAAATTAACGAATCCTTATCAACTCTTACTTACTTTTTTCATTAGTTCCAAAATATATAATTAATTAAAGGCCAAATGAAATCGATTATTTATGCATTGATTATATACTGAACAAAAACTGCTATCACACAAGTTACCATTTCTGCTATTAAATTAAAAAAATATATTTACTTATCTATAATTTTGAAGATTTGTCTATTTTATCGAAAATTGTATGCATGAAGGTTAGGCATTAACATCAAAATAATACTAGAATTATTTCATTTCAGATGACCTTAACCATAGTGCAGATTCGAGAGTGGGGCTAGAGCTTTCCTATCATAGGAAAGGGACGAACTGTTTTTGGCTAAGGGTGAGGTAGCCATGAGTCAACCGGCGTGTGGCTGCTTTATATTTTTACTGTTATTGCAACTGTCGATATCAAAATCTCAAACAGGTGAGTGTAAATGCTCGATTCTCAATTGATATAAGCACAACTTGAATTGAAAATTGTCACAGTTCAGCGAGCGTTTCAATAAAGGCGACCTTTTTTCCTAGCGTCAATTGTTCATGTTTATATCGTGGTATAGAAATTTACCTGCTTTAAATCAGTACTACCGACTTTCAGCATGCTGCGCTCTTCTTTTTTCTTATCCCATTTTGCCATTTTTCGATATTTAAAGTAGAAAAATAAGATAAACGAAGATTATGTTATAAACTGTAAACATCAAAATTAGTCTTAAGCCGTCAATAAGTTAATATTACACTTTCTCAACTTACAACAACACTCGTAAATACCACTGAACAATTTTAAAAACTGCTCACGCTAAAAACCTCACTACTCTTACAGGATAGGATGCGTGTTATTTTCAATCTTCTTTTCTACTGCCTTAACATTTTTTTATGTAAACGTGCGAGTTTACTTAAACAAATAATTTAGTCAGGCCTAGAGAGAAATTTATGCGGAATTTATATAATGTATCGAAATGAGTAGGAATTTTCTCTCCCTAGTCACTCTGGATATTACAAGTAATTTCAAAGAGACTGCGAAATTCAAATATTATATGTTCATATTTTTTAAGCTTGAGATTAATAGATGATGCGACGATTTGCAAAAATGAATGAAAAACCGATAACAATCTATTCGATGACGCAATGTCATCATTGCGTACTGCATTCATTATTGGATACGTTCAATTTTTGTAAAACACAGTTACACTTTCGACCCTCTTTTAGTATAAATCATTTTCGACTCGATATATCTCGCTGAATTTCAACTACGATACTTTCATCGATTAGCGGTAAAAGTAATTTTGAAAAACTATCTTTCATCATGATTAATGCAGGCTATAGTTGATCTTGACACCGAAAGTTTTTCGAAGATTGAGAAAATTGCGAAATTGTACACTTAAATTTTACTGAACTAAATGGAAGACTACAAGTGGATTTTCGATAAATTATAATATCTAAATCTAACAGTTTGAAAATTTCAATAATGTTTGCAAACATAATATTTTAAATCATTTAAAAATTTTGAAAGGCAAAAATGTTTAGATCCTTGAATTAATCAATTTCTAGTTATGGATTTTCAATCACTAGTATGTTTCAAACGCGCTCCACGCGTGTTAATTTTTTTATTTATGTCTTGAGGTTACTTAAGTACTAACTGTCTGTTGACAGTTAGCAGCGCAGGCGCTCGTATCGAGTCGGCTCGCGTCGGGCGTCGTCGTCAGTGTCAGCCAATCAGAGGTCGTTTAACGCGGCTTCACTTTTCGGCCGTTCTCTTTTTTATAAGTAGTAGAGAGTAGGGAAAGGAGAGAAAGGAACATGATGAGTAGTTTTCGTAGCTGCATACTTAAATACATTTTCATTAAAAAAAATAAATAAATAATTGCTAATATGTTACCTGAAGTTTAGAACGAGCATTGACCAATCAATATCACTTGTGATATCTGTAATATCTAAGCTTACGATTTCCGAGATATCAGATATATAAAACAATTCGAATGTCTGTCAAATGGGAGAAAGTGCGTTGACAATTGTATCGATAATAATGTAGTTATATGCAGTACAGTTGTAGAATAGACGATAATATTGCCTCTTATAATTATGCCTCTTACGAAAAGGAGGGAGATTGAGATGTCTTACGAAAATTAAGAGAGTTTCAAATTTTTTACGAAAAACTAGACATTTCACGCGATGTCTGAAGAAAGTAGGAAGTTATATTTTTTGACGGCTAGGGAATCGTTAGAATTTTTGACAAAAACTAGGGAATCTTACTTTTTATGACGAAAAGAAAGTTTTACTTTTTAACAACATAAGTATATTTATCAGAAAGTAATTATGCATAGAGCCCCTTTACTTGTTATTAAATTATATTATTCATTATTAATTATTCATGTGATACACTGCCGAACCGACTCTGTCCGAACCGCGATACGTGCAGGTGCAATGAATGTACAGTGCAGTTCTTTTTCCACGTTTGAATTCGCAATTATAATGATATAATTACGACGAGCAGAATAGACCCCCTTTCGCCCCGCAAAACATGTATATAGTATAATTTATATTGACTACTTTGAAGGGTTTGCTACGATCGTGTACAGCGATGATATGATATTCGGGTATTGCTAAGACCAAATTATTTGTGACAAGTGTCACATCGAATGGGTTCGCTACGATCATGCCTTGACGAAAAGTTTGAGGCTACTATCGCTTGCAAATTATTTATTGGAACAAATCCTTCATTCATGTTGATATCGCTTTAGATTCACTTGTTTTTATAAGTTTTAGTCATAAATTTTACTCATGAGAAAAGAGAATCAACGACTGACGATGCGATTTCCAATTCACGACTGTAGAAACTGAGACATTTTTTTCGGAGATGAGATGGAAGAATAGCGAAAAATCATTCTAATTAAGTGAAAATTTGGTACACATTACATACCGCATCTGAAGGGTGAAATATAGCTTTGTTAATGCTGATATGATTTTTCACATATGTGTCCCCTTTTCTATGATAAATATACTTAGTGTGGACCACTGCCAATAATAAATTATGCCTGTACACCACATATAGATAGTTGGAGTACGATTTCTTAACTTCAGTTTGATAATTAATATGTAAATTTTTTGTTTCCTACTGAGATGTTTACAACTAATATTGGTATAAGGTTTTTATTGAAAAATAACTCACAATGATGAACTATTCATTGTATTTTATGAAGCATGGGGTATTAATCTTATTTTTAAAGGATTTGATTTGATATAAAAACAGTTAAAATGATTTTTTTAAAACCTTGAAACGTTCTAGTTTTCGTTCAGACATTTGAAACTTCCCAAATTTCGTTAAAATTGAAACGTCCTGATTTTGACAAAAAATATCAAAACATCCTAATTTTCTCTTAAAATTCAAATCTTCCTACCTTTCGTAAGACATTTGGATCTTCCTACTTTTCGTAAGGGACGTCGATATTACCTTTTAATGTTACAAAGTTGAAAATATGAAATCACCAAGATTATTATATTTTTCGAAGATAAAAATGTAAATTAAAATTAATTAAGAAATAAAAAAAGAATTTTAGGATCAAATAGTATTTTATGTAACAAGTGCGTAAAGAAGATGACTCATGAGTTATTTTCGCCCAAGTGAAAAGAGTATTTTTTAACATTTCGTGTGTAAAACGTGGTTTTTGTATCACTGGTAGGTTAGAAAGACCATGTTTTACGCACGAAGTGTTAACAATTTTTTACTACTAACTTGTAAAAATAACTCAATTTTTTACAATGAAAGTATTGCAAACACTATTCTTAATTAAATTATCTTGATAATTTAGGATTAATTATGAACTCACTCATGTAGGATACTTAGTTATACGAGAAAACTATAATGTACTAAATTTTATAAAACTTCAGTAGTCTGATAGTTTCAAACCAATGACTGCAATAAAGTATTACTCATATTATTATAACTTCCCAATTAAGATTTTTTCTAAAATAAAAGTATGCTGTCAATAGGAACATGTATTCATTTTTTTCTATCATTAATTGAAAAATGTGAAATTGAATAACAAATATGCAACATTGTAAAGTTGATTCGTACGTATAATTTTGATAAAGGTTTTACCGTCATAGAATTTATTCGTATCAATTAATTTAAGAATAAGAGAAAATACGGACAAAATATTAAAACTTTATGACACAAATATTTTTCTGAAAAAAGTGCAAAACATACGGAATAAAAGTGCGTGACTACGAATGACTGATGAGACAAAAGAAAAATTTTGCATACCCAAGACACGTCTATGGCACCTGCTCTGAAAATCTGATTGTTATATTTTGCTTCATTTTTGTTACTCAAGTTGTGCTCGTATGTCAAAAAAGTAAAGTTAAGAAATTTGAAAAAATCACTATTAAAATGTATAAAAATTTAATACATTTTTTAACACTGCGTGCGTGAAACACAGGTTTCTAACCTTAAAGGGTCAGAAAACCCTAGTTTCTCACAAGCAGAGTTAAAAAATATCGTTTGCAACTAGTCCGTGAGGAAGTTGACTCACCCAGGAGTCTTTGCAGGTGAAAATAACTCCTGGATGAGTCAACTGCCTCGCGCCCTTGTTACAAAATATATTATACCAATGCACTAGGTATCAAATCGGAACTATAAAGATATAAAAAGCTATTACAGTAGAACCTCGATAGTACGAATTTCAAGGGGAAGGATGTAAATTTCGTCTTATAAAGGTTTTCGTCTTATCGGTAGATCGTATTAAAGAGGTGTATATAAATAAAATTCGTATTAACGAGGTTAAAAAAAATGTAATTTATTTTACAAAACACGTGTTTGAGTTGCAATCTTATCAATAACGGCATCGATTTTGAATAGAGCAGCGAAAACACTTTCCACTATGTTTTTACATTTCCCTATCAAATGACGTACACCGGCCATTGCCGATTGCAGCTTCTCTTTTTGTTATATGAATATTATAAGAAGTCTCACTAGCATCATCATCTTTATCATCATCATCACTATTGCCTCAATCTACAATACAAATCTATACGAAGATTTTTTAAATTACCACCAAATTTTGCAGCTCGTTTTCTTTTTCTATTTACATTCGGACCTTTTGATAGATTGTTCAAAATCACTGATTTATTTAAAAAATTGTTGACATCGTACTAGACCACCGCTGAGAACTCATTTTAATTTATCATAACAATAAGTTTGAGTTTACGTAAACAATGACAAAATTTTCCTCATATTGCGCAAATTTTGAAAAATTTGAATTTGTACTAGGGAGTTTTAATTATTACATGTAAAAATTCGTACTAACGAAGTTCCACTGTATTTAAAATGAATGATAAGTATGAACTATTATAAATATGTAATTGGCTAAGACAACTAAAAATTCTTGATACAACTATAAATATATGGGCTATATCGCGTCAACTGCCCCCCCCCCCCCCTCCTCTTGAATCAGAGTTGGAATTTAATTTTTCATATTTTATTCTGCTTTTCAAGGGGAGTATGAAAAAATTGTTGAAACATGATTTTTTATGTAAAATTTGACGAGGAATTCAAATAAATATGTTCGTATCCAGCGATTAGGCCAATATTGTAATATGTTCATCGATACATCAAAATACAACTTCTGATAAATTTTCGTTATGGGCAGACAAACAGACTTCAGTATTGAGCATCATATGAGTTAATAAAACATGGTTTTTCTCTAATTTTCCTTGATTCTTGACACATATGATGCTCAATACTGAAGTCTGTTTGTCTGCCGATGACCAAAATTTATCAGAAATTGTATTTTGATGTATCGACGAAACATTTAATATTGGCCTAATCGATGAATACGAACATGTTTATTTTTGGCCTTGAGACTGATTTTTGGTAGTTTAGGGATTTTGAGGTTATGAATATGATTTTGGATGACAAATTTGAATTCCTCGTCAAATTTTACATAAAAAATCATGTTTCAACAATTTTTTCATGTTCACCCTTGGGAAGCAGAATAAAATATGAAAAATCAAATTCCAACTCTAATCCAAGAGGGAGGCACAGTATTCAGTATAGGTTCATACGTACAGTTTTAAATATACAATAAAGTGAGTAATTTTCAATTTGAAAAAAATGACAAACTCTAAATGGATTGCCACTTAGTGTTGACACATAACATTATAAGTAATAATGATTAACATTATTGAAAATATTCAATGTAACAATAGTCCATAAATAACAGACATTTTCTTTGATAAGTCTTTGATGGTAAATATTATACACGTAACATCCGACATTTCTTTACTTTCTTGTGGTATTGTACAGGTTTTTATTTTGCTATAGGAAAATGTCAAAAAGCACCATAAGGCAGAATTCTCAGAATATTCTCTCCTGCTATCCCTTTTTACACCGCATCTAATGTCAAAAGAGAAGTTACGCGTGTACTTTTCTCTCGAATCTTTATTTTTGCTCAGAACTAGATACCTTGCGAACAAAATCCTATTAGAGTGTATAGTGATAATACTTACACGAGGTGTAGACGAAAAAAGCAATAAAAGCTTTCACGGAAAAACAAGCTTAAAATTCCGTTAGCCAGATGCTATGTATTCTTCACAAAAAAAAATTTAAATAACAATAATATTTATATTTGAATGCTTTCACAGACTTGTCAATTAATGCCTCGACAGAAAAGGTTACAGCACCGACAGTCTCGATGAAGTCTGAAAATCTAACCACAACCAAGAAAGCATCCATGACGACCATCAAACGTCAAAATAGCGGTACAGATTCGCCGATGCTGAATTACATATTTGACTCACATAGTCACAGTAAGCATCAGCATTATCATGATCATCGTTGGGGCCCTCATTTTGAAGGCAAGAGCACAAATATAACAGCTCAAGCCGGAGCCAATGTCACGCTCGACTGCAGGATATCACTGCTTCAAGATAAAACAGTAAGCATATAAATGGAATTTTGTCTCGTAAAATATGCACACTCATAAAAAAAACTCTAGTGGGTTAAGAGAGTAGAGACTTTTTCAGAGTATAAAAATACAGCCAACATAAAGTAAAGGCAACTTGCATTCTTTTCTTTTATTGGTTGACCTGCAGAAAGTCATATTAAACAAATAAAGTACGAATTATGGTCTCTGTGTTTGATGAAATTGTTATTTGTGATATTAGTAAAAAAATATTTTTACACTTTTTTCTATTTAAAAAAAACTAATTTGAAAAATGACTATTCATAAATAATATAATGAACGTCAACCTTTTTCTATAATCATACTATTTTTCAAAAAAAAGTATTATAAAGACCATTTGAAATAAAAAAAAAAATCTATTATAGACTTTATTGATCTGTCACGCTCCAATACCTTTAAGTCTGCCTTTTAATTATCTAAATTGTTAACTTTTTTCTTGCGCTTAGTACCGTATAATAGATAGAATCAAATTGAAATTGGCTAATTGAAAAAATGGGTTTAACTTGACGATTCTTTTATTATTCAAGTATTGATTTTATTACTTACTATAAAAAATAGACAACTTTTTTAATGGTCTAACGGTTATTATTATTATTATTATTCAAATAATGTGAATTTCATACACGTTCCTTCTCCTTATTTGTTTAAGAGATATAGTTGAACTTTGATCAAGCTTGATAAAAATTTGTATTTATATAACACCTTAGACTAATCATGTTTTTCTCGCACAGGTATCTTGGGTCAGACATCAAAACAGTGACGAGAAAATGAACTTACTAACTGTTGGTCAGCAAACTTATACCGGTGATTCAAGATATACAGTAGAATTTCAGTATCCAGACAATTGGAGACTGCGAATCAAGAGTGTCAATAGCAGTGACGAAGGCCAATACGAATGTCAGATTAGTACTCATCCGCCCAAATTTATTCGTGTTAATTTGCACATAAATGGTAAATTTTAAAAATATATTTATAAATAATTGATTTTATTAATTTTGCATTTGTTTTTTATGTATAAATTATTCTTTAAAGACAACTTATTATTTGCATGCCTTTATTATAATTTCTATAGAATAAATTATAATTCATTGACACGTATAAAACTCGTGTTTGCAGTAAATTTTCATTTGAAATCTTTCATTTACATTTAGTTTGTTAAAGATCGTAATGAATTTTTTATAAATCAAAGTTTTAAATAAAATATTACTTCATTAAAAAAAATAATAATAATTGTACCGAAAAAATATGCTTGTAATTATTGTTCAACGATGAAAAATTTAATTAATGCTGATATGCTTGACTACAAAAATTTATCAACACTATCAGGTATATATATTAGGTCATCATAATAAACTCAGAATGCAAATCTACTTAATGCGCTTATTTTATTAAATAATTATTAACTGGTCGAAGTAGGGAATGTAATTTTCACATTTATCTATAAAAACCAAAAAAATTTGGTGATTGATGGTAGAAAAATCAGTAACTTGGAAGGTTGTAATGTAGAAGTATGAGAGAAATATATAAACGGGCTCTACCGAACCGGCGGGAGCAACAGCGCTAGCGACAAAAACCCACCGGGGGATCAAATGGAAAACAGGTGAAAGCACGGAGAACAGCTGCAAAAGTCAACAAGAATTCGTTACGTTTACGTGCAGAGCTTTTCTTTGTATATATTACACATTGGGAGAGAGAGAGAGAGAGAGAGAGAGAGAGAGAGAGAGAGAGAGAGAGACGAGAGAGACAGAGACAGAGAAAATAAGTGAAGCGATAGTCTGGCAGGCGACCGATTTACCAAGTTTTCAGCACGAATGAATTTCAACTTTACTGCTGCTACATTAATACATGTACAGCAAGTCGTCATGGATCTGTGTACGTGAAAAAACTTTTTCCTCTGTAGCTAGCTTTGAACTCTATTTTGATGAATTCATTTTCAAAACGTAGTACATTCCTACGTGTATGTTAATGAATATTATACCAATACATTCCATGATAGTACTCTTACTTCTATATTTGAGTTTAAAGTTTGCGGAATTATTTATATATAATGAATACACAAAACTAATAAATGTTTTTGTTTATAATTTGCAAATCATGACACATTGCTTTAATAGTATAAATCAATTTAGATTGACTTTTAATTACATTGCAACTAAAACCAAATTCTGCACCAACTCGTAAACGGTGTTTTTAAATTAAAATTGATTTTTTATATTTGATCATAAGCAGTACCCACAAAAAATAGGAGAAAAAAATTTTTTTATTTTACTTTTCTAAGAAAATGCTCGTGTGTATAAAGTAAATTTAATATTAAAGTTGACATAAACAGTTTAAACCTAAATTAAGTTAATTTACTCATATTCTATTTATAGCCCTGCAAGGTATAATGTCCACATTTATGGCACGCTTTTCGCGGTGGCATTATGTCGCTTTTTGGGTCATCGCAACTTCGCTTCACATTCGCTACACTCGTGTGCTAACCTGACTTCTCGTTACCAGAAAGTGCGACTTTTGCATCGGAAAAGGGGGCATAAATGTAAACTTAGCATAGTACTATAAAATTGCGTACAATACTCGTGTCATTGGGACAATTTTCGACCAAGCTCGTTGCGCTTGGGCCCTAAACTACGCCGTGCCGAAATGTGTTACTTATGCCACTTGTATCGTAAATTTCTCAAATTTCGACTATTATAATAAATGTTGTAAATTTTTTTTATCTATAAGATGTAAGTTTTCATCGTACTTTATGTAAGGGGTGTGGTCTCTGGCTCGTGTTATAATCTTTCGTTTTGCAGAAAAAGTATTATGTAGCCCCGAAGCAGAAAAGTATCTCTTTAAATTCGGAGTCAAAAAAGTGCTTAGTTTCTATTACTAGCATAGGACTTAAGTGCGTTATTTCCTTCAAATATAAAAAGATACAAGTAAACGAGTAAAATTATAATGACAGTAAATGCGGTGCCAATTTGAAAATGTATCAAAAAGATATGGTACATGGTAGTGAGAAACCTCACTTCTATGACCAAGTCAACACTTCGCCGATGTCTTCGTCGGCCTCTTCAGAAATGAAGATGCTGACTTACAGTTATAATTAGTTTTGAAAACTTAATCGAACAAAAGAAAGTAAAGAGATACTTTTCTAATGCGGGGTGCCAATATATACATAAGTTGCATACAATATTTTATGACACACTCTTAAAAGTAGCAGGGAAATTGTGACTTTTAGTTTAGAATTTTTTAAAGAATTCTTCATGGTACTCAAGCGAAAATAACTTTTCAGCTCTGCGGTCAAAACGTAAATAGTAGATTACTTCCCCATACCTTTGAGGAAAAACTCGGCTTCACCTCGGCTGTTAATTACAATACGTTCTTTAATTTTGCAAAGTAATTTTTAATGACTTGATGTTTTCTTACTTTTGAATTGATTTAAGATCGACTTTCATGATGTGTTGGTTGAAATTTAATCTTGTTTAAATTTGAATGGAGATTACAACATTTTGCAACAAATTGATATCATGCACATTAGGGTGTCCGTTATTGTTTGTATTGCCTCTCTTCCTCTCTCCACCTAGATTGGACTCATAATTCTCTTCCGATGAATAGTTTCATGCAAGATATTATGAAAAATATCATAAAGTGAAAAGATGAGTAAATTTAAGAATTCAAGGAAGGTAATTTATGGGTCCGATCGTCTCGCCCGTGGTTGTGTTTGTGACCATTGACGTTCTGGATAAATGTACGCAACTCTGGTGCTATAGCTTAAATGGTTTGCTCTGAAAGTTATGAGAACGACTGAAAACGCAAAAGATGGAAAAACTTAAGAGATAAAGAGTAGGAAAAAGGCTCATGTAAACAGCTATATCTTGATTAAAAATTTAAATTTTGGAACTTAAAAAAATTATATGCAAAGGGAAAGAGAAATTTTACTAAAAATGAAGTATACATATGGGTAATTAAAAAAAGTTTTTTTAAATAATCGTGTGCACGTATGTCACCGATCTTGACGTGCTTTTGGTATGTTATAGTACATGGTAAAAAGGTCCGAAAACCAAAATTTTAGACCCGCTCCTCCCTCTTATCCCCCACCCCGCTATAAACGTCTATTTTCGATCTATATTTATTCTGAAGGACTGAAGTAATTGAAAAAATTCATAAAAATACTTTTCAACAATTCAAACAACCTTGAATTTTTTCAGATTTTTTGAGTGTTTCAGGCCTTCAGATAAAATCATTGAAAATTTTGAAAATTAATATACGGCGCCACGATGCAATACAAAGTCCAAACTTTTTTTTACTAACTTTTGGAATCAAAATACATAACCTCACATTTTTTCAGATTTTTTTAGAGAGGACACTGACGTATAGAGTCGAAAAACACCCTTTTTTAACGAAAATAATTTTTTTAGGGTGATACGAAGTCCTCCTCATTTTCTTTATCGAAATACATTACCTTGAATTTTTCAAATTTCGTATTAATATTAATAAAAAATTATTATATTAATATTATAATTATACATTATAATATATTAATTTTCAAAATTTTTCAATGATTTTATCTTGAAACCTGAAGCACTCAAAAAATCTGAAAAAATTCAAGGTTGTTTGAATTGTTGAAAAGTATTTTTATGAATTTTTTCAGATTTTTTAATTACTTCAGGCCTTCAGAATGAATATAGATCGAAAATAGACGTTTATAGCGGGGGGTGGAAGATAGGGGGGGGGCCTAAAATTTTGGTTTTGGGACCTTTTTACCATGTACTATAACATACCGAAAACGCGTCAAGATCGGTGACATACGTGCGCACGATTATTCAAAAAATTCTGAGCCTTACCCATATATATTTTTTATTATAAGGTACTTATGAGCCATTAAATTTAATTTTCATTTGAATAAGGTTTACCTTTGGTTTCCCCGTCGAATAATACGACGGATGCGTGGTCATCTGGTTTTTATAATTTTTTCATCATTTTTAGCACTAAGAATCCAATTTCAAGTTTTTTTCCTTTTAAAGTACGTGTAAACTTGAAACCGTTTAGGGACAGCCTAAATCCATTTTTTCATCACTTTTATACCTGCTTTCTCATTTCCTAGTAAAATAAAATACATCTATGTGGGAGAAGGGCGAGAGTAGAGAATATTAACAAATCGGGAAATAACATAATATACAGTATAATTTAAAAAGATGAAATGGTCTCCTCAAAGCCTTCTCTCTTGATGATTTTGAAGGTACAGCTTAACACTTATAATAATATTAAAAAAACGTTTATTTACATTGCAGCACCTTCCGTGAGTATAATAGACGCCATGGGAGAATTACTGAGAGACAAATATTACGAAGCTGACAGTACCATAGAGCTACTGTGCGTCGTGCGTCACATAGCCATGCAAATGCAGTACAGTGTTGTCCAGTGGCTACATGGTAACCGGACCTTAAATTATGACACCACCAGGGGGAATAAGGTAATTTTAAATGTGGAATTGTGTTAATAAGAAAATGCTTTCGATGTTAATCTATCCACAACTGGATAGATAAAATAAAATTTTTTGAATAAGTTTCGCTACAGCAGTCGAGTTCCCTGTGAAGTAAAGCCAGGCGTAATATTTAATTAATAAATTCATTATTATGATGTATAATACCATCGGCCTTGAAAAGTAAGCATATTTAAGACATTTAAAGTTGCCTGTCGTCAGATACTGAGCCATTGGATAGTCAATTTAGTTTTATGAACCATTAACTACGAACGCGACCTCCAGCTAAGGATAGGATCTATTTTGACTACTTGTATGTTCAAATAAGTCAAAATTATTATTAAAAATAATAGGACATGAGTAAGACGACAGCAAGTCTATTTATATCCAATTTTAAAAGTTAAAGATCTGTGGTATTATAGAAATTTAATGTACTATTTTTATGCATCTTACGATAAGAAATACGTTTAAATCAAATATAAGGAAAATTTTTTATGCTTTTTTTTCAAAAAAACATTTTTTCCTTTTTTTACAACCCAGTCCTATAAATATAAAGTTGATATACATTGTAATGTTAATTTCTTTAGGCCGTTAAATCGATTAACTTGCATTTCCTTTTAATAAAAAAAGAACCTGTAATCGAACATTTATTTTCAAAGTAAACCTTTTAAATTCAAGTTACAATTGAAAACTCGAAAAAACTACACAAATCTCAAGTGTCTTTGAAAACAATAAGAATTTTGGTGTAAATATTGAGTCCTAATGTAAATAAATTGGCACTAACGATGAAAATACTTTTTAAATGAAAAATACCAGCCGTTATTTAACAATTGAATGCATTGAGAATCTTGGTTTTATTTTTTTTTCTTCATAATAATGAAATTTAAATAATCGAAACCTTAAAACATTGAAACTGTTAAAAAAAATTTGTATTATTTTAAACTATATTATTTATACTATTTTAGCATTTTTTATCTTATTTTTAGTGTAAAAACAAATTTAATGGAAGAGGGAGCTAACTCTACCCTTAGTATAGCGAGGGTTGGGCCAGCTGACAGTGGCAATTACACATGTGTTTTGACTACTATGCCGGATAAACCTGCAACTGTACATGTACACGTTTTAAATGGTGAGTGTAAGATAAAGAATTGAAAATCCTTAAATAATAGGTTTTCTCAAAAATATATTCAGTAAAATTAAATGGATTTTAAACATTCCATTGAAAATTATTATATTTCTGACAATCGTATTCATTCATATTCAAAAATCAAGTTTTTATAACGGTAGTTAGTTTTATTTTCCAGAAAGTTTTTATGAAAATTTAAAATAAGAAAAATGGTAAAAAATATTTCTCATTTAGCAGTGTTAACTAATTTAACTTGTTCGACCTTTTAAATTTGAATTAAGTATTGAATTTAAGACCAACTTTTATTGTTATTTATGCATTAAATACAAATTTATAATTAAAATTCATTTTTTTTTTTAAAAAGGTGACAAATCACTACCTCAATAAGTGCGTTGAGTAACTAAACTACCAAAAAATAAAAATTACATTACACAGAATACTCCGCCTAATTCATGAAATGCATAATTTCTTAAATCTAGACTAAAAATCGCCCAAAGCAGTTTGGGCTAGCAACAAAAAAAACTCGAAATTTTCGACTTTCACATGACTAAAATCTGTCTGCCTTTTCTGCCTTGGTTTCCTAAATTATGTATTTCATAAAAAAAGCGGGTCATATTCTATATGGTGCAGTTTTTAATTTTTCCGTTAGTTTAACAAATCAACAAAGGTTTCTGAACCCAAAAACCAAAATTTGGCTAAAAAGCGTCCATATAGAATATTATGCAACAAGTGGCGAGAGTGACAAACTTCTCAGTGAGACACGTTTTACATTAATTTAATATTAATTTAATTTGTAATTTAATAATAGTAATAGTAATTTAATAGTAAAGAAGTAATTCAATAGTAATTTAATAGTACATAATAGTAATTTATAATATATGAGCTATATCGCGTCAACTGTTCCCCCCTCTTTTTGATTTGATTTTTCATATTTTATTCTGCTTCCCAAGGGTGAATATAAAAAAATTGTTGAAACATGATTTTTTATGTAAAATTTGATGAGTAATTCAAATTTGATGTCAAAATTCATTTTCATAACCTCAAAATCCTAAAATTACCAAAAATCAGTCTCATAGCCAAAAATAAACATGTTCGTATCCAGCGATATGGCCAATAGTGTAATATGTTCATCGACTGATCCATAGCACCTTAATCCTAAATTTTGGTCATCGGCAGACAAACAGACTTCAGTATTGAGCATCATATGTATCAAGAATCAAGGAAAATTAGAGAAAAACCATGCTTTATTGACACGTATGATGCTCAATAATGAAGTCTGTTTGTCTGCCGATGACCAAAATTTAGGATTAAGGTGCTATGGATCAGTCGATGAACATATTACACTATTGGCCATATCGCTGGATACGAACATGTTTATTCTTGGCTATAAGACTGATTTTTGGTAATTTTAGGATTTTGAGGTTATGAAAATGAATTTTGACGTCAAATTTGAATTTCTCATCAAATTTTACATAAAAAATCATGTTTCAACAATTTTTTCATATTTACCCTTGGGAAGCAGAATAAAATATGAAAAATCAAATCAAAAAGAGGGGGGAACAGTTGACGCGATATAGCCCATATACAAGTGACATATAACACTTTCTGACGTAGCTATTGGGACCTACGCTGCGGTCGGGTCCTAAACTACGACGTGCTAAAAAGTGTTACCCATTATGGCACTTTTATAGTGAATTAATATTTTGAGAGGGTCAGTAGGTACATCCTATGAACCTTATAGGATAGTTCCGCAAAGTTTTGTTTATGTGGTAAAAAGTTGCGTTTATTTATCGATCCATTTACGTCATATGGACGTAACATGTGGATAGGTTATAATTAACTTTCTGGAGAATGAACTATTTAGAAATAATATTTAAATATATTTGAAAAATCTGGTTTATAAATTGTAATATTCATTGAAAAAATTAAATGTTTGATAATTCATATACATAGTAATTTTTTCCTTGCCAGTATTTTCAAATAAATGGACTTTCACAAAGTCACAGAGTTCCAAAATCTTTTCAGTGTTTTACCGTTATTTCAGGAGAAAGTTTAGCTGAGTTGCATCATGGTCGTGCCAGTAGCATGAATCATCCGAAAATAAATCCAAGCACATCAACTACGTTGCTGATATTACTTTGGTCTTTTCTAGCATGGATTGTACCTAGATGAAGAATTGCTATACTTACAGTAGCATCACTAATGTCTGTGTTGGAAACAAGTTATATCATACAGTGCATCAAGTAACTGAAACAATTGTTACTTAAAAAGACATTCACTTATGTACACACGTGGCGTTTTCGAAACTATGTGTAAATTGTATGAAGTCCCAATCATGCGCTATAAAAATTTTTAAATATATTGTATTAGATATCAGAATTACGTAGGTATCAATAAAATGAATGTGAATATGAGAAGTGACAGTTGATGTAGGCTTCAAGTAGTAAAGTGAAGTCATAAAATGTGGTTGAATACATTTTTAGAGAGCGAATGTTGACATTTTTAAAAATGTAGAAAACAATATATTATTATTAAGGAGATGATAGAGTCAGCCAAAAAATCAAACTCATTTTCAGAAACTTTTACTGGAATTTGTTTTTTTTTTTTCAGACTGCATGGGGACTTTGATTTGATGTTCTATAGAGAACCATAGAACCTTTTAAAAAAAGGATTGGGGTAGGTTTGAAAAAAGTAGATTGAAAATTTGATTTTGGGCCGGCTTTGTCATCGCTTTAATGAAAGATCATAATTTAAGTTGTGAAAAATTTCTCATATGTTTAAATTACGAAACAATTTTGTACTATATAAATATTAATATTATATTAAATATAAAAAATATGTGAGAAAGATGCATGATCGAATAATAATTTTGTAAATTCTAAATATTGATTTTGTGTTGGTTAAAAAGTCAAGTTCAAAAATGTTCTATAATAACATACACTAAGTCGACTCTAATTCTGTTGCGTGAAACATAGTGGTGAAACTTGTACAAACACAGGAATTTCCGGTGTTCTACCTGACAGAATTGATATCCACTTAGTGATCATGCCTACGATTGAGCATAACAATAAATACAATTTTTTCAATATTTTTTCTCGGTACTTTGTTACTTTTACAAATATTTAATTCCTCCACTTTTCCCTCCCTAACAAGAAGACCACCCGAACTGTGTGTCATGGATTTGCTCCAAAAATTTTTAAGGTCTCCTGGTGCCTAATAACGAAGCTTTTTGTGCTTACTTTAATTTCATCAAGCTTTCATCAATGCCTTTGGAATGTTTTCAATATTAAAATTATTTCCAATAAAGCATCTATGATAGTTTAGGCAAGCTTTCTGAAAAATTTCAATGAAACTTCCAAAAATACTTGATAAACCTTTGTAATCTTGGCCAAAATTTTTGGAAACTTCCATGGAAACTTCCCGTACATGCGTTCGGACATGAATGGAGTAAGGATAGGCATTGCTGCACGATGTCAGGTCCCAATGCAAACCGAAATGTTGCAAAAATTACTCCAAAAAATGAGCGTAAATTTCGTTCCGGTAGCTCCTATAGATTTCTCAGAATGTTGTAAAGAGTGAGGAAAAACATGATTTTTCGAGAACCCGAAGCCGAATCACTGAATTTTCAACTACAAAAATGTATCGTACAAAAATTGCTGTATCTCGGCGAAGGCCGTTTCAAAATCTAAATACGGCATTGGAAAGGTGAGACAAAAACCTATCAAACACTGCTTTGACATTTTTTCCATAGGTGATTGTGTTGAGCCATTTTTTTGAAGAAACAAATACACTTTTCTCGATTTACGCAAAAACCATGTTTTTTGGCACCAAATTGCTCATAACATCTGAAATAATGTACAAAGCTCAATTTTTACGCTGGGTTCAAAACGGTCTAAAAATCTGGTATCAAAATACGTGTCGCTCATAGTTGTCAATTTTTTTTTGGGGTTGGCTCAAACATTCAAAGACATAAAATAGATTGTCAAATCTTATTTAAATCGGAAATCAAAACTCGTTGAGCGACCAGTAAAAATTATTTGAATGTGTTATGTCCGGGATTATTTATTAAATAATACCCGAACACTTATCTTATTCTAACTGCACCAAAATCTGAGATACACGTTTGAGGTTTGACACAAGACTTTTATTATAGATTTTGCACTTATAAAATGGATATTATATCTTTCGTTACACTTTTAGTTATAATGTACCACGCGATTGGCTCAGCGATAGCTCAGTTACAAAAACTAGGATAAGGAGTTTGCGCGTGCAGACCGCAAGATGTTAGTGCGTCTATACGAGCGAGCCGAGAGCCGAGATTACAAAGGTGCGCGCTATATATAATAAATGTTGAATCCCGAATTACAGTGGGGCGATATTGGAAGAATACCCGAATTCGCGTAAGCCATCCCGTGACTAGCGCGTGGTATGATAACCCGTAACTTACATCATTCTTTTTATTACCCCCTTATTTTGCACGTTCATTGTTATATTACGGTCTACAGAAACGTTATATCGAAAAACTCGTGGCCGAGAAACAACTCGACGAGACTCGATTTTTCGGATATAACAAATGCATTAAATTTTTTTTGGGCTTCATTTTTAGGCATATGGAAGAGATTAAGATTGTAAAATCGGGGTTTGAAAACCTTCGATTTTTCAATCAGTCTAATATATATAATATATATATATATATGGTCAAATCCCAAAAAAAATGCCTAGTGGCCCGGACCCCCGCAAATTGTTTCAAGGGGTCCTAAGAGTGAGAAAAAACGCGTGAACATGAAATTTGAAGATAGGTAATTTTTTTTTGTCACTCTAGTGTTTTTAGATGCCAAAAAGTCATTTTTTCACGCAAATACGACTTATTACTCGATTTCCAAGTTGTTGAAAAAGTATTAAAACTCATCCAAAAAAAAGTAACTGACTGCTGTATTCGATAGGAAATTTTCCCAGCTTTCCGATGGTATTATTAGATTTTCTGAAATATGCCATTTTCACCGAGACAATCGCCATCAAACATTGAGAGCTAAATATCTCGAAAAATTCAGTACGGAAAAAGTGAACTTTTGGTTTATTTTTGATTTTTTCTTATGAAAATTGAATATTCGGAAAATCTGATACCACCATCGAAAAGCGAAGGAAATTTCCTATCAAAAACTTATCTTCATATATTTTTTGAGTGGAATTATAATTCGATGCAAGTGAATTTTGACTGCTCTGTTCTCCGTTTTCTGTTCTCGAGCTGTTTTCAGAGCGGTCTTTTGAGGTTTTTAGCGTTGCACTGCTCGCTACAATCGAAATTCGCTCGTAATTCGACTGAAAATGTAAATGAAGATATTTTGATAGGAAATTTCCTTCGCTTTCGTGGTATCAGATTTTCCGAAATATTCAATTTTCATAAGATAAAATCAAAAATAAACCAAAAAGTTCACTTTTTTCGTACTGAATTTTTCGAGATATTTAGCTCTCAATGTTTGATGGCGATTTTCTCGGTGAAAATGGCATATTTCAGAAAATCTAATAATACCATCGGAAAGCTGAAATATTTCCTATCAAATACAGTAGTCAGTTACTTTTTTTTGGATGAGTTTTGATACTTTTTCAACGACTTGAATATCGACTAATAAGTCGTATTTGCGTCAAAAGATGACTTTTCGGTGTCTAAAAACACTAAAGTGACCAAAAAAATTACCTATCTTCAAATTTCATGTTCACGCGTTTTTTTCTCGCTCCTAGGACCCTTAGGAACAATTTGCGGGGTCTGGGCCGCTGGAAATGCAAAAAAATTTTCCACTTTTTTTTGTTAACGAAACTGCATTTCATGTTGGGATTCGAATATATGAGCAGTTTTTTTTACTTTTTAGTGAGTTTTGTTAGGAGGGTTCACGGATCTGCCCCAAAATTTAGTATGTTATTTGGGTATATGAAAATAGCCTTCAGGTAAATTTTCAGTCCTCTCGGGATGCTAGGGCCCAACATTGGGCCCCTCAAAGGTCTAAAATGAGCTCTTTTAACGTAATTTTGCATATTTTCAAATAGTCGTAGCTCGGTACCGAAGCATATTTTAATCCAGAGGTCGCACTCTTTAAATCAAGACATGTACTTTTCATAAAAAAATTATGCAGAGCTAGATAACCACACCCCCGATTATGGGGTGGCATTGAAGGGGACGAAAAATAGCAAAATTGTCTTTTTTCAACGTTTTTTAAATGAATGTAGAATTTGATTGGATTGAAGTAATGATATCTGTACTATCTCATTCAAAAGGTATTTTTATTACCTTTAAATTGACGTACTTAGATTTAAGACTCGTTCAAGAACGACGGAGATACAGCCATTTAAAAATATCCTAATAACGAAAAGTACCATTTTTTCAAGATTTCCATTGGCTGTAACTCCAGTCTAGTCGAATGAATCTTCACAAAATTTTGTGCGGAAGTAGTTGATTATATGTAGTTTGAAGCCCTGTAGGTTAGGATCTTGTTTCTTGACTCTATAACCGAGAACGATGCTCCTGAAATCCGATATTTTAGCCTTTATATGGGCAAAATACATTATAAAGAGGGCGGCAAAACTATATGGTAACTCCTGGAATTATCGCAAAGTAAGCATTAAAAAAAAAATCAAAAGTCTCATATCAAACGTATTATTTGACGAGGAACCCAATGGTGACCTTGCATTTGACCTTGAACATAACCTCTAAGCTACAGCGAACGAAAATCGATGTTTCATACGCGACCCCATTTTTTATTTCAGATTTGGAGAGAGCGAAAAATTTCACGTTTGAATACGTATTTTGTTTTTTTTTTCAAGGTCATTTTACGGGCGCCACAGTTCGAGATTGAACTTTTTATCTGAGCTTAATATTAGGTTAAATGGGAGATTCATTTTATGTAACTTTTACATTTTCTAAATATAATTTCCTTTCTTTAACCTCCACTCTAACTTTCTGTTATAAGCAAACCCCGTTTTTGCCTAAGCAAAAACAGAAATGCATACGATTTTAGGACATAAACGTAATGTCTAACATTTTTTAGGCAAAACCAGCAATGCCCAACCGATTTTAGGCATTTTTGTGTAGTCTCTTTTGTGATCTCAGTTGGAAATGATATGACTGACATAAATACTAATTAGTACCTACGTTACTGATATATGCCGCTTTAGACAGTTCGAAAATAAATAATTTACCTGAGCTTAATTTTAAGGTTAAATAGGGGTTTTATTTGAATCTGTTGCGCCACCAAAATTACAATGAAAAAAAAACACAAAGGCACATTTGGATGTAAAATTTCCCGCTACTTTCAAATCTGCAACAAAAAAGGGAAGTCACCGTGTCAAAAATCAATTTGGGTTCACTGTAGCTTTGAGGTTACGCTCATCAAGGCCAAATTCAAGGTCACACCATTCGATTCCTTGTCAAAAAATACGTCAGTTAGGAGGTTTACGATTTTTTTAAAACACATCTTGTGAGAATTTAAAGGGGTTTCCATAGTTTTGTCGCATTTTGTATGTTTCTATTTTCTTTAAAACTTCAAACCTACCCATGCGGGTCTCTGATAAATTAAAATTTTTTTTATGACTTCAAATTCAAGGTCTGGATGTCAACTTTCAATCCAATGTATGGAAGTTTTAAGATTGGCAATACTTGAAGATAATTTAGTGAAAAAAAAATTTCGAAAAAACGGCTATTTTTAAAATTAAGTTAATTTGAAAAAATTAAAAAATCACCTTGGGGCATGGGTTAAAATTTTTTAAATGAGCCCAAATTTTTAAGAGAAGTATTTTTTTGATACTTTGAAACTTTTGAAGGGGTGTCCCGGATAATTTGAAAAATCGATTTTTATATTGTCAATCTAATGTCACTTATCTGAAATTGCAAGAGGAATACTAGACGTCTTTAAATGCATGGATGAAAAATAGTTCAGATAGTTGACCAAAATCCATCACAGTGAGTGATTGTTATAGTACCAAACCTACCGTGTTCTACCGAAAATATGCCGTACGCCAAAAATAAGCCATGGTCGAATTTTCGAGTCTCAAAAGAATATAAGGCATATTCCTAAAATACAACATAGATTTTATTTATATATATATAGTTTAGTTAAATGTTAATTGAGTCAGGACAGTCATGGAATCAAATACCAATCTTATAGCATTTTGCAAAGAAAAGCGTTTAGAATATTGATTGGTGCAAAAATGACGGAGTAAATATCTGAGTCTAGCTATTAGAGTAGAATATGGACATGGCGAGAATGACGTTTCAAGTGTTGCAACAGTTTACGAATAATATAAGTCATGTTCCAAAAATAAGGCGTATGCGTTTTTTTTTACAAAAAAAAATAAAATATGAGACATGGCATTTTCGGTAGAACACGGTAATGTTAACAAAGCTAAGTCTTGAGGAATATGTATAAAGTTCGAATAAAAATATGGTTAATATAATATAGGAATCAATATGGAATTATTAACAAACAATGCAACAGTCAATGATACCAATTATTTTATATTCAGTTTCATCTTTTTTGTTGCAATCTTCTTTTCTTAAAGATTGGAATTAGATTTTTATTAATATAAATAAAGCTAGTCAGGTTCTATTTATTAAAATGAAAAATTAATGTTTATCGATTACATGACATAGAAAGTAGCATCATAGAATCAATAAGGCCAGTAGACTCTGATATTAGTTTTATGCTAATAAATTAATAATTGATAATAACTTTACGACTAGTTAGTCATTCACGAGTTGCATTGTATCAGTTCACGAAAATGCCTAAAGTTAATTAGGCATTGCTGGTTTTGCTTAAAAAATGTTAGGTATCGCGGCTATTGCCTAAAAAGTTGAGGAATTTCCTAAACTTTTGAAGGCATGGCGGTTATGTCCTAAAATCATAGGCATTTCTGTTTTTGCCTGTAACATCACGATACACTAAAAAAACTACCTATTGCTCTAGAAATCTCTAGATATCACATCTATATACATATCAATATCTCCTCTCTATTTTTCATAAATCAAATGTTATTTTAAATAATTAATAGAAATAATATTTAACACATTTGTTTATTACTTGCTAAGAATGAAGAAAAAAAATCGCTGAGAAAAAATTAAAAAAAAATTCCTCCACCGTGACATGCTCCCTGATTGGGGAACATTGCCGTGACCAGGATTCGAACCTGGGTTACTACGGCCACAACGTAGGGTCCTAACCACTAGACGATCACGGCTACTGGAGAAGATACTAATCTGAGCTTGGTAAATTCATATAAATACGTGTGGTTTAAAAAACCGGTTTCGAGTACTGGTTAATATACTTTCATTGAAATTAATATGCTATGGTAACACATGCGAGCAAGCGGATAAACGAGTACACAAAAAATAAATACAAATCGTCACATAGACAATCGGCAAAATGATATCTGCAGTATACTCAGCACCTTTCGGGAGAAGGGGAGAGTGATATCGGATCTGGTCTTTCGAAACTAGAATTCCGAAATCATAATTGTTAATAATCACGAAATTATTATAAGCTTGATCCAAGGCTAAAAAATAAGCTCTCGATAGCGCGTACCAACCAGCATAATATAATATAATAGATTGTTTTCGATTTGCAAAATGAATGCATGATTTTCCATCAAACTGCGAATATGTATATGGCCGATTCTCTGTCAACTCAACCGGTCAACTTTTTTTTTCTATATCTAATATGATGAACACATTGTTTGGGATGTCAGGATTGTACAAAAAATTTATAGAGCGATTGGAGCCTTCTATCACCCTTATTCATAATTCCAAAGTTAGCCTTTTTCGCATTTTTCCGTAATTTATCAAAGATCGCAAATATTTCATTAAGCTCTAGCTCAGTGTAGAATGACTCAAAAGTAAAAGTGCACCGGAGCTTTTTTCTTAGAATCATCCAAATTTTCAGAAAAAATGGGCCCCGTAGCGATCTGAGCACTCTGGAGGCTTCTACAATAGAAATAATCAAGAAAAAAACAAAAAACACAAAATCTAATCGTGTATGATCCGGACTTTCCTTTCCCAAACTATTTAAAAAGCTTCCTGAACATGTCAACTACTCCCTTGTAAGTTTTTATAATGATTTGAGCATTATTACGCTCTGGAGACGCTAATATGTATCGAAAAACGTGCAAAAAAGACCCCTAAACAAGTATAGCCTTAGATCTTTACATGTTACACATGCTAGGCAAACTCAACCTCAAACATAAGTACATAAACTTAAAGAGCACAAAATTACCTTTAATTTGGATATATAAAAGCTTTCTAAGTCCTCTAGAACTTAAGATACAGCTGTTTGAAGTTTCACTGAGAATTAAAGCATTGAATCTGTCATTTTCATAGACCAGTCGACATGATACTTGGATGTTCAGTAAAACTTCAAATAGCTGTATCTTCGGTTCTAGAGGACTTAAAGAGTTTTTGCATATACCAAATTAAAGGTAATTTTGTGCTCTTTAAGGCTATATAATTACTTTCCAACAAAAAAGCTCATGTGCCTTTTTACTTTTGAGTGATTCTACACTGAGCTAGAGCTTAATGAAATATTTGCGATCTTTGATAAATTACGGAAAAATGCGAAAAAGGCCAACTTTGGAATTATGAATAAGGGTGATAGAAGGCCCCAATCGCTCTATAAATTTTTTTTGTATATTCCTGACATCCCAAACAATGTATTCATCATATTAGATATAGAAAAAAAATTTTGATTGGTTGAGTTGACAGAGAATCGGCCATATATTAAATTGACATTACTGATTGACATTTGAATTTTTTTATAATTGTGTCTCCATTAAGGCAAAGATTGCCGAAATAATTTTTTTCAAATGTACTTTTATAAAGATACCAGCAAAATAATCTCGGACAAGTTTATATTACTGTCTACTATTTAATATCCAAATAAAAGCTTATTTTTAATATAAACTTTAAAAAACCTTACTTTAAGGGGACCTCCCTCCTCCACATTGAAAAAAAAATGTTTTTTCAAAGATTTTTTTTAATATAATAAAATGACGTATCTTAATGAAACTTTTTATACATAATTTCTTGATCTTATACTACATAAAAAAATTTTTTTATAATTTTTTGCCATCCAGTGTCGTCTGTTATAATTATTTCAAAAAAACACGAAAAAACCGCGGCAGGAACGTTAAGAAAAAACCATCAATTTTATCACCTAAAATTTTAACACAATAATCTGTCCATGTTACTGCTCAGAATGAACCAGAAAGAAAATCATTGGTTAAAAAATAAAGATATTGTGGCGTTTTTTCGAAAATCGAACTTTTTTTTTCGATAATTGTTATATCTCCAAAATATTATGCCGATTTTTTCCATTCTAGTTCATTCTGAGCAGTAACATGGGCAGATTATTGTGTTAAAATTTCAGGGTGATAAAATTAATGATTTTTTCTTAAGCGTTCCCGCTGTGGCTTTTTTTCGTGTTCTTTTAAAGCAATTGTAGCAGATGAAATGTGGCAAAAAATTATAGAAAAACTTTTTTATATAGTATCAGGTCAATAAAGTATGAATAAAAGTTTTATTAAGATATGTCGTTTTATCCTATTACAAATAAATCTTTGAAAAAACATTTTTTCTTTTAATTTGGAGGAGGGAGGTCTCCTTAAATTCATTCTTCTTAAAATCGATGTCCTTGATTCATGATTGAATGAAGGAATTGAGATAAAAATGATAGATCCCTGGCAGAATGTATATGGGTAAGACTCACATCTTTTTATTATTGGCTGAAATAGAAGAGTTATAACTATTATATTTAATTGATCAATATTAAAGTTTTAGTTATTTTATATTAGTGGTCATTTATAAAAACGTAGAATCTATTTAAGTGAAACTTACACGAAATTCTAGAGATTTCTAAGGTTATTTCATTCATCTGTGTTCATTGGTTATTTCAGGTCGTATACGAATTTTCCCCTCAATAAACAAACCTTCATAGAATATTTTTCACGAGGAAGCCCTTTGCCAATGTATCGACAGAGGTTATTTATCTTGACTATGCGAATAATAATCAAACCAATTCCTATTAAAATATGAAATATCTTACTTTTTATACAAGGGTTGAAACATAATTTACGCTTCAAAAAAGTAATGGTGGTATCAGTTTTTCGAAAAAGTTTTATTCATAGATATCTCATAAAAGTTATGAACAATGAAGTACCAAAAAACGTGGTTTTACGGACGAATTCTGACCACGCGTTATCGTTATGAAGGGATGCTGATTGTTGTGGATCCATTACTTCATCGATTGGTAGGTCGAGTGGATGTTCTTCGAAATCAGATAGTATTGATTCTACGTCGGAAGCCATTGCATTAGTATACTCGTCATGTGGTTTCAAACCGGCAAGAATTCCATTTATCTCCGGCGGAGTTGAATGATTTTGTTAACTAAGAATTGTTATTATAAAACACATATAATTACAGAATATGTGAAAGTATGTTTCCACTAGGAAGATCATAAACGATGTCCATGTCAAAAAAACGTGGGTCGTACAAAGTATACTGCATTTGAGTGCAACATTTATTTCCAATTAATCTTGATCTCAATCGATCAATTTCTAAATCTGTCAGTGGACGGGGACATGGTTTCAGATGTTCTTGAGGCACTTTTTGATGTCGCATGGCCCATATGTTTTTTGACGATTGTACGGATATCTATCACATTTAAATGAATGCCCACTTTAGCTCGATAATACCCTGTATATTCATCCGTAACCCATTTGTAATTTGTACCGCTGTTATGATAAGAAAGAATTTTCATGCTACCATGGCCTAAAATTCGCCTTTCGCCCCTGCACGCATAAACAGAAACATAATTTTTCTTTCGCCTATGCGCGTCAATCTAAGTTACCGGAAAAAAATGACATATCTCGCGTCTCTGGTTACCGATTGTTCTGTCATAACCTGCTCAATATAATATTCGCAAACGTGATACGACTACGATAAAAAATTGATACTAAATAATAAATTAAATAATGAATCCTGACAATTTTTCATCGGATGAAAGTTCCGACGAAGAGGAGATATTTCGTGACTTCGATAAAGAAGCTCAGTTGGTGATCGCGTCCAAAACCTTGCCCAAAAAATCGGCGGACCGTTACAATTTAGTATACGAAGCATTTTTATTATGGAAAACAGAGAATAAGACTAAATCGTTCGAAGAAAATGTTTATTTTCTTCGAACAATGTGTTATTTCAATGATATGCAGAAAAAAGTGTGTCCTTCTACACTATGGAGCATTTGGTCAATGATAAAAAAAGCTTATTGTCATTAATAATATAGATATAGGTAAATACTTAAATTTGAAGAGTATCCTAAAAAATAATTCGAAAGGTTATAAACCAAGAAAATCGATGACTTTGAGTTGGGACGAAGTCTTGAATTTTATAAACAACGCACCAGATGATCTTTACCTAGATAGAAAGGTATTTGTGAATAATTTTTGTTGTTTATTTATAACATCTATTTTCGATACTTATGATTGGTATGCATTATTTAGGTTCTATTGATTTTCGGCATCTGTGGGGCCTTACGATGTGCTGAGTTCGTCAACATTAAAACCCATCATGTTGAAGACTTGAAAACTAAATTTTTGGTCAGTGTTCAAGACACAAAAACCTATATAGATCACAGCTTTGTCATCGGATCGTTATTTTATTCTTAAGTCAAACAGTATATATTGTTCAGGCCTGAGGGTGAGTTTAGCGATGGATTTTCCATCCAATTCCTCCATGCCAAATGCACTCGTCAAGTCATCGGAAAAAATAAAGTTGGATCAACACCCTCACTCATTGCTACTTTTTTGGAATTGAATGAACCGAAGAGATACACAGGGCACTGTTTCCGCAGAACCGCTGCTTCATTATTGTCAAACTCGGGAGCAAATATGAATATGATAAAGCAGTTAGGAGGTTGGCGTTCTGATTCAGTAGCTTCAGGATACATAGCTGATTCTATGAGAAGCAAAAATTTAATTTTTGAAGGAATTGTTAATAATAACGAAGGTAATTTACTTTCAAGTTCATCAGCGACTACTGAAACTACTTTGTCGAGGCCATCGACGACTACTGGAAGTACGTTTTCGTGATCATCGTCCGCTACTGAAAATACGTTGTCAAGACCATTAACGAGTAAAAATAATTCGTGTCAAATTTCAAATGACGAAGTGGTTGAAAACATTGAAATTACTGATTTACAACTTTGTTACGAAGATTTTTGCGAAGAGTTTAATGATTCATCTGAATTATTACATGAAAACGTCCACCCACCAAACTTATCAGTGAATTTTAAAACTGCAAATGATAAGTTATTGCCACCTCCTTTGCCTTCGAATAAGCCACAAGCACCACGTAAAGTGTTTACCTCAAAAGCACCGGTTAAACTCTCTTTCAAGGAAAAAAGCCCGCCACAATCTAAAATAATTAGATTAGAAACAGCGTTGGATAGTGTAAGCCCGCCACAATCTAAAAGAATGAGATTAGAAAAAAATCTGACTCCGAATCGATAAGCAACTCGTCAACGCAAAATGCACTCCATAAAATCATCGATTCTGCTGTAACATTTAATAATTGCACTATTCATAACATTGTTATTCATAATCATCATCATAATGATAAATAATAATTACTTGTGTTCAAATAAATATTTTATGAATATTACGTTAAAAAAGTAATAATAATTGTAATCGATTAATAATAATTATATAATAATTATAAACGATTTTGTTCAAATAAATATTTTATGAATATTACGCTACGCTTTGGCTTAATTTTGATATATTTTTTAAAACGAGTACATAAAAATATAAAATCAAATATATCTTGCTCATGGTTTTCAAGCAACCGCTAACCAACATCACTCGCTTCGCTCGTGTCGTTAATGTTAGCCGTTGCTAAAACCCTTCGCTCGGCGCCGGGACCAAAGTTTTGTGCATGTCGGGTTGCATATCAATATCATGATAGCTATTGAAAATCAAACCTAACCACGCATGGATAAATTTTAAATCATTTGAATCGTTTAAACCACGAATTTTCGGCCCGATAGCATGAAAAAAGTATACACCACTCGTGACAAAATTTGATCGTTCGACCTGGCGAAGATTTTGTCCCTCGGCTTCGCCTCGGGGCATAATCTGCGCCGGGTCGAACGATCAAATTTCGTCCCTAGTAGTGTAATATACTATTTCAATGTCACATGTAAAAATAAATATATTCTCTTTGAACACATTTCATAAAAATAATTATTAATTATTCGAAACACGCAAGCAATAAAAATTTATACATGTATATTTTACTTACAAATGATGTAAAAAATCAGCATACTAAAAACAGGTGATACACAGTATGGTTGTAATAATTTAACGTCTGTCCCGTGAAAGATCGCCATCATTGATTCAAATTTGTTGCGACGCAGTATTTGAGCAGATAACCGGTTTACTTTTATAATCGCCTCAGGAACTTCGGGAAAATTACAACCATAATTAATTTTTATGATATAATGATTGAAACGAAAATTTAATTCACGCGATTGTGCGTACAAATTCGTGTATAGGATGTCGATGAAAGGACAACTGTCGATTAATTAATATCAACAGATGACAATATAATACATTGTAATAAGACGAACGTAGCAACATATCGCTGTATACACTGAGAGAAAAGAAGTATAGATCGAATGGTTTTTCAATACATTAATTTTATGATTGACACAAGGAGTTACGTTCACTTCGCTATTGTTGTCAGACTTATCATTTGCGACTGCCTTGACAACGGTTAGATTTGTTTATAATAAATACTCTTGATAGTTATTGATTTGTGGAATATCAAGGACGGATTTTGCTTTAAAGATTCAATTTTACAACGGATAATTTTGTTAAAAATTTTTTGATGGAGCGGAATTTGGGTCAATTTATTGATAGATTTGCAAGTTAGTTTATGTATTTTAAAAACACGCTATCCTGCTGAAAAAAAACATATGAGAAATCATGTGAAAAATCATATGATCAATCATATGATGAATGATATGATTTCGATTATGAAAACCCGAAAAAAAACAACTATCACAACAGGATCATTCAATTCAATTTATGTTAAGGTGATGCCGCAGCCAACCTCGCGGTGTATTGTGTACAGTGCTCAGTCGATAATACCGTTCAAAATAATATAAAACTAAAAAAACCTACAGATGGCGCTGTCAGTACTACATGATTTACCAGCGATTTGATGTTCGCAGACTCATAAAATCAATAGATGGCGCTATAAGTGTCATCTATTGTCATTTCTTGGTCAAGAATTAAAAAACATTATATCAATTTTAATGCCTTGTCATTATATTAAAACAATTACATTATAATTAAAATAAATTTCGTGACGAAACATTTTATACTTCATTAAAAGCACGACGAGGAATGAAAAGTCGATATTAACAAATATCGTACATTTTGAGGTTATGTTCAAATTTGGATTATATTGGATTCTTATAATTTTTTGTTGTGACAAACATGCTTTTTTCCTTTTTCTCGAAAATAAAATCCAATAATCTTTGTTCTTTAAAATAAATTCATTAATCCATTAATCATGCATTATTTTCAACCATCGATACTATTTTTTTCATCAATTTTTATGAATTCCTTCATTCTTTTCTGTTTACCAAGATGAGCTTTGTATATTTATAATTTCTTATAGATTCATGCATTATCCGTATTTCATAAATTGTTCATTCGATTAAATTCTGTTTTTTTATAATAATATATCATAAAATCTCATTTCAACATGCAATTTCTTTTATTACCATTTCTCCAATTATTTTTATATCATGCTTCATTCATATGTACTATTAAGGTGATGCCGAAGCCCCGATTTTGACCGACCGAGCATAAAAAATATAAATTTAAATAACTTTTTTACTAGACCGATTTTCGAAAAATGGCTCTGTGGAGTCCTCCGTATTGATGCTGTGAAAAACTGTACCAATTTTCATCCCATTTCATTCAACAGTTTTTCCGGAAAACGGGATCGAAATTTTTTATTTAGGTTTTCAGGCTTAAAAATTTATATTTTTTATAGTTTAGTTAGTTTAGTTAGTTAGTGTAGTATTTTTAAATATATTTTTTATGCTCGGTCGGTCAAAATCGGGGCTTCGGCATCACCTTAATCAAATTAACTAACTTTTTGATGTTTGTTTGACGTTATTTTTATGTTGTATGAATGTTTTTTTCACGTAATTTCAATGTTAAATTGATGTTTAAAAAAGTTCTACAACAGAAATATATTCCCGCGTAAAAATGTAATTAGTTGGCAATTCAGTTGCATTATATTATTATTGGAGTACGTATTTTGATTTTATTGTTACTTTTTATCTTTTCAAACACGATATAACATGACAATTAATTAATTTTACACAGTACATCAATTTTTTTCACTTTGTTTATATGAAAAAATATTTCAGAAATGCAATTATAAATGATTAAATTATAGATAATTTTCACGGCAGCACGAATCCTTTTATTCATAGTAAGCCGACGATTTGCTTTTCATAAATCGTACATACTAAAAAATTCGATCCAAGTCCTCCTTAGCGAGCTTATGCAGCAAATTGTTGAAGCTTTGACTCTAGCTTGAATCTAGCTTGACTCAAGCTTTGAATCCACCAGCATCTGATACATGATGTCCAAGATTTTTCTCTGACCGTTGTCATCCTGGTAAAACAGGTTGAGGATCAGCCGGGCGTTCACCGTCAGCACCACAAGATAAAGCGCTAAGTTGTAGCCGAAGCTGAGCTGATGCACATCAACGGCCCCGACGATGCCGCTGCAATAAGTAGTTGCGATGTATTCACTTCATTCTTGACACCGTCCTGAGCAGCTGGAACCACATACACATTTTGCTTCCTCATTAAGGAAGCTTTTGATAAGTTCGGTGGTGTTTGGTTTGATCCACGATGGCTGAGAGAAAAACTGTCGGTAGGTCCAGACGTGTTCCTCGCTCGGAAGTGTGATCGAGAATGCGTATGGCTTGCCATCCCGTCGCCTTATATACTTGTCTGCCCCAGGAGGGGGGAGAGACCGGCGAGACGGTTTGCGTCGGACTTTAATAAAGTTCGACGACTTTTCGAACGGTGGCCCTGAAGAGGGTCGAAGCCGAAAAGAGTTTCAGAGTTTACACTCCGAAACCTACAAGTCGGCTTGCGTCGAAACTCTTATAAGGTTCGACGGCTTTTCGAACGCTACGTTTTATGGTCCTGAAAAGGACCGAGATCGATGAGACGTGTCAGAGTTCCCACTCTGTTGCCTGGCGAGCGAATGGCCGGAGAAGTCCAAGTCCAATGATGTTCCGTGGTCAGCGAAGCGAAGGTTGGCTGGCGATACCGTCGACCTCGTAATCTCTCATGTGTTGACGGTTCCGAGTCAGCACTGTTGGCTAGTTGCGGCCGGAAGGTCCAGGCTGCACTCACTGAGCGACCGAAGTCGCTCGAAGCTCGAAGCGACCGATACTTAAGCGCTGGCGGGCACACGTGACTTGTGGGTGTCAGCGCTGCGCCACCTAGTGGTCACTGTCGAAGCTTCTTGATGTAGAAGCGGGCGAGAAGGTTTGGATGGGAGAATGAAATAAGATGAGATTGTTTGCGGAGAAACAAGTAAGTTCTTTATTAAAAGACTTTGTCCCTATCCGGCCAACAACCTTGACAACTCGAACGCGTCGATTTGTAAAACCTCTGGGAGTCAGAGAGGTTTGTGTAAACCCCGAGGACCCGGGAGAGAACACGTCGCTTGGGTCTTGGTGACTCTAGGTAAGAGTGCCACACTTCTTCGGAGATAGCCAGGAGATGTGCTCAGCTCAAGAGCTCACAAGCGAATGCCGCAGCGGCCCGGCGCGCCGGCTTATATAGCGCAGCGCGCGACGTCGCGCAACTACGGAAGCCTGTAGGTATCACGCGAGTCCGCATGTGCGAGTGGCGGCGCTGATGGTTGCGGCGCTCGCCCGCTGCATGCGAGCGGAATCTTTATTTCTTCTTTGTTCATGGTTTAAACATTTATATTTGTAAACAAAGAGTTTGGATGTGCTACAGAGAAGATATATTATTGCTGATTGTACATATGAATTGCATTCATTGTTCTGCCGTGCTATCATTCACAAATATGGAGATCAAAGTTATCGATAAAAGTTCAAATTGTGTTTATTTTGCTCCAAAATAATTATATGAGCAGTGAAACTTTGAAGTTATATTTCTGTGGTGCACGTGGACTCACATATCATGAAAAAGGAAACATTATAATCATACCAATTGTAAACAATCAACTAGTATTAAAGTGCATTATAACAGAGTAAATGTACTATACTCTGACTCCGAAAACGATTACAATGAAAATATACAAAGTGTTATTATAAAGTACTTCCAAAGTTTGTATTCTTATAAAGAGATATGTTATATACTTGCTGTAAATCACAATTATCATATTTCTGTATGTACTTTAAAAAGAATTTTAAAATCTCTTGGGATAAGAAGAAAAAATGGTGTTGAGACTCCAGTGGAAGTGCTTGTGAAAACTATGATAGAAATTCAAGGAACTTCTGGATTTAATTTGGGCTATAGATCTTTATGGCAAGATTAAAAAGTGAATATAACTACACAGTAAAAAGAGACACTGTTTTGAAATTGTTAAGAATAATAGGTCCAGAAGGAATAGAAGCACGTTCCAAATACAGACTAAAACGCAGGCAATATTGTGCTGCTGGGCCAAACCATTTATGGCACGTTGATGGCCACGATAAACTAAAAAAATTTGGCTTTGCTATGAGTGGTTGCGTTGACGGATATTCTAGAAAAGTTATATGGCTGAATGTCGCTTCCACCAACAATAATCCAGAAGTTATTGCCTACTACTATCTGCAATCATTACTTAGTCATAAATGTGTACCAAGTGTTGTCAGAAGTGACAAAGGTACAGAGAACACTTTAATAGAGCTTATTCAAATAGCACTACGCTTCCATGATGAAGATAGCAGAGCAGGATATGGCAGTTTTTTAAAAGGAAAAAGTACAGCTAATGAACGAATTGAAAAGTACTGGAAACAACTGCGAAATCATATGACAGAATTTTACATAAGATTTTTTAAACAAATGCAAGCAAATGGTGAAATAGACACTTCCAATAATTTACATATAGAGTGCCTTCGGTATTGCTTTGGACATTTCATCCAATGTGACTTGAATAGAGCTATGGAAGAGTGGAACACTCACAGAGTGAGAAAAAAAATAACTGTAAATCACCCTGTGGTATACCCAACGTGATTTATTATTGGCCTGAAAAATATTGTGGAAAATCTTTTATTAAACACCTTGATATAGAAAAAATCAACAAGTTATTGGAAGAGTTTTCATTAGAACCAAAGTTTTGCAGTGAAGAAATTGAAATAATTATCCAAATGGCTCAGCCAGGAATGAAACCGGCGATGAACTTGCAAGAAGCTTATATAAATTATAAAGAGCTAGTAAAAAAAATTGAAATATTGAAAAACAATTTGTAATTACAATGAATAATGTTACTAAATTAATGCTAAAAATAAACTATTGAAACTGTAACCTTATACAATAACATGATTACCATTTGTACGAAAAATGTGTAAACATTAATAAAAACACAAATACATTATATTAAATAAACAATTTTATTGTAAGAACAGTGAACTACAATTTTTTGGTCAAAGTACTTTATATACTACCTTTTTCACTGTAACGCTATATTTACCATACAATATTTTATTTGTATAATTATCAAAAATAAATTCAAAATATTTCTACTTACTATCTAAAAGTAAGTGCTTCGTTTAATTTTTAACATTAATATTAAGAAATAATATAGCCTATTGACTGCATTAGAGTTTTTGGTGCCATTGCTTATATTTTTTTTTTTTTTAACTGATTAGAATGAAAGCTATACCTAAATCATTTCCTTGAAATTATTGAAAGTCTAAACTAAGTTTAGCCATATGCCAAGTGAATTAAAAAATGAAACACAAAATAAAATTTTCAAAAGATCATAAAAACTAATCAAAATTACACTTCCAATTCTTGCTATTTTGCAGTATAATTGAGAGACTTATAGAGTACATGTGTAAACACTGTGTTTTTTGCTTAATTATTGTTTCTAAAAAATGTGTAACCGGTGCCAATCCGGGCAAGATGTGGCCCGTTTGATTTCTTGATTTACTGAAATGGAGTCGGGATTGTACCAAATAACTATGCGTGTATTTAATAGTAAATGATTAACAATAAGGAAATTTATTATGCGCCAGTCACAGGTGTGACGCCTTATCAAGCCAAATAGTTTTACAATTTAATTACACATAACGGTACAATAAGTTATGTGACGACTCCGTCAATTCGCGTCGGCTATATGATGACTCTACTCGGTGGGTGGAATCTAGGGAATTTATGGAAATACGCGACGAGAGAGAGAGTTCGACTTGGCAGGTAATTGCTGGAAAATCCGACTTACTCGTGTTGACTCGGACAGGAGAGTTGCCAAATACAAATATCGACGACCTGGACCCAGAGAAAGCGGCAGCGAAAGTAGGCAGCGGAAGATAGACCCTCGCACTCGGCAGTAACGCAGCAGCTCACACACACACTCGCGTGATACAGCAATTCGGGCAGCAGTTGAAATGACGGTTTCGCACACGTCTGCTTTGGCTTCCGGAGACAGAGTGCCTCCCGCTGGTCGACACTCGCTGTACAGGCCCAAGGCGCCGGAAAATGTCGTCTGCTTTTCCTCACTCTCGGCATCAGTCGTGCGAACACTCAACGGCCCCGATCACGTGACCTTCATTCGTAGCGCGCTCGCCGCTTGCCCAATGTATCTCTCTCTCGCAACTCGCTTCGCGCACGCATCGACTTGCGTATTATTCATGTCGCGACGGACTTCAGGTGAAAGGAAGGGACAAGGGATATCACCCACCGGACTCTGTCTCGGCCAAATGTGTCGCGTAACACGCCACCGTGTTACATTACCCCCCACCTGACTGAAATTACCCCTAGGAATTTCAATCGATTCCAAGACCGCGACACTCATTCACGCACTCAAAATTCACCGCGAATCAAGGTTTATTTACGGTCACGACAACAAATTTTAACTGAGTACTGTGTTTTTTTCACATATTCACACAAATTCACTTATTACATACAACTTACAACTACAATATTTTACATTAGTATTATCGCACACATACCTGGTCTTCGGATCCTCCGCTGCTGCTCCATTTCTCGCTAAATTACAATGCTCATTATCTTAAATTAATTAATTCGCGAAAGTCACGATCTCCAACTAGACCACCTGCCAAGGTATTACATTATTGCATTGTAATCAGCAGCATTCAACAATATTCAACAATTTGGCTCGAACTTCAACCGACAGCACAGAGCACCCGTATTACGTTAATTGAACTAGAGCAGATTCTCGTATCGTGCGAATGATTAATGAGATGAGGCATGGAGGTGAGATAAACACAATAATTTTGCAACATAAATTACACTATCAAAATGAAACATACTTTATTCTTTGAGATCCTCATTAAATCACAACAGGACTATTGTCCATTACAGATACGGCTTAATTTTGCCCAATACCTTTTTCTTATAATCTACCAGCTATTTACCTGGCCAAAATCTATTATTTAGCTAATTGCTAATCAAAATGATATAACTAACACAAGAAAAAACAACAAAAAAAAACATGAACATTAATTTTTTTTTTATGTTCTCGCTCTACTCCGAAATAATGCGATAAATCATATATTATGTGAGATATATTCGTCTCATTTAGCCTTGATTGATATCTAATCATTAATTTAACTAATCGGCTCAATGCCAGAACTAACAAAAGAAAATCAAATTATTTACTTTAATAAAGCCAAATCTTTACGCTCATCTTCGAGCTTGAAAAAACAACTAATAAAACAAAATACAGAAATGATTTGGCCTTCGGCGAGATTTTTGCTCCGCGACAATTAACAACGCCTACCCGACTACTACGCCAGCCCAATTCTCACGACAGTATCTTACTTCTTGTCGTAGTATCCATAACGAGTCGATCGCGTGGCTCCGCTACGATATTTCTCCAACCAGGCATCTTTACAATTCGGGCAAGTCGCGAACGTCCATCCCGGATTACCGCAGTGACGGCAAAAACGCTTCAGCGGCCCACAACGTTGATCGGTCCAGCTATGGTACCTACTACCGCAATTCCAGCAACCCGGACGATTCCTACCATCATCGGAGCGCATTGCCCACACAGGCGACTGCCTGACGGCAATAGACTGACGGCGAGCCTCATTCTCGTCCGCTTGCAGCGAAAGCTCGTCCGAACTTTCTTCGTCTGGCATCGAGCTGTCAGTCTCGTCCGCGTCGCCGTCCTGTACTTGCTGTTCAGCGGCCGATTCGTCCTGTTGTGGTTCTCCTTCGGCGGCAGGGCGTATCTCAATTGGAGCAGGTGGTGGAATTTCTGCTCCGGCCGATGATGTTGCGTCGGCTCGTATAATACGAGTGTCCTCAGCGCTCGCTACAGCCGCCACCTCCGACAATAACGACTGCGTCTGCTGCTGAGTCGTCGAATCTACGATTTCGCCCTCCACCTCTTCGATGTCGTCGCACCAATTGCCGTCACCGCCACCAATAACCGCCAACTTGCCCAGGTGCGTCACTATCATGCTGTCACAGACATGACGGCCACCCCGGTAACAAGCTCGCGCGTTCTGCGGACATGTCACTTTACGAGGAGGGGGGCAAACCTCGTTGGCGACGGGAAACTCGCCGTACTGGTTCTGCCCCGGTCTCCGATTCATCGATCGATCACGCCGACTCGACCTGCGCGGCCTCGGCCTCTTGCCCCTGGTACTCGGCCCGATCTTCTCGACGACATTGTCCTCGGATGCTGTTGATACAACGGTTTCTTGTTGTTGAGGCTGTGGAGGAACATTAATTTTCTTATTCTCTGGCTGTTTTCCTCGTTTACTCGCTCGTGCAGTGTTATAAGGCTTCAAATCATTTACGTGTACTTTGACAATTCTTTTCGTTGTTGAACAACGCACATCGTACACAAGCGGTGAGTAAACTTTTAATTTCGCACGGCCCGAGAAATCTTGGTTTCAATTTCGCATTCACTGCTTTACCTTTATTTGACAATACGTGATTCTTCCGCGAGACTAGATCACCAAGCTTGTACGTAACTTCGCGACGATTTTTATTATAATATTTTCTTTGGCGTTCATTGGCCTGATTCAAATGTCTTTGACCAAATCATGCAAATAAGGCAACCTTTTGGCACGCACAATCCATCTCTCAGGGTCATTAGGCAAAATATCGATTGGGTTTTCAACTTCTTTTCTCAACTGTATCGCCGGTAACGGATGTCTGCCGAAATTTAAAAATGAGGGGGTCGTACCGATTGACTCATGTTCAGCCGTATTCAACGCAAATTTTAACTCGTTTAGGTGTAAGTCCCAGTCAGACTGATCGTCCTCAATATAACTATTGATCATACTGCGCAAATTCCTATTAACTCTTTCAGTCGGATTACAATTCGCCGTATAGGGGGGAATAGTTGTTTGTATTATGCCTAATGTAGTTAAATATTGCTGAACCTCTTTATTCACGAATTCAGTCCCATTATCGGTCAATAAATACCGCGGACAGCCCCATCGGTTAACAATTAATTCGTCAAACGCTTTCACGATCATTTTACCGTTCGCTTTCTTGAGCCCTAGTAATTCTACATATTTCGTAAACAAATCTACAAATACGAGCACGTATCTCACCCCTCCCTTAGAAGAGGGCTTGGGCCCGATAATATCCGCAGCAACCACTGACCACGGTCCCTCGAGATGTCGCTTACCCATCATTCCTACTTTTGCTTGCTGTGAGCCTTTTGCATCTGACAAATATGACATGCTTTCACATATTCGGCCACATCCGCATATACCCCTGGCCAATAATAGTACATCGCGACTTTCGCGTATGTCTTGTCTACGCCCAAATGCCCTGCTTGTGCCACATCATGCGCTTCGTACATTACTCTTTCTCTGTCACCATTCGGTAACGCTAGTTTCCAGTCCTCGCTACTCTCTCCCAATAACTCATCATTTTTCTTTGGCCTATACGCATAAAGCTTACCATCTTGTACTCTCAGATCAGGAAATTTATTCGGCGATTCGGCCACTTCTACGAGATGTCTTGCATACCACGTATCACTTTCCTCCGAGATCGTTGCCAAATGTGCCGCATTTTCACATGCTCTTGATAGTGAATCTGCCAGCTGATGATCTGTACCGCGCCGATGCACAAATTGTATATCAAACGCTTGTAATCGTGTATGCCATCTCGCCAATCTCCCTGCTGGATCTTTCAAATTATTTAACCATAACAAACTATAATGATCTGTAATCACTTTAAATTTCTCTCCTCGCAGATACCCTTGCAATTTCTCCACTGTAAATATGACTGCTAAACATTCACGTTCTGTTGTAGTATAATTTCTCTCGGCTCTTGTCAAAATTCGGCTTACAAAATAAATCGGATGTTCTTCACCGTTCACTTCTTGCGACAAAATGCCTGCGATTGCAAAATCACTCGCATCCGTCTGCACACAAAACTCTTTCGTGAAATCTGGCCGAATTAATACTGGTGCTTCTGTAATCGACTTCTTCAAGCTCTCAAAAGCTTCTTGGTGCTCAATTTGCCAGGTCCATGGCACGCTCTTCTTCAACAGCTCTGTCAGTGGTGCTTTTATCTTTGCTGCATTTTCTATAAACCTTCCATACCAAGCAACCATGCCTAAAAACCTCTTCAGTTGTTTTTGATTAATTGGAGCTGGATATTCCACTATTGGCTTTATTTTATCTTGATCTACTCGCAAGCCGTTTTTGTCGACCACATAGCCCAAATATTTCACCTCCGGACACAAAAACTCCGACTTCTCACGATTAATTTGCAGATTAGCTTTCTTCAGTGCGCCCAGAACTTTTTCGAGCCATATCAAATGTTCATCAAATTCATTGGTGACTATTATTACATCATCTAGGTAGCTAAACACATGTGGTTCGTACTCTGGCCCTATTATTTTATCCATTAAAGCCTGAAATGTACTCGGCCCATTAGAAATTCCGTAGGGCATCCGCAGGAAGTGGTAGTGTCCTCTACCTGGCACCGAGAATGCAGTGATCTCTCTGCTCTCCTTGTCCGCGAGCAAAATCTGATGATAAGCCTGAGACAAATCTAGCTTCGATATGAACTTTGCCTCTCTCAGCTTGTCCAATATATCGTCCATGTTTCTCATCGGATACGCGTTTTTCTTCGTAACCTCATTCACTTTACGATAATCTACGCAAAACCTGTACTTTCCATTCGGCTTCGGGACAATTACTGGACAGCTATGCCAAGGACTCTCTGACTCTTCAATTATTTTCTCCTTCAGCATTCGATCCACCTCGGACTGGGCCGCTTCTCGCAACTTCGGGTGATATCGTCTTGCCTTCTGCCGAATTGGCTCGTGCCCTTGTGCATCAATTTTATGTGTCACCACATTACAAGCACCTAAGATTTCTGGCGTTTCTGGTATCAATCTGTCCAGCAGCAATTGTACTTTTGTCCGCTGTTCTATCGAAACCAACGCTAAACCTTTTTCGTCTGCTTGATTTGGCCCGATTGACATAACGTCTATACCTCCACCAAATTTTCGAATCGTACCCAAGCCACATCGCCACTCATCAGTTTTATGATACACTACCATATCCATGCGTTTCATAAAATCTCTGCCCAATATTGCCTCAAACTCCAAACCACGAATTATGCCAAATAAAGTCACCTCGCTCACCTGATCAATCGAAATTCGCGCCTTTACTACACCTACTACGTTCATCATTTCTCCATTTGCTACACGCACACTGTGTTTACATTTTGCAAAACTATTCGCGAATTTCTCTTCTGCTCGATCACCCAAGTACGAACGTACCGCGCCTGAATCTAGTAATGCTCGCAACGTTACTTTATTTATCCGTATTCCAGAAAATGACGATTTTCTGCTTCAGTCCCTATAGACAATATATCTAAGAATCGCTGTTTATTATTTGACATCTTTTCAAATTCACACACTATGTCATTTTCTGGCTCAATCACTACACCATCTATTACTGCACTTTGTTTCAAATTTATATCGCCGGACGATACATCTTCTACCATCGCCAATGTCGGTAGATCCTTTTTCGGCTCCTCGCGATCACTATTCTTCCTATTATCTTTACTACGCTTCTGCGATCGGTAGCACTTGCTACACAATTATATCTACCACCGGTTTCTACGTTGCATTTCTCGCACTTAGCTTTTTCAGGACAACTCGCCACGAGATGCCCTATCTTATTGCATCTGTAACATTTTCGATCGCGTGCCATCTCATTTCCTTTCTTATTCGACTCGCCCGATTTTAATTCATCTCCGCCGCTCGCATCGATGCTCGCAAGTGCCGCGCCTGACATCCAAACCTTCTCACGATTTTGGTTTTACGTACGCCGCATTTTTAAACAATACATTGTCCAAGCTCGGTGGCGAACGATACGCTAATTCCTGTCTACGTTTTAATTCTTCCAACTTTCCTAATTTTTGAAATTCTTTGAAATTTATACATAGCGTTCTGCTAAATGCTCGCCTATAGCTCGGATGCAGATTACGGTACGCGCGATCGATCTGTTCTGCCTCGCTTATCGGTGGAACTAGCTGATCGAGTAAGAGCCGAATTTTTAAGAGAAATACTGATATTTCCTCCTCCGGACCCTGTGTCCTTGCCTCGATTTCCTGCCGCAAGCATTCTTGTGTGCCTTCATCGCAATATTGCAACTTGAATGCTTCGGCCAAGTCATCGAGTGTCGCCCAATTTCTTTCTTCACGTTCCAACCACGCGTTCGCTTCTACGTCCATTACAGCCGGTAATGTTCTACACACGTCGTCTAACGACAATTGATATCTCCACGCGCATGTCATCAGTCTCGAGATAAAACTATCCGGGTTCGCTTTTCCTGCGTCGCGAAACACGAGGCCCCATTGCTTGTACAATTCGCACGTATTCTTTTCGCGTGCTAATGTCGAATTGAGCCCTATGCTACCGTTCCACGCCGAATTGCCATAATAACTTCTCTGCTCGCCACGCATTTCACTCCGCGTCGACGGGAGATCGGCCCGATTCGCGCTGTACGGTGCATTATCTCGCGACGCGTAAGCGCCCGCGCTGTACGATCGTCTTCGCATTTCGTCTGCTTCCGACGCTTCATTCTCGTACACGAACGTTCGCTCTCGTCTGTCTTGCGCTCTCACGTCTCTACGCATAGCTGACGGCGGTACCCGATCTATACGATCCCCGGCCCTACCGCTCGTCCACGCTCTTTCAGACAAATTTACTCCGTACTCACTCGACATCGCATTCCCTGACGCCTGCAATCCCTGCCCTATTTCTCTTCGCATCTGATGACTGCGTCCAGTCATTTCGCTTTGAGATGGCTCCGATCGCGCTGTCACGAATGCCGCTGGAAGTGATCGGTCCAAGCCCGCGAACGTTACCTGATTGGCCGAATTTTGCGTGTTCGCTCCGGACACACCGCTAGCGAATGCTACCCTTCGCGCCGTAGACGCGGCTCTCCTCCGACACATCTCTTCCAGCGTTTCCTGTCTCGATACTTCCTCATTCACTCTGTTCTCCGACCGTCTGCCCGAATTCTCCTCGCCGCTCATCGTTAAATCTAACGGTTCATTCCGCTTATCCCTTTGCTCACCTCTCGGCTCTATCGCGCTCGGTTCACTCGTCGACCGTACTCGCCTGTTCCTTCTTATCGCGCCTCCGGACGAATTTAATTCGCTGTTTGACACACTGCTATTATCTGAAATGTCGGCTCTCCCTGTGAGCCTCCACTGTCTCAGATTATTCGGCAAATTTCCCGGAGAAGACGCCAGTGGTGTTGCTGAACCACCTACCTGGCTCCCGCCGATTACTTCCTCGCTTTGGCCCAATACTTCGGCAGGGATTTCGTCCCTATTCGCGTCCCACGCAGCGCTCTCCGGTCCGTAGCGTGCCCTAATTTCAAATCGCGCGAGTCTATCTCTCATATTCGGCATACCATCTCCCATCGACAATTTATTTGCAATACAGCTCATCGCCACATTCCGATCTGAGCTGGCCGCTACGCTGCCTCTTATTATGTTGATCGCGTTATTAATTGACACATTTTCTAAGCTCAGTGCCGCCAATGCTTGCGACACCGACTCATCCAATTCTCCGTCCGCACTCATTGTAATTTAAACTCGCTCGTCGTACCGCGAACAGTTCACTACAGAAGCCAGAACACAAGAAAATCCTTTTACTTTACAGTACTACTACGGAGGGGACTCTTACTGCTACTTTGGCCAAATAACTGCTGCGATCAATATTTTATCACTCTCGAGGGTCGTTGCAAGATCACAACAAAAACTTCTTATCTTTGGGTTCGAATCTGATGGGGAGGGATTTGCCTCATCGCTTCATACTCCACGCGTCAGGACAATTACACACACAAACTAACATTTGCAATAAAAAAATATTGGTTGTAAAATAAATTGTGTCTGTGAATATGACTTATTATGGAGAGTGAGATGTTTATGAGTGCCAAATAGATGTGCCAAATTTACATGTTATGAGAATCATATTACTATTATCAATGTTTAATTGCTTAATCTATTTTCTTTATTTATATGTGCAAAATCAATCAATTTCTTGAGCAATATTCCGAGCTACCGATTCTGCTGTGTGTCAACACAGCCTTATTTACTTTACGTTCGTGATATTACCGCGCGTCAGTTTCCAAACCTCGCACTCTGCTCAATTGCTGTCAGCCGAATTTCTCGCCGCGTAATTTTATTTCAGTACAATATACTGTACGCTTCAAAATTTTGTACAACACGTCGTTTCAATCGCGACTCTACTTTCTCGATCCGGCAATTTTCAAAACAACAACACGGCTTGATATCCGTATGTCCGCGAGCCACTATAACACTACACTTGCTTTGTTTACAATCGACTTGTCTCGACTCGACAAAATCGCGCGCTGACTCTATCTCTCTCTCTCTCGCACGCGGCAAATCCGAGGTTATTTCGCAACTATCGACGAGATTTACAAAAATTTTTCGAAGATAATTTTGTTGCCCGCGCGAAATAACGAAACCCGTTGGGTGCCAATGTAACCGGTGCCAATCCGGGCAAGATGTGGCCCGTTTGATTTCTTGATTTACTGAAATGGAGTCGGGATTGTACCAAATAACTATGCGTATATTTAATAGTAAATGATTAACAATAAGGAAATTTATTATGCGCCAGTCACGGGTGTGACGCCTTATCAAGCCAAATAGTTTTACAATTTAATTACACAATAACGGTACAATAAGTTATGTGACGACTCCGTCAATTCGCGTCGGCTATATGATGACTCTACTCGGTGGGTGTGAATCTAGGGAATTTATGGAAATACGCGACGAGAGAGAGAGTTCGACTTGGCAGGTAATTGCTGGAAAATCCGACTTACTCGTTGTTGACTCGGACAGGAGAGTTGCCAAATACAAATATCGACGACCTGGACCCAGAAAAGCGGCAGCGAAAGTAGGCAGCGGAAGACAGACCCTCGCACTCGGCAGTAACGCAGCAGCTCACACACACACTCGCGTGATACAGCAATTCGGGCAGCAGTTGAAATGACGGTTTCGCACACGTCTCTGCTATTTGGCTTCCGGAGACAGAGTGCCTCCCGCTGGTCGACACTCGCTGTACAGGCCCAAGGCGCCGGAAAATGTCGTCTGCTTTTCCTCACTCTCGGCATCAGTCGTGCGAACACTCAACGGCCCCGATCACGTGACCTTCATTCGTAGCCGCGCTCGCCGCTTGCCCAATGTATCTCTCTCTCGCAACTCGCTTCGCGCACGCATCGACTTGCGTATTATTCATGTCGCGACGGACTTCAGGTGAAAGGAAGGGACAAGGGATATCACCCACCGGACTCTGTCTCGGCCAAATGTGTCGCGTAACACGCCACCGTGTTACAATGCTATCAAGCAGCCTTGATTTTTTTCTTAAATCAATATGTGCAATAATCTTCACACTTCACATACTGCATCTGCACATCCCTAGTTTTCATTATTATAATAATATCTTTGGCTTTTGGTCTTGATGTGTTCTTGTACTTGAAACAATTTTTTATAGATACTTTTAGAATTTCAGGTAAATTGTCACAGTCAGGTGAACGTTTCTCTTCAAGTAGCTTTTCGAGGTTCCTTCTGGTTGGATGTGTCATATGCCATACAGGTTTTTCATAAAATAATTCGACAACAGTGTATGCAAATGACCACATATCCGAGTACTCAGTAGCTTCCTCAGGTTATAAAAAGTTCAGGGGCCATGTACATGGGTGTGTCAGCACAATTGATTCGACCTTTAGTAGTCATTAGTTCTGAGCTGAGTTCATTGATTTTAGATACTCCTAGATCACATATTTTAACTAACTCTTCTTTGGTCAGCATTATGTTGGGAGGTTTTATATCTCTATGGATTATTTGATTCCGAAAGCCATGTAGGAATGAAAGTCCAATTAGAATTTGATATGTTATCTGTATCTTGTCAGAAATGTCTAGAGGAAATTTAGACTTAATTCTTTCTTTGAATATTAAATCCATTAGGGTGTATCCATCAATCAACTCCATGATGAAATGGAAATGATACTTTTCAATTGCGTATCCCATGTTTAGAACTATATTTGTGTGCATAATTGTTCGCAGTATCATTACCTCTTTTAAAATATCTTTAGGATTTTCATTAAGTACATTAATAGTCTTAATTGCAACATTACTGTAAGACCATACTCCTTTACGAACTTCTCCAAATGCTCCTTTCCCCAATACTGTATCTGTGAAAGTTAGGTCAGCTAATGGTACTTCAACGGCAACGCCCACTTGCATTTTTCTTACGACTCCTACCTCAAGTACTTTTGATTTCTTTTCAGGAACATCAGGCGGTTGAAGAAACTCCCCACTGATTTTTTTTTTTCAATGAAGATTTTTTTTTGTCAACATTGGTGTCTTGAAAATCGATTTGCACGTAGTCATTTCATCCACGGATAAAGAAAAATCATTTTCCTTAGATTTTTCACTTTTCTTAACTTTATTTAAAACACTTTTACTAGATATATTATCAACTGGCTGCAGTACTGATGTTTTTTTTAAGCTTGTGGGCCGAAGTGTACAGACATAAAGTTATAGCACGATGAGCTTTTGTACAGGCTGCCTTATAAAATGCCCAGAACCCCTCTTCACCAAAAGTTGAAATGATATCATAGTTTATTCTTCCAATTTCCATTAAACTTTTATCAAAATAGTTATAAATCAATTCATTCCTAAATGCTCCCATGCACATCTCCATAATCTCTTCGATACTGTAATTTTGATTAGTATTAAGTGTAATGTCTTTGCTTCCTCCAGGTGGCATTTTGTAGAAGTTCCTACCGCCTGCATCCTCATGAAACCAGATGACTGGAATTTTTTTTTCTATTTTATCTTGTTTCATTTCTTGAGGTTGATCCTGCTTCCTGTTGCCAATTTTTTTGCGCTGCAACAGTAGGTTACGACAAATAAGTGATTTACATAAACTTAAATAAGTATATTATATAATTAGTGTGGAACTTCTGTTTGATTCTCTGTGATTGATTCTGTTTGATAATTAGTATGAAACTAGCGTACATAAAAAGGTGATGTAGGTTAAGAAAATTATTCATTCTTACTTCTTTTTGTTGTTCTGGAGTTTCTTGGCCATACACACACTTCATAACGGAGTTGAATTTTTCCTTTTGTGCCTCTGAGAAGGTTGGGGTTGAATTATGGTCCTCTATAACAAAAAGAAAAATTGTAACATTAGTCAGCGAAGCGAATGAAAAAAGTCACTTTTTTGATAAATATTTATTGATCTGAATGTCTGATTAATCTGACAGTGTTTCAATCAACAAAGTAATCAAGTTCTTACCTTTTCTTTTAAAAACGTTGTAGGTATTGATGTGCGTCAAGAAGTGAAAGTAACCGTCGTCCACCATCAAACAGTATACTTTTTCATTTTTCGTATATGTTAACCCACTGATTTTCGGGTAATATACTTGTAATGCTGACATAGAGATTTTTTGATTAGTAATCTCTAAAAAGTGAGAGGACTTGCCGTCTCTAATTTCTATTTCTCTTACATCCATTGTGAATTCTTGTACACAATTAACGTTTACTCTTGAATAGAGAAGAAATCATGAACAAAGAAGAAATAAAGATTCCGCTCGCATGCAGCGGGCGAGCGCCGCAACCATCAGCGCCGCCACTAGCACATGCGGACTCGCGTGATACCTACAGGCTTCCGTACGCAACGGCGGCGGTGGTGGGGGCCGCCGCTTGAGTCGAGGCGGAGAAGTGGCGCCGATCACAGCGAAGCTGAGAAACGGCGCGATCTGCAGTGCGCGTCTATAATACGCGACTTGGCGTATATCACTTTGTGATAGACGTCAAAACCAAGTTTTGATTTAAAAGTCTTAGGACAATTTCGGTTACATATTTGGTATCTTCATTGCATTCTGAACAAATGTCTGTATGAGTGTGTGTGTGTGCGTATGTGTGTTTTTTTTTCGGACGTGGGCAGAGTGAACTCTGCAGCTAGTGGCCCTTCGAAACGAGTACCCCACCGGGAACTGTCGTTAAACATTACTTCGGTGGGGACTCTATAAAGCTTCTCTGCTACATCTGTGTCTTTTCCCGTACATCCCCCGTCCACCTTACGGTGATTAGGGGTTCGGGAACCAATTATCGAATCGTTAATCCGAATCGTTTTTACACCTCTTGCACCTCTTGCCACAGTCTGGTGACGACTGATTGCGCGAAAGACGCTACCGCCATCCAATTGCCTGCGGTTTCGAGCATGAGCCTAATGATGTTTTCAGTTGACCTCGTCGCACAGTTTGTTCCAGCAGAGGTGCTTGCTGGTCTTGATAGCAGCGCGCAGGAGACGTCTTGCAGAGATATAGCTCGCTCGGCAGGCGTCTTCATTTGGCCAGCCACGCGCTCTCTGGGCAAGCCTTCGCGCTCGCAGACATGAGCGCCGGAGGTCAGCGATCTCGTTTGTCCACCAGTATACTGCGCCAGGACAGCGTCGTCCACCTGCCTTGGTCATAGACGCGTCGCATGCACTGGTAATGGCAGCCATGAGCCTCGTTGCCATCTCTTCTGTAGACCCGGGTGGAACCATGGCACCGGCCATTATGGCCGTGAGGCACTCTGTGTCGAGACTGCGTGCATTCCACTTGCAGCTTTGGCGCGTCGCGGGTCTAGGCGGTCTGGCGATCTCTATCTCAAACACGATGGCTAGATGATGGCTATGAGTTCGCTTACGGCCCATGATGTAACTTGGGAAGCGAGTGTGTCGCTGGCGAAGGTGAGATCTACGACCGAGTAGCCCAGTGCACCGGTGAATGTTGGTGTATCTCCGGTGTTTAGCAGTACAGCTTCGAGGGGGGCGAGCGCGTCCAGGAGAGTGGTAGCGCGCTGTCTCGTCGCTCGGCATCCCCACTCCGTTAACCAGACGTTAAAGTCGCCAGCAATGATGAGCGGTATCTTACCCCGGGCTTCCTCGGTGATGTAGGTGAGAAGAGCGGAGAATTCTACAGCTAGTTTTGGAGGTGCGTAGACGCTGAAAAAGTAGATTCCGCTGATACGGGCCCAGGTGAAAAAGGGACGCGCTCTTGCTGGGTACTCCTGCACCAGGCTACCTCCCTGCACCCAGATGGCGGCTTGGCTGTTGGCATCGGCGAGTCATGTATAGGTTGGATCGAGGTTCTTGTACTGATCACACACTGTTCAAATCTAACCAGAACTTTATATTTTCGCGCGGTAAGTTACCGAAATCGACGCAGTTTACAATGCGTAAAGGACTCCCGGAATTTACACTCGCTACGAGAGATCCGTTTTCGGTGACGAGAAGGCAGATAAGCCTCGCGAGTCGAGCGATAAGCACGTAACACGTTACCTACTTTTCTTTTCTCTTTTTTGTTATTATTTTTTGGCTGCTAGTTCTCGAGAAGTTACTCAACTAAGTAATTAATACAACAAAATTAAAATTAATACATTTTCCTAACTTTATTTAAATAAAGTGATTAAAGTTAAGTGAAAGTGATTGTTACTTTATTTCAAGTGTTGTGGATACCCGACCACCCTTCCCTATACACAAGTAGCTCCAAGCTCAATACTCCAAAGGGCACCAAATTTGGAGCGAGTTTGTCTACACACACTATGGGCATGTTGATGCGCTGCTCACGAATGGCTTGGCTCAGGAGATCCTGAGCAGCCTTGCAGTGATTGAGGTTAAGCTGTATAATCCTCATCATCGGCGGGCTTGAGTGTTCTTCTGTGCAAGAGGGCAGTACCGGCCTGTGGACGCATGGTCGTTGGCAACGCCTTGTTCTCGGCAGAGAACGCACGTTGGGTTGTTCTTGCAGTCCTTTATTTGGTGGCCTGCTTATCCGCAGCGGAAACAGTGCCCCGAGCGATCAGGTCCCTTACAGCAGGCTGAGACGTGACCGGGGCTCCAGCAGCGGTAGCAGCGCGGAGCATCCTCGCGACCACGGATGCGGCAGTTGACCCAGCAAATCCTTATGTGGCCGAGTTTTAGTGCCTTGGCGGCTAGGTCGTCCGGGAGCTCTGCAACAGCCGCCTGCGTTCCAGCGTACGCTTTCTGTAGTGTCCTGACTATTTCCTTGTTGAGGCTCGGGTCGCCCAGCGATGTGCTCAACGCTTCGGCAATCTCCTCCTTGTTGGCACACTCATCGAGATCCCTGATCTCGATCACGGTAGTATGCTGTAGAGCGCTGGCAGTGGCCACGTCACCGAGGACTTGGTCCGATTTCGCGCCAAGAGTGGAGGCACTGTCCACGTTTTTCTTGAGTTGCAGCACCAGGGCCCCCGCAGCACTGCGTCTGATGTTTTGGACGCTGCTCCCGACTGATTGCTGCAACGTCGGGTTCGCCTCGAGAGTTCGCAGGATGTCGGCATACGAAGACGCATCCTTCGCCTTGATGACGATTGCGTCTGGTCGATGGTGAACTCTACGCTGCACTGGCCGTGGCTTCGGCAGTTGCCAGGCGCGGACCGATCCAGATGTTGTTGTTGCTGTCTGATTACGCTGGCGATGACGACGATGGTCGACGAGTACAAATGCGTCCTGGTCTCCGACATCGTTGTTGTTCTCGTCAAGCTGCTTGGATGCGGCTGTCACGACATGGCGCTTGGGTATTGCGTGAGTCGCCAGCGGTGACGTTGCAGGCCGCTTACCAGTTGCATTGACCGAGAATATTGGAGAAGTACAGACCGTCTTCTCGGCAGAGGGAGGTCGAGACGGTACTTGCTTCTGCTTCGTCTTCTTGAGCGCCAAGATGGCCTGCTTCAGGCTTAGCGAGTATTTGATCACCTCCTTGTGGAGGTTATTTTTTCCAAAGATGAACGTTTCAAGGCCCTCCACAAATCCTTCTATACGAATCATTTTCTCTTCGTAGCTTCCGGTCGCAAACTCTGCGGGGGTCGGGAGCGGGGCATCTTTTGCTAGCAGAGGGGTGCCGATGATTCTCCGTGTCATAGCCGCCGCAATCACCGCAGAGGAGGTCATCGTCTTCGTCGGCATCGACGGCAGCGAGCCGCTCTCCAGCTGGCTCTTTTTTCTGACTTCGTCCGTCGGCCCGGGCGCCTGCCGATCCTGCTGCCCGTCGCACATGGCTGCCGACTCGCCGCAAGCCCACACGACAGCAGAGTACCGGCACCACGGCACGAAGCGCGCACTCACACTAACGCGCGAGGCTCACACCGATGATACCAAGCGCGGGAAACACTGTGGTAATATTACTAGGAACTGACACACGATGCAAGATAGCTTGCTACAGCTGCACACGGATTACCGACAAAATCTCCACGCGACAAAATCTCCACGCGACACAATCTCCGCGACAAAATCTCCGGAGACAAAATCTCCGGAAGTCAAAATCTCCGGAAGTCAAAATCTCCGGAAGTCAAAATCTCCGGAAGTCAAAATCTCCGGAAGTCAAAATCTCCGGAAGTCAAAATCTCCGGAAGTCAAAATCTCCGGTGACAAAATCTCCTTGACAAAATCTCCCCCAGAAAAAAATCATAAACATGCACAGCCCAAATACACTTATACATACACCGAATAGACTAGCACGTATACCAAACACACTCACACGCATCAAAACACACTAACACGCATCCAAAACACACTAACACGCATTCAAAACACACTCACACGCATCTAAAACACACTAACACCAACGTTGGTTTCAGTGAGCTCTACGCGCACAGTCTATGCCGAATAAGCGCCACGATGGCGAGAAATTGAAGCGCGCAGTCGAGCAGTCAGTACTGTAAGCGCGAAGTTATTTTTGAACTTATTCGATCAATATTAATAGTTGAATGATGAATTAAATAGTAGGAATTGTTATAAATAATTGTTATAATTGTTTCTCAATGTGTATCATTAAGACATATATTAAAAATTATAAAATTGACGGTAAAATAATTCAAACAACAATTTATTTACAAAAGTACAATTTTATTAGTTATACAAATATTCGTTCTTTTCATCAGGAACTGTCCATAAATCTAACATAAATTGACTAGGTTCGAACGTCGTACAATCATCACCACCTTTAACATTATAAGTAGCTTTGACTAGAGCATCTACTGTACTTAAATAAAGCTTATTTCGGATATTGGTCTTTGTTAATTTTAACTTACTCCATAAACGTTCAGGCTCGACGTTACTATGGGGTATAGTAAAAATATTCAAAACAAACAAACTTAATTCACGAAGTGAAAATTCATTAACAGGATTTCTATAATTGTATAAACTGAAATAAAAATCTACAACATCAATATCTGGATCTCGCAAATCTCGTGGTAAATCTACAATCCATGGCAATTGATTCCAAGAATCAATTATTTTGTTTCTCTCATTGTCTCATTGAGTGAATCTAGGAAATTGTCGAATAAGATTATTCATGCATTGAAGATTGACACGATGGAAATCTGCCGAAAGGGCATTATGTGGTGAAATACATTCCAGTTGATCATAAAAATTATTCTGCAAATTATTAAAACGAGTTTTAATTTGCTCGCATGACTTTTTTAAAAAATTGTAACAATTTCTTTTTACAATAATTTTATCGCCTGCAGTAAAATCATCTTCGTCAGGGAGATTTATAAAATTATTGGCGGCATTTCCTAAATTTATCCTATCCAAACATATGAAATGAATTTCACTCATAGGATCGATAGCGATTGGAACATTATCATTCACATAAGCATTATCAAGGAATAAAGCTGCTACTTGCTTAAAAAACATCGTTAAAACTGTATTCATTTTGTGAATTATAATATCTCCTATTTGAAAAAATTTGTTTGTTATGTTTATTTTGTTTAGAATAAAGCTTAAAAATAACATATAGCATTTGGTGGCTTTTGAGTTGAAAAATTCTGACATTGGCCCAGCGTTGTTGACACCATCAACGAAAAATGCATCAATGAAGTACAATCCGAGCGGTTCCCACTGCTCTATTAACCGGTTGATGCACGCTTCCAAAGATAACCAGCGAGTACTCGAGGGCCTCAAAATCTTATTTATTTCTGCATCCAGAAAAATTTGGAATTCTATTAAATTGTGTTGTCGTTTTGGTGATCGGCTGAAGTGTGCATATATACTTGAGCACATAGTCACTAAATCGTGAGGTAATTCTTTTATTGCAGTTTCAGCACATAAGTGTAGTGAATGGCTAAAGCATTTCACAATAGTGACCCCTGGATAGTTTTTTAAAAAACGCCATGCAACGGAGTTATTTCTCCCCATCATCGTACTACATCCATCTGAGCCAAAAGCTGAAATATTGTCCAAAGCAACATTTTTTTGCGTAAAAGAATTTGTGATTAACTCGTAGATGCGTTCTGCGTTAACTCGACGATACGTCTAGCGTTGCAATTATTTCCCATGGTGCAGTTACAATTTTTTTATTTACTACGTCCACATATGACACGATGATGCACCCGCAGTGCACTGTAGAGACATCCGTGGTCGCGTAAAAACTTATGCTGAACATAGAATTTTGTAAATTTTCGCTCAGTTCAATTGCATACGCACGGGAAACACTTTTTTTAATCGCTCTTGGAACAGTCTTACGGTTGATGACAAGCCTCCGCCAAACTTTGATACTGTCATCATCCATGCCAATTTCTTTTATAACTGTGATGAGATGATTTGCTAATAAAAATGCCAAATTGTGTTCTGCGAAGACAGCTGATAGGTTTAGTATTGCAATATTAACTTTATTATTGATTCGCTCTTCGTTATTTATATTGATCTGTCTCAAATGTCTCTGATGGCTCTCTGCATGCCTCTCTATTGATATCAATGTTGCCTGAAAATCGGCATTGCAAATAGTACACATTGCCCAATACTCATCACCCGGAAAGGGTTGAAGCCAAGCTTGAAATTGATATAAATTTCCCACTCCGCGCGATATCGTTGTCGACGATAATTATCCTGCATGCAAAATTGTAAGAAATAATTCATGCATGTTTATTTCACTATCAATAAGTTCGCAGGTGAAAATATCTCCCGAAATCTCATGTAAGTATATAATATAATCAACACATGTGTAGTGTATAGTGAGTTACGCTAAAACCCGCACATGTTTGCATCAACAGCAGTAAGTGGTTTTCGTGAAAAAAAGTAAAAAAAATGTATCTACGTGCACTCTATAGAAATGGCAAACTCCCTTAAAATATCGCATGAGATCTTATCTGAGATCTCTGGTGAAAGATCGGATGATATTTTCACCTGAGTTAACAATATTGCACTTACCATAATGATCTTCGTACAAACGTACATTCAATTGTATTTCACGTCGCCTTCGAAGAGATCAAATCGTAGTCTCCCGCTTTGCACTAGTGCTGCCACAAGTTTTAAAGTAAAAAATGAAACAGCGCGCCACCGCCACGGCCAACCGCGCGCTGCAAACCCATTCCCTTTTTGTGCGTTCGTGTTGCCACACATACGCAGAAGAAGTGAGGTTATACTTATCAAAGTATTTTTCGTCAAATATCAACGCAATGGGTGGAAAAAGATCGCGACGCGATTATTCATCGTCATCGGATGACGAATTTTCAACCCAGGACCTAGTACGAGTAATGAAGAAATTGAAGGAACTGAAGAAGAAGAAGAAGAAGAAGCGCAGACACCGGTCGAGATCAGGCTCTCCATTGCGAGAACATCTCGTGAAAAAGAGGAGAAGTAGAGAGCGGAACAGGAGCNAAATTAAAGACGTCGAGCCCTCTACAAAATTTTTGTTCAAAAAGTAGTTATTTCTATATATTTTTTAGAAAGTTTTCATAGTTTAGTCCAGGATTTAAGCTGACGTACGAAGTTCACAGACGCGTCAATATTGTGATACGAGATTATCGCCTTTTTCCATAAATTAAAGTCGTCGAGCTGTCGACAAAATTTTCGTTATTAAAAGAGTAGTAATATTTCTATATATTTTTTAGAAAGTTTTCATAGTTTAGTCGAGCATTTAAGCTGACGTACGAAGTTTACATACGCGTCGATATCGTATTACGTGATTAACGCCTTTTCCCATAAATTAAAGTCGTCGTACCCTCTACAAAATTTCAGGTAAACAATAAGTAGAAATATTGTAATACATTTTTTTTGAAAGTTTTCGCGGTTCAATTAGCATTTAAACTGACGTGCGAAGTAAACATACGCGACGATATCGTGATACGAGATTATCGCCTTTTTCCATAAATTAAAGTCATCGATCCCTGAAAAAATTTTTGTTAAACAAAGAGTAGTTATATTTCTATATTTTTTCAGGAAGTGTTCATAGTTTAGTCGAGCATTTAAGCTGACGTACGAAGTTTACATACGCGTCCATATCATATTACGTGATTAACCCTTTTTGCATAAATTAAAGTCATCGATCCCTGAAAAAATTTTTGGTAAACAAAGAGTAGTTATATTTCTATATATTTTTTCAGGAAGTGTTCATAGTTTAGTCGAGCATTTAAGCTGACGTACGAAGTTTACATACGCGTCCATATCATATTACGTGATTAACCCTTTTTGCATAAATTAAAGTCATCGATCCCTGAAAAAATTTTTGTTAAACAAAGAGTAGTTATATTTCTATATATTTTTTCAGGAAGTGTTCATAGTTTAGTCGAGCATTTAAGCTGACGTACGAAGTTTACATACGCGTCCATATCATATTACGTGATTAACGCTTTTTTCCATAAATTAAAGACGTCGAGCCCTCTACAAAATTTTTGTTCAACAAAGAGTAGTTATATTTCTATATATTTTTTTAGAAAGTTTTCATAGTTTAGTCCAGGATTTAAGCTGACGTACGAAGTTCACAGACGCGTCAATATTGTGATACGAGATTATCGCCTTTTTCCATAAATTAAAGTCGTCGAGCTGTCGACAAAATTTTCGTTATTAAAGAGTAGTAATATTTCTATATATTTTTTTAGAAAGTTTTCATAGTTTAGTCGAGCATTTAAGCTGACGTACGAAGTTTACATACGCGTCCATATCGTGATACGAGATTATCGCCTTTTTCTATAAATTAAAGTCGTCGATATCCACTCTTAAGGCGATGCCTAAGCCTCATTTTTTACCGACAGAGCACAAAAAACTTAATTTATTATATCTTTTTTTGTATTTTGAATTTACAAAAACGGCTCTATGGTGCCCTCCGTTTTATTGCTCTTAACAACTGGTAAAAATTTCAACCCTTTTCATTTGGTGGTTTTCGAGAAAAATGGGATCAAAATTTTCAATCCCATTTTTCTCGAAAACCACCAAATGAAAAGGGTTGAAATTTTTACCAGTTGTTAAGAGCAATAAACGGAGGGCACCATAGAGCCGTTTTTTGATTGGTTGAGTTTAGCAATTTTCACATTTTCTGGGAAATAAATAAAGTAATAAATCAAATCAACAGATGGCGTGGATTCAACGAGACTCTACAAGAGCGGGATCGAGAATAAAGAGCTGCGGATCGCATTCCTGTAGCCCATAAAACTTTATATTACTTTATACCCAAGTAAAGATATAATTTTTTACAAAATGAAGTTGCAGCACGAGCCACAGCTGAATGCTGTACAGAGTTATATAAGAAAGCTTATTTTCAAAAGCTGCATATGATATATTATAGTACAAGAACCTAAAACTAGCGGCAAAGTTGAAATTTATAGGTTGGAGTGCCATACATTTATTTATTATTAGCAACAAAAATGACTTTGGACTGACGAGAACAAACGTCTAGATTATTTCATAGTCATGATTTGACTATACTTACATTTTGCGAAAAATACGAAGAATTTCAGTCAACGTTGTATCCATTGCATACCCTACAAGAACGGGATCGAAAAAGAGGCGCTGCATATCCCGTCCCGGTAGGCTATGATACTACTATTTATTCATTTTTGATAGCAGGAAAAATTACTAAACTTATCTTAAGTAATCTTGAGTCATAACTCGACTTTTCTATAAAATTTAAAAATTTTTGGGACTTTCTTTTCGACGTCGTAGTCGCTCCTTGCCCTACAAGAACGGGATCGAAAACAAGGCGCTGCATATCCCGTCCCGGTAGGCTATGATACTACTATTTATTCGTTTTTGATAGCAGGAAAAATTACTAAACTGATCTTAAGTAATCTTTAGTCATAACTCGACTATTCTATGAAATTTAAAAATTTTTGGGACTTTCTTTTCGACGTCGTAGTCGCTCCTTACCCTACAAGAACGGGATCGAAAACGAGGCGCTGCATATCCCGTCCCGGTAGGCTATGATACTACTATTTATTCGTTTTTTATAGCGGGAAAAATTACTAAACTTATCTTAAGTAATCTTGAGTCATAACTCGACTTTTCTATGAAATTTGAAAAATTTTTTGGACTTTCTTTTCGACATCGAAGCCGCTGCACACCCTACAAGAATGGGATCGAAAACGAGGCGCTGCATATCCCGTCCCGGTAGGCTATGATACTACTATTTATTCGTTTTTTATAGCGGGAAAAATTACTAAACTTATCTTAAGTAATCTTGAGTCATAACTCGACTTTTCTATGAAATTTGAAAAATTTTTTGGACTTTCTTTTCGACATCGAAGCCGCTGCACACCCTACAAGAATGGGATCGAAAACTAGGCGCTGCATATCCCGTCCTGGTAGGCTAAGATACTACTATTTATTCGTTTTTGATAACGACAATTAATACCTAACTGACATAGAGTAATCAATAGTCATTATTCTATTATTTTACAAATTTAAAAAATTTTTGGGACTTTTCATTCGACGTCGTAGCCGCTTTATACCCTAGAAGTACGTATGTATACAGCTTATGCTTCCTATAAACTGAAAATAGTTTCTGTCGGCAGCGCCGTGGAACTCCCGAGCCACGCAGCCTGACGTAGCCTTGGCGTTGCGTCGTGAATTCGTAGCGCTACGCCATGAGTATCACGGAGATGCGCTGTGTAGACGACTCACGGCGTATGACCGTGAAATTTCATGGTGTGCTACTTGAGCTTACGGCGTATTGCTGTGAATTCACGGCGTACTATACTGTAGAGAAAGTGGAGAAGTGCATCATAACAATAATAATGCACACTTTGTTGTTACAGCTGATCCGCAGTTTTTGACGTTTCGTCGCGTGCGTGAGTTTTACAAAGAGTCACATTTTTTTTCGCCCGCAATATTTTATTGTTGTCGAAATGAAACAATTGACGATGACCTTTTACCGATCACTTTTCTCGATGATACATTCGAATTTTTCAAGTTACAAAACTTATAATATTCATTATTACACTTTACTCTCGTTCGAAAATCCATCAATCGAATACAAAAAAAAAAGAAAAATGAAAAGTAGTTGCAGCTCGTCGCGTTTTTCGTGCAGACTTTGTAATTGATCGACTCGTCGCGCTGCACTACACTACCCACGTAAAAATCGTTTCGATTGGCGATATATGTGCAATATATTGGCGATTTATATTTGCAATATATGGGCAATATATTTGCAATATATGGGCAATATATTGCAACTATAGTGGCAAATCTACACGCGCCAATATACTGCGGATATATTGCAAATAAAAATGAAAATCAGTGTGCAATATATTGGCAATATATTGCAACCTAAAACACAAAATTGAAAAAAATCAAGAGTGCGTTATTTCTTCACAGTTCAACAAAAATTTATCATAATTGAATTCATAATTTACAATTTTATTTTTGAACAATACGTTACAAACTTACAATTTGATTTCATTAATAGTACAGTTAGGACAGTCTCATTACAAGAATTTTACAAAAACTAAAAACCAACATAATTTAACAAGATATTATAATTATTAATATTATTGTTATTTCTATTTTAGAACGAATTCTTCTCGATGGGTCGTGTGGCTTCATGGACATCGGGCGAATTTTGTTGATCATGAATCGAATTTCTCAAAATTTTTTTCCAGCATTTCTCCTGCCGAAATTGACAGATTGGAACTAGGGAAAGATGAAGAGAAAAAATCATTTTTAATACAAGTCCTCTCAGTTATACTGATTGACGAACAATATCGTGTAGCGTGTATGGATATCGTGTAGGAACTTCGGGCTGGAAAGGATTTGTCGAGGACATGGTGTCGGTGAATAAAAACACGTAAAATTGATGTGAATAAATGCTCAACGGAGCCAAGAACAAGAACAACACTTTTTATTTGAAACACAGTTTCGGTTTTACACTTCACTGCGCACTCTGTATAGTAATTATTATATTATTATCTTTTATTGATTTATGCACAGAGTGCGTTAAACTAAGAGGCTTTTTAAGAGATCAATATAATGAAGAAAAGAGAACAAAATAAAAGAACTAGCAATAATAGAAAAATAAGCTGCTCGTGGCAGTATGCTTGTGTAGCTAGCGGCGAACTCGAACGTAATGAGCAGCAGCATGCGTGCGGAGGGGTGGAAGGAGAGATGACTCGTGCGCTCATGTCGTCGCCACATCCACGCCATCTTCCTTCACTTCTCGCACACACACGGCTTGCTTCACGACTACTCGTCGACACTTCGTGTAATTCGTAAAAAGTATTTTTCATGCTACCCCAGCCGAAACTAACCTTTTTCGTCCCGGCGGCCAAAAAAGTTAATTTCTGCTGGGGGATTCATGAAAAAATAGTATACGCACCTATGAAGCGAAAAAAGAAAGCCTCAGAGCTCGTGTTTATCAACCTCGGCTTCGCCTCGGACGATAATTACACATGCTCTGAGGCTTTCCAGTTTTTCGCTCCCTAGGTACGTAATATACTATTACAATTTTACAATATGGAAAAAAAATGTAAACTAACTAGGGGAGGTTTGTATCGACGACCCCCACAGTCAGTCTTCGACATAGTTTCCTTTCGCCATCACCGTGATCCCCGTCACCTTCTTTTTTACTGTGATCCTTGTCGCCTTCATCAGCATCTGAAACACAGAAAAAAACATTTCAATTTCACAAAACACACTAGTAATTTATTAATTTTGCGTTAAGCTGTAGTTATAACATTGCGACTTTCTGCTATATGTCAGAAATTCGCGGTTATGATAGTTTGTTATGGTCTAAGATGCACGTCAAAAAACCGTAAACAAAAAACTATCATAACCGCGAATTTCTGACATATAGCAGAAATTCGCGATGTTATAACTACAGCTTAACGCAAAATTATAAATTACTAGTGTGTTTGTGAAATTGAAATGTTTTTTTCTGTGTTTCAGATGCTGATGAAGGCGACGAGGATCGCAGTGAAAAAGAAGGTGACGGGGATCACGGTGATGGCGAAAAGGAAACTATGTCAAAGACTGACTGTGGGGGTTGACGATACAAACCTCCCCTAGTAAGTTCAAATTTTTTTTAAATTGTAAAATACATTTTACGCGTTACACGAACTTCCTAAACGATGTCCATATACGCTACACGATATTGTTCGTCAATCAGTATAACTGAGAGGACATGTATTAAAAATGGTTTTTTCTTTTCATCTTTCCCCAGGTCCAACTGTCAATTTCGGCAGGAGAAATGCTGGAAAAAAGTCTTGAGACATCATCAACATTCGATTCATCGTCAAAAAAATTCGCCCGATGTCCATGAAGCTACAACGACCCATCGAGAAGAATTTCGTACTAAAATAGAAATAACAATAATATTAATAATTATAATATCTTGTTAAATTATGTTTGTTTTTAGTTTATGTATAATAATTGTAATGAGACTTTCTGAACTGTACTATTAATGAAATCAAATTGTAAGTTCGTAACGTATTGTTTAAAAATAAAAATTGTTAATTATAAATTCGAATTAATGATAAATTGTGTTGAACTGTGTGAAAAAATAACGCACTCTTGATTTTTTTTCAATTTTGTGTTTTAGGTTGCAATATATTGCCGATATATTGCACACTGATTTCATTTTTTATTTGCAATATATCCGCAATATATTGGCGCGTGTAGATTTGCCACTATAGTTGCAATATATTGCTCATATATTGCAAATATAATATACTCAGCAATAATTAAAAGGTAATTCAACATTCTATTTTTATTTATTTTTTATTTACGGTCCAACTTTATTTTAAATTGAAAATTTCATACAATAATTATACGAAAAAAAATTATATTAAAAAATTATTTCCAGCAGTGAAATCAAAAGATATTAAATATTAAATATTAATTACATAAAAAGAAAGATAAAATTAATAAAAATTACAATATTAATAGTACGGGTGATAGGTACTGCGGTACCCCGTACCACGATATCCTGTACCACGGTAGTAGCTACCGCGGTAGCCTCCACGATAAGGACCACGACTACCACGATAGCTACCGCGGTTATGTAGCCGTACTGCATCTGGGGCTCAGTACGTGAACCGCGAGCAACTGCTTCAGTTGTTGTACTTGTTGTTCCAGCTGTTGCACGGTACGGTGCATAGGCTGTTGCTGGAGCAGTTGTTGCGGCTGAATTATTTGCTGTAGAGGTTGCAGTTGCTGCTGTAAATACTGCAGGTGCAGCTTTAGATTTTGGACCTGCTGAAGCTGCTGATCAGGCAGACCCTGCTGATCAGGCAGCCCCTGCTGATCAAGCTGCAGCTGCGCATAAAGTTGGCCATCTGACACATAGTGTAATGGAGCTAGTCCTTGCAGATTGGGCTGGAGCTGCTGAAGCGGCAAGGGTGCTTGCAAGAGAAACTGGTGCTGCTGCTGAGGCTGCGAGGATAGCTGCTGCTGCAGGGGCTGAAGCGGCAAGGGTACAGGCTGCTGCTGGTGTTGCTGGAGCGACAAGGGTGCAGGCTGCTGCTGTTGCTGCTGGAGCGGCAAGGGTGCAGGCTGCTGCTGGTGTTGCTGGAGCGACAAGGGTGCAGGCTGCTGCTGCTGTTGATTGAGCGGCAAGGGTGCAGGTTGCTGCTGCTGTTGATTGAGCGGCAAGGGTGCAGGCTGCTGCTGCTGTTGATTGAGCGGCAAGGGTGCAGGTTGCTGCTGCTGTTGATTGAGCGGCAAGGGTGCAGGCTGCTGCTGCTGTTGATTGAGCGGCAAGGGTGCAGGCTGCTGCTGCTGTTGATTGAGTGGCAAGGGTGCAGGCTGCTGCTGCTGTTGATTGAGCGGCAAGGGTGCAGGTTGCTGCTGCTGTTGATTGAGCGGCAAGGGTGCAGGTGGCTGCTGCTGCCGCTGTAGCTGGCCTGGTAGGCTCATCCGACCACTGCTCCTGGTATTTTTTTTTCCTGCAAATGAATTAACAAGTTTAGAATTAGTAGCATTAGAGAGAGGGAGAGAGAGAGAGAGAGAGAGAAAGAGAGCCGCGCTGCAAGAATGCGTCGTCACAGCCATATAAGTCGAAAAATACTCGTACAGCATTATCAACAATTGTTTCTATGCACTTTACTATGCAAAACAGGTGCGCGATTCTGCTACAAATAGAGCTATCGAGACGAAAAAAGTCTCATTGGGCCGAATAATATTTCGCGAGACGTGACTTTGTTCAGAGAGACGTTACTCTCATGCACCTATTATAGAAGTATACATAAACGCGTTAGTCTTTATGGAGAATGTCAATATACGTCGAACGTCGACTAAAAAAAACGCGGCGTCGCAGCCATATAACCCAAAAAATACTCGTATAGCATTATCAATAATTGTTTTCTATGCACTTTACTATGCATGAAACAGGCGCGTGATTCTGATATAATAGAGATTATCGAGACGAAAAAAAATCTCATTGCACATAAAATTACAACTAAGCTTACCTGCAGTCATTTCGTGCTGTGGTCTGTTCTTGGCGAAAATCAAGATGGAATGACTGACTCAGCGCTCGCGCGTCACGACCGTTGGATTTTGTCCGGCTCGGTTCCCCCACTAGTAGCACAAGCAACACGACAAGCCGCTGCTGCGTCTGCAATGTGTGTGCTGTGTCGTGCAACTGTCTTTCTCTTCGTTCGCTGGCCTCGTTCTTGGTATGCGTGATCACTATCGCCAGCGAAGGAACGTTACTTCCATGACTCACAATGGCCGCGTGTATTTAGAGACGGCCGAATTGATGCTGAGAAGAGGCGCTAATCCACATGTACCTAACATCTAAGGACACTTTTGACAGTGCTACCGCAACTCCAGTGCTTATACATCTGGCAACGTTGCCAATTTCAAGTCCGGCTTTACTACACTGCGGTGTACGCGCAAAATCTTCATAATTTCTTCTCTATCAGGCGATGAATTGGATGAGTAAGAAATGAAATTTTTCGCTAAGTGCCCATTTTTCGTTAAGTTATCGGAGCCTATAGCGAAAAAATAATGATATTCGAACCTGTTGGTTTATGATTTTATTCACTTACTGACCAAGAAGAGGGAGAAACTACTCAAGTAAAAAACTACTTGTTCATGAACACGGATGTCTCTATGATCTAGGCTCGCGCACGAACAGAAGATATGCCTAAAGCCACGTGCTCCGAGTGGTGGCGTTACTGTACACCTATAGCCATGTAAACACAAAAATTTCTGCTGCATGTACTCTAACCAACGAATAACGAGTATCAATAGATGGCGCTACCGACTTATGAATGTCTCGAGATTCCTGAAAGAACGGCAACGATATCTCTGAGTCGTTTCATTCATTTTTGCTAAATAATCATAAAAGTATCAGTACTAAAGAGGCTGTACCTCACGGTAAAGTAAAATTTTGAAAATTTTGATCACGGCACTGGAAGTCGATGAAAAATCCTATCGAAAAGTCAATAAAAAAAATTTTCTTTTGTTGAGATTTTAGGTACCTTTCCCCCTGAAGAAGGCTGTAGCGACCAGTTTACAATTTACATCGTGTGATTCGATATGGCTACGGTAACATTTTTCAAAAAAACCACTTTTTTATTTGCCTGGAAACATACATTTATTATTATATCATCCGAAAGCTAATGAAATTTCCTACAACATATATTAATTTCATTAACTTATAAGTGATTTGAGCTCACAGTCAACGAAAAACTGCCACATCCCATAAGATCTAATGTTAAATGGACAAAACTCTCAATCTCATTATTTCCTAAGTTTGCCTGGAAACCCCAACTTTTTTTTACGAAAAATCTTGTAATTTCATAAACTATCACCCGTTAAAATTTCACTTCGATCTAAAGTTTTTTCATTTTCGGTACAGCCTCTTTAAGGAGGTCTGTACCAACAATTTTTACCGACAGAGTCGAAAAATTTGTTTAATTTATATCTTTTTTCTAAATCGAATATCGAAAAACGGCTCTATGGGACCCTTCATTTTGTTGCTCTGAATAGCTGGTAAAAATTTTAGCTAATTCCACCGACCAGATTTCCCGGAAAACGTGTTCGAAGTTTTCACATTTTTCCTCGGCTTGAAATTTTCAAACACGTTTTCCGGGAAATCTGGTCGGTAGAATTAGCTAAAATTTTTACCAGCTATTCAGAGCAACAAAATGAAGGGTCCCATAGAGCCGTTTTTCGATATTCGATTTAGAAAAAAAGATATAAATTAAACAAATTTTTCGACTTTGTAGGTTAGAAACGTAGGGTACTGACCTCTTTAAATTGCAGATTGAAAAAAATTATGAAAAATAATTTTTTATAGTTTTAGAAAATAAAAGCATAAAAATTTTTAAAATTTTTTCAATTTATGGAATGACTTACCTCTGGCAGCATTCATTCTTGCGGCGTCTAAAGTATATAATCCTGGTCTTACAGTTTCTACTTTTCCTTTAGAACAATTAGGAATCTTCCCAGTAGCAGAGCATTGCTTTAACTCATGGTTTTCAAACAGCGTTTTTATTACAGTTTTGGTGAGACTATTAATACTAGAAAAATCTAACTCTTTTAAAACCTTTTTGGTAAGTTTTACTTTTGGTTCGTTATCCGTTTTTGCCTATAAAAATGTGTCCCATTGTTTTACTGATGTAATATTCATGAAATAAGGTATAAAATTAGTAAGAAAAATGAAAGATTACTCGTTTTGATGAGTTTGGACTTACTTTGTCGTCATCTGAATTTTCTGCATATGTTCCGTTGAGGTTTTGAGATGTACCTGGCGGTACATGAGATTTCACAATATGACCGTCAATCAAATTCTTTATTTTTTTGATGACTGAAACAGTTATTTCTTAAAGTTTGAATTTAACTAACATATAACAACAATTAAAATTAATTTATGTAATAGTTAAGGATAGATCTTTCAACAATGCTTAGGATTGCATCACAAGATGAAGGTGAGTGCTTTAACGACCTTCATTAAAAAACCATATCAGTGTTATTAGTATACAAGACACAATTAGCGCGGTCGAAGCTATATATATCTCTTAAGTTCAAAATTATTACAATTTTACTAATAATAGACTAGAATTTAAAAAAATTACAAAATACAAAATCTTCACTCATTCCCCAGCTAAATACATAATTAATAGCACAATTCAATTAAAAGACAGTGCTTAACAACTTATCACATTTTTAAGAGTAGGATAATATTTGATGGATCAATGCAGTAGTCAGGTTTTAAAAATAGTCATATGAACCGACACTCTTTACATGTATGAAGAAAAATCGTCATCTTCCTGTACTTATAAAATCAACTGACTACATATTACAACTATATTTGATTCAATGAGGATTGGTATACTGCTATATTATGATTTTAAAAAATAACAAACTGTAGAGTCGCTCTTAAACATGCATTTCAACTTTTGTTAAAAAGACATATTTACATAAATTGTATATGGTAATTTATCGCAAGGAAATTAGAGAGTAGCGACAAAGTTATAATATTTAGGTTTTAGTGCTAAATAAATAATTAATTTAGCATCATAAATACCTTTCAAATGAGATTCATCAACATTTCTATCATAGAGATCTGCTTTTAATTTTCTATTTTCTTCTTCCAATTCATTTACTCTTTCAGATTTGGTTTTATACTTATCCTTAATTTCACTATATTTTCGCTTAAGGTTTTTGAAATCACTTGATTTTTCATGTTCAGATTTTGATGTTTCTTTCGAATGATATTTTGCGAGTTGCTTGGAGATTTTGTTTTAGAAGATTTATGGCTGTGACGATCTGCAGTTTTTCCCGAGAATTCCTCTTCTTCTGAATCATCATCATCTTCTGATTTCTTTTTATCGCCATCAATATCTTCTTCTATATGCTTTGTTATTTCTTTCAAATTTTCATCAGATAAAGCAACTTCTTCGTCATTCGATAAGAACTTTTTACCTGATTTACCATCAGTCTTACCTATATTTTTTAATTTATCAGTACTTTCATCATCATCATTTACGTCAGAATCAGATTTATTATCTTTATATTTTCCACCATCGGTACTTTCATCATCATCTTTTTCGTCAGAATCAGATTTATCATCTTTATATTTTCCACCATAAGTACTTTCAACATCATTACTTTTTATCTTCGTGTCATAATTATCATCAGTATTTTCTTGATTATTTCCTTTGTCATCTTCAGTAATAGTCTGTTCAAATAAACAAATACTCTATAATTATCATTTTTATTAGAAAATAAAATCCTATGTTGGGATCCCTCTGCCGGCTAAAGTTGTACTATCGTAAGTGCACGCTAACAGCTACTCTTACGGGGTGCCCTCTTACGATCGTAGAACTTCAGCCGACAGAGGGGGCCCAAGTAGGATTTCACTTCTCATTACTCATATCGGAAAGCTTTTAAGAAAGTATTCGGGTAGTAAACTGTAGATTTATAGTTGTTTCCTGACATATTAATATTCAGATCAATCTATTTAACTAAAAAAATGTAACTAATAATTACTAGCAATCTGGTTTTAGAATGAATTTTAAAAATTATCTAACTTAATAAAAATTATTGAAAGGATTTAAAAATATTCAAATAGACAGTTTATATTCAGAATACTTCATTCGTTTAGTTGTAAGGTACCTTGGTGCAAATTGGTGATTTTTTGGAATTTGATTTATCCACATTTTTTCGAATCTTTGCCAAAGTTGATTGCTCATTTTCTTTTTTATAACTTTGACTTTATTTTTTATTACTCTATCATCAAGGATAACCGGTTTGGTAGCGGTCTCATATACAAAAGAGTTGTCTTGTTGAGATGCCAACGTACGTCTTTCTTCTTTGGTGGGTGAAATCGTATCATACTTTTCCAAGTTTTTTTGGGCTTGTGTACAAACTGACCATGCTGAAACAAATTTGAACATATTTAAACAAATTAAAACTTGCTCAACCATTTTATAAAATTTTACTGAAGTTATCGTTAAGTATGCTGCAGACTTCGTTTACAAATATGCATTAATTTTTTTTATCAATCAATAGTATTTTATACTATATTAAGAAGTAGTATATGGATTAGAGTAGTGTTAGTAGCATTAGACTTGATTGTAAGACATACTGTAAAAATATATTTAAATAGTTTGAAGGAGACAGCACCAGTGTTTTATTAAAATTATTAAAAATTTAAAAATCTTCTTTGATCTGTTTTCTTTTCAAAGTTATTTAAAAAGATGTAAAATAACATTTTTGTACTTATCAAACTTTTTATAAATCTTATTATCTTTTAGTGTATACAGGATTGCAATCAATTGAATGAAGAAATTAATTATCCATCAGAGTATTGGTAATTGATTTTAAATTGAAAATAAATTTACATAGATAACAGAAAACTAATTATTGATTGATAATTGTGAAATTTAAATCATTAATTTTATTTTAGTTTTATTAAATATCATCATTATTTAAAGCAACATTGAATGAATAGTTTAAATTTTAAATTTATTCAATCAAATAAATTTTTATCAGTAATTAAATTTTAATTATGAATGATTTTTACTCTGTATTCGCTATTATAGCCTTCAAGTATTGCATACTTGTTTTTCCTAGGTCTGACAATTTTGACAGGTTTAGGTTAGAGCAGCAACGCTGTGAGAAGTAAGGACAAATAGTCAGACTTAGCAAATCAAAGTGTCTCACAAACTTCTTTTATCAAACAAGTTTTAAAGATAATGTTTTATTGTTTAAACTATTATGTGCTACAAGAAACTAATGTGAAACTTTATCAATTTTTAATCTTTAAGGTCCCAAAAATTTGTAAAAGTGCCCTCTTATACCTAAGCAAAGCAATATTTGTAAAGACTCTACACAACTTAATATACATATCAAAACAAATTACAAGAAAATCAATAAAGAATTATAGCTAATGATGTATTTAAGTACTTGGAAAAAAAGCAAACTTTTTTTTTCAAATTGTACACTAATGTGGACGGAAATGTATACTTTTACAAAGATATTGAAACATCATATCAAGTATCAATATTGAATACTTGTACGAAAATCATATGTGATATTAATTATTTACAATTTTTCCTAACTCTGCATACAAAAATTCAAAGTTTAACGAATGATAACAGTTATCATGCTCAAAAAATTTATCACAGCACAAGTAATAATGTCATAATAAAGAACAAATAAAATATTCCATGAGTCTCTTAGCCACAAAAAGTAGAAGTCTTAGAAATGTTATATGGATATAATAATTTCACACAGGTTAGAAAATTGTGTCTTCTGATCGCTGATCATGGCTTTTGAGTAATCGACAGATGAATGCGAGTGGCTCACCTACGATCTTTCGATTGACGTTCAGACGTGGACTATGCAAAAGTTTAATGACGTTCGCCGGAGCCTTTTTACTGCGCCCTCGAAAACACGAACACAACGTTATCGAAGTATTTCGAAAAATAAAATTCGATCTCTTCGTAATGAAAAATTTCACACAGGTTAGAAAATTGTGTCTTCTGATCGCTGATCATAGCTTTTGAGTAATCGACCGACGAATGCGAGTGGCCACCTACGATCGTTCAATTGACGTTCTGTCAAAGACTATGCAATCGTTCAATGACGTTGGCCGGGGTCATCTTACTGCGCCCTCGAAAACACGAACACAACGTTATCGAAGTATTCCAAAAAATGAAATTCGATCTCTTCGTGATGAAAAATTTCATACAGGTTAGAAAATTTATTTTTCCGATCGCTGATTAAGCTCTGAATTATTCACAGATGAATGCAAGTGGCTCACCTACGATCTCTTAATTGACGGTCTGTCGTAGACTATGCGATTGTTTATTGACGTTGGCCGGGGCAATTTTACTGCGCCCTCGAAAACACGAACACAACGTTATCGAAGTATTTCGAAAAATAAACTTCGATCTCTTCGTAATGAAAAATTTCACACAGGTTAGAAAATTGTGTCTTCTGATCGCTGATCATAGCTTTGTTACGGCCCGGCCGGTTGCTTCTGCAATGGGGCGCGCAGACGAGCACGGAGTCGGTGGTGCACTAAACGGAGTCAGCCGTGTCTGCTATGCGTCGATAAGGCAGAGAGTCGGTGGGTTCAATTCCCGACGAACGCGATGAATCGCGAAGGAAATGCACGCGTCGATCTCTTTACCAGGGTGATGGAGGAGCCACGAGTAGATAGCAATACTTGGTTTTAGAAGGGGTCCGACGTTGCCTCAACCTTTGCAAGGAGGACTTACGTCGGGAGAGGAATTAGAAATTTTGAATTAGAACATTATTATTATTATTTTTTTTATTAAAATTACTTATAACTAATTACAGTCGCGCAACGGCGCTTAAAACTAATACAAATAACATACCAATACCGGCGCGTGGGGATGCAGCGCGCAACGGCGCAAAAACCCCAAAACGAATACATAAAAAAAATAGTAGCGCGAGAGTGCAGCGCATGAATTAATAAAAAATGACGCGCAACGGCGCAAAAGAGCTAAACAAATTTCGCATGGAGACGCGGCGCCTAACTTAGGCTACATGCGCAACGGAGCGAAACAACACGAACCAAGTACACATCGCGCGATCGGTCCGCCAGGAAATTCGCGGAACCTTGATCAGCGCGGCAAAACAACGAACGGGCGACTTATACGCGTTTTTGCACTCGCGCTTGGGCGAGTTGAGCGCCTCCCCTTTTTTCGGCCTCCTAGCGTCTTTTTACTGCCGGCGGGCTACTTTCCAGGATCCTCCTGGAGAGGATGGCATCCTGGTTGAGGACGACGACCCTGGTGCACATGTCGCAGTGCCGGGCGCCTACCACGCGCCATGTAGGCAGGTGGCAGCCAGGGCAATTCCCGCACTGCTCCCGTAACGCGCCTTTTAAGCCGGTCTTGTGCAATCACCTCGCACAGGCCAGGGTAGTGCTGGATGGTCCAGAGGCAGCATACGCCCCTCCAAGCACCTGTCGGCAAGATGTATGCCCAGAGCAGTGCATGGTCGCAGTCGTCGACGATCGGGAAGTTGGGGCGAGAACCGTCGAATAGGTATAGGAGGCCGTCTCTCTCTCGCTGCGGTAGGTCGTCCAGCTGGCCGTGGGCGGGTTCCCCTTCGAGGAAACGCGGGTTTGGCTGCCTTAGCAGCACCATCCGGTTCAAGTGCTGGTGGCCGACTCTCCACTCCAGTACTTGCTCCGGTATCACGATCGGCGCTTGCTGCTGCTCAACACGGCGCAGCCAGACGTTGACGTCGACTTGCGCAGGCAATTGGTCAAGCGCGAACCCACGGTTGACCTCCGGGTCGGGCGACGCGGGCCCTGCGGCCACCTGGAGCTCGTTGGCGCGTGGTGGCTGTTGCTCGGGCTGTGCAGCAGTTCGGGCGTCCTCGTTAGGCAAGTCCTGGCCATCCTCGTCCTGGCACTGTCACCGCGCCCGCTGTCTGCAGCGGAGCTGCCGGCCTCGCTTGACTCTTCGGCCGAGATACTGCTGCGCACACTTCCGACCGACAACATGTCGCACGATGGCGCGTCCATGAAGATGACGTCGTCATCGGCATCATCGTTGCCAAGGTTAGGCTGGGGTGCGGGGGCAGGTTGCCGGCGCGGTAACTCTGCCAGGACCTCGACGTCGTTGTCGGCCTGGATGTTACCGACAGGAGCTGGGTGTCCCACTTCCATCAGGAAGGGCACGTTAATGTCGTCGTCGTCGGCGATGTCGATTACTTCCAGCACTATCTCTACACTTATTTCGTCCGCCATTATAAAGATTTTTTTTTTATATATTTTTTTTTGAATGTTCGGAAGGTGTACGTTCGCTGCGGGAGCTCGCGAGCAAGTGAGTCCTGCATGCCGGGCAAAAGGCCCCCAAACCTCCCTTCCGCTGCTCGAAGCGCGGCGCTCGAGTCGCGTGCACGTGCACGCGCGTGTAGGCACGTGCCTAGCTGGCTGGGCGAGAGCGACACACACACGCGTCGCTTGAGACTCGAGCATGTGCCCGTTCAGCGTAATTCGCTCGCTTGCTCGCGCGCGAACTTAAAATTGGCTACGAAAGGAAGAGAGCAAGCCCCTGTCCCCGCTTGCTCTAGTGAGATTCGTCCAAGGTTAAAACAGACTACAATTGATCTCTCCTTGCTTCCTTCCGCGCTCAATTCAAATGCGTATTACTTTATTTTACGGAACAGAATTACAATGATTCCCGACATTACCGGCGCGAATACAAGCTTTTTTCAGTTTGTCTAAATGAACAACTTTCGTCTTATGCGCATACAGTTGCAGCTCCGCGTTTCTCTCTCCGATTAATTTATTTATGATGTACGGCCCTATATAGTGATCGTCCAACTTGCTCGTTTTTACGTTTTTAAGGAGATATACGTAATCTCCTTCTTTGAATTCGCGGTCGTGACTTTTTAAGTCGTAATATTTGGAGCGTTCCTTGGCCGCGATCAAATTTTCTCGCGCTTGTGTTGCGTGATGTTTAGTTTATTTAAAGTCTCGTCTAAATACTCATTAAACGTTTTCGCGATTTTTGTCCGCGAACTCGCTAGGTATGCGCGCTTTGCGGCCGAAAACTAGCTCATGCGGCGTGAAGCCATGGCCCGAGTGCACCGACGAATTATATGAAAAGAGCGCACACCGGATCCAAGCGTCCCAGTCGTCCTTACTCATGAATATTTTTAAATACTCAATTAATGAATGGTGCTTCGCTCGAGCGATCCTTGAGTCTGTGGTCGGTAGCTCGTCGAACGAAATTGGGTTATTTTAAAGGTACGGGCAAGAGACGAAAATACTTTTCCGATAAGGTTTTGGCCTTGGTCCGTGCGTATGTACTTTGGGCATCCGTATCGACAGATGAACTCATTAGCGAACGCAGTCGCGATCAGTTCCGCCCTGACGTCCGGGAGAGGTATTGCTTCCGAAAATTTTGTGAGATTACACTGTATTGTCAATATGTATTTATTATTGGAAGTCGTTACTGGTAGCGGACCGACTATGTCAATTTCAATAAGCTCAAACGCTTCGGTCGGTGTAGTCGTGATTGTGAGCGGGAGGCGCGTTTTTATTCGCGTCAGCTTTTTCGTCTGACAGGTCGGACATGATTTTACGTACTCCGTTATCTCATTTTTCATCCCCTTCCAAAGGTATTTTTCGCGAGCGCGGTTGTATGTCAGTTATACCCTTGTGGCCGGCGGTCGCGGAGTCGTGTGATTCGCGAATTATGCAAGGCCGTGACTCGATATCTGGCGTCGTTATCTCGCCGGAGCAAAGGGTTAATTTAGCCGCGTCCTCGGGCCAGGTTTCGCGCAGGCGAGCGCTTATCATTTCCCACGAACGGCCGTCAATCCCGTTGTTATTTGTCGGTATACTGATTGACCCGATTTCATATGTTCTGAGCGCGTCCGCGAGCCGGTCGAGGGCGTCGTTTACGATATCGATATCCACTGTGTCGTCGTGATTTTCTTTTACAAAAATGGAAAAGAGGCTCCTATCCACGGGCAGCCCAGTCTCGATAATTAGACCGAGTTTGATGTCGTGTTCTTTTAGCAGGTCTACTTGTAAGTACCCCATATCAGTGAGCTGATGGCAAATGTCTGAGTGCGGAATGCAATCGACCGACATAAAATGCACCCAATTATCTTTCCTCGTTAGGAGCGTATCATTGCACTGTTGTACGGATTTGGCGACGAGCAGTCGTGCTCTTTTTGGGTGACTACGTGTGAACGTCGCCTCGTCTTCTGCGTCTGACTCGTCGAAGGCAGAGTCGCTGGTCGCAACTTCGTTATGGTTGCGGGAGTTACCTTCGGTTGCGGGAGAGTCGGCGATGCCTCCTCGGTGCTGGTTCCCGAAGTTGCATCGTTCGCCTCGGTGGGAGCGTTTTGGTCGGGGGTAGGGGCTCGATCGCGAGTTGCATCCCTTGTAATCCGTTGTTTTGCCGGTGCAAAACGTAATCACGCTCGGAGTCCCTCTCCGGGGTCGTTGGGTGCAAAATGAAAAATACTCTCCCGATCTCATGTTCAACGTCGTCATTGCTATATGGGGCCGAACTGTTTACTGGGTTCCGCGACAATGCGTCGGCGTCGCGTTTTTCCTTCCGGGCTTGTGGATCATTCGTAATCGAAGTCGTGGAGTCGCTCTCTCCATCGCGCCAAACGGGACGTGGGGCTTTTTAGATTAGGCAGCCACTAAGGGTTTGTGATCGGTAACGATTTGAAATTTCCGCCCGTATAGGTAAGGGCGGAATTGTTGTACTGCGTTTACAATGCCGAGCAGCTCTTTTTCGATCGTTGAATAATTTACTTCGGCATCCGTGAGGCTTCGCGACGTGTAAGCGATCGGTAAATCATTTCCTATTTTTCCTTGGCTTAGAATACCGCCTATCGCGAAATCCGATGCATCGGTGGTGACGACAAAGGGCCGATTAAAATCCGGGTATTGCAGTAAGGGTGTTGAGCTTAATATTTGCTTTATCTCTCCGAATGCCCTCTCCTGTGCATCCGTCCAATCCCAGGGTGTATCCGCCTTTAACAGGCCCGTGAGAGGCTTTGCGATTTTCGCGAAATCCTTCACGAATCTGCGGTAGTACCCGGCCAGGCCTAGGAATTGTTTAATGTTTTTATGGTTTTTTGGCCGCGGGAAGTTTGATACCGCGGATTTAACTGCCGGCGCCATTTTACTGCGCACCTGCAAACACGAACAAAACATTTTCGAAGTATATCGAAAAATGAAATTCGATCTCTCCGCGATGAAAAATTTTACACAGGTTAGAAAATTGTGTCTTCTGATCGCTGATCATGGCTTTTGAGTAATCGACAGAGAAATGCGAGTGGATCACCTACGATCTTTCAATGCACGTTCTGACGTAGACTATGCAAATGTTAAATGACGTTGGACGAAGCCATTTTACTGCGCACCTGCAAACAAAAACACAACGTTATCGAAGTATTCACAAAAATGAAATTCGATCTCTTCGTGATGGAAAATTTCATACAGGTTAGAAAATTTATTTTTCCAATCGTTGATTTAGCTCTGATGAATTCACAGATGAAAGCAAGTGGCTCACCTACGATCTCATAATTGACGTTTTGTCGTAGACTATGCAATCGTTTATTGAACGTTGGCCGGCGCCCATTTTACTGCGCACCTGCAACCCACGATCACAACGTTTTCGAAGTATATCGAAAATGAAATTCGATCACTTCGTGATGAAAAATTTCCAACAGGTTAGAAAATTGTTTCTTCCGATCGCTGATCATGGCTTTTGAGTAATCGACGGACGAATGCGAGTGGCCACCTACGATCTCTTAATTAACGGTCTGTCGTAGACTATGCGATTGTTTATTGACGTTAGCCGGGGCCATTTTACTGTGCACCTGCAAACACGAACACGACGTTTTCGAAGTATTTCGAAAAGTGAAATTTGAACTCTTCATGATAAAATATTTCACACAGGTTAGAAAATTGTGTCTTCTGATCGCTGATCATGGCTTTTGAGTAATCGACACACGAATGCGAGTGGCCACCTACGATTGTTCAATTGACGTTCTGTCAAAGACTATGCAATCGTTTGATGATGGCCAGGGCCATTTTACGTCGACCTCGAAAACACGAACACAACGTTATCGAAGTATTTCGAAAAAAAAAATTCGATCTCTTCGTGATGAAAAATTTCACACAGGTTAGAAAATTGTGTCTTCTGATCGCTGATCATGGCTTTTGAGTAATCGACAGACGAATGCGAGTGGCCACCTACGATCTTTCAATTGACGATCTGACGTAGACTATGCAATCGTTTATTGACGCTAGCCGGGGCCAATTTACTGCGCACCTGTGAATACGAACACGACGTTTTCGAAGTATTTCGAAAAGTGAAATTTGAACTCTTCATGATAAAATATTTCACACAGGTTAGAAAATTGTGTCTTCTGATCGCTGATCATGGCTTTTGAGTAATCGACACACGAATGCGAGTGGCCACCTACGATTGTTCAATTGACGTTCTGTCAAAGACTATGCAATCGTTTAATGATGTTGGCCAGGGCCATTTTACGTCGACCTCGAAAACACGAACACAACGTTATCGAAGTATTCCAAAAAATGAAATTCGATCTCTTGAAGATGAAAAATTTCCAACAGGTTAGAAAATTGTTTCTTCCGATCGCTGATCATGGCTTTTGAGTAATCGACGGACGAATGCGAGTGGCCACCTACGATCTCTTAATTAACGGTCTGTCGTAGACTATGCGATTGTTCATTGACGTTTGCCGGGGCAATTTTCTGCGCAACTGCAAACACGAACACAACGTGATCTTAGTATTCCAAAAAATGAAATTCGATCTCTTCGTAATGAAAAATTTCACACAGGTTAGAAAATTGTGTCTTCTGATCGCTGATCATAGCCTTTGAGTAATCGACCGACGAATGCGAGTGGCCACCTACGATCGTTCAATTGACGTTCTGTCAAAGACTATGCAATCGTTCAATGACGCTGGCCGGGGTCATCTTACTGCGCCCTCGAAAACACGAACACAACGTTATCGAAGTATTCCAAAATATGAAATTCTATCTTTTCGTGATGGAAAATTTCACACAGGTTAAAAATTGTGTCTTCTGATCGCTGATCATGGCTTTTGAGTAATCGACAGAGAAATGCGAGTGGATCACCTACGATCTTTCACTTGACGTTCTGACGTAGACTATGCAAATGTTAAATGACGTTGGACGAAGCCATTTTACTGCGCACCTGCAAACAAGAACACAACGTTATCGAAGTATTCACAAAAATGAAATTCGATCTCTTCGTGATGAATTATTTTACAGTGGTTAGAAAATTGTGTCTTCTGATCGCTGATCATGGCTTTTGAGTAATCGACAGACGAAAGCGAGTGGCTTACTGACGATCTTTCAGTTGACGTTCTGACGTAGACTATGCAAATGTTTAATAATGTTGGCCGGGGTTATTTTACTGCGCACCTGCAAACAAGAACACAACGTTATCAAAGTATTCCAAAAAATGAAATTCGATCTCTTCGTGATGAAAAATTTCACACAGGTTAAAAAATTGTGTCTTCTGATCGCTGATCATGGCTTTTGAGTAATCGACAGAGAAATGCGAGTGGCTTACTGACGATCTTTCAGTTGACGTTCTGACGTAGACTATGCAAATGTTTAATGACGTTGGCCAGCGCCATTTTACTACGCACCGGCCAACAAGAACACAACGTTATCGAAGTTTTCTAAAAAATAAAATTCGATCTCTTCGTGATGAAAAATTTCACACAGGTAAGAAAAATTGTGTCTTTGATGGCTGATCATGGCTTTGTGTAATGGAAAGAGGAATGCGAGTGGCTCACCTACGTTCTTTCAACTGACGTTCAGACGTAGACTATGCAAATGTTTAATGACGTTAGACGAAGCCATTTTACTGCGCACCTGCAAACAAGAACACAACGTTATCGAAGTTTTCCAAAAAAAAATTCGATCTCTTCGTGATGGAAAATTTCATACAGGTTAGAAAATTTATTTTTCCGATTGCTGATTAAGCTCTGATGAATTCACAGATGAAAGCAAGTGGCTCACTACGATCTCTTAATTGACGTTTTGTCGTAGAGTATGCAATCGTTTATTGACGTTGGCCGGCGCCATTTTACTGCGCACCTGCAAACACGAACACAACGTTTTCGAAGTATATCGAAAAATGAAACTCGATGTCTTCGTGATGAAAAATTTCACACAGGTTAGAAAATTGTGTCTTCTGATCGCTGATCATGGCTTTTGAGTAATCGACAGATGAATGCGAGTGGCTAGCCTACGATGTTTCAATTGACGTTCTGACGTAGACTATGCAAATGTTTAATGACGTTGGCCGAAGCCATTTCACTGCGCACCTGCAAACGAGAACACAACGTTATCGAAGTTTTCTAAAAAATGAAATTCGATCTCTTCGTGATGAATTATTTTACACTCGTTAGAAAATTGTGTCTTTTGATGGCTGATCATTGCTTTTGAGTAATGGACAAAGAAATACGAGTGGCTCACCTACGTTCTTTCAATTGACGTTCAGACGTAGACTATGCAAATGTTTAATGACGTTGGACGAAGCCATTTTACTGCGCACCTGCAAACCAGAACACAACGTTATCGAAGTATTCCAAAAAATGAAATTCGATCTCTTCGTGATGGAAAATTTCATACAGGTTAGAAAATTTATTTTTCCGATTGCTGATTCAGCTCTGATGAATTCACAAATGAAAGCAAGTGGCTCACCTACGATCTCTTAATTGACGTTCTGTCGTAGACTATGCAATCGTTTATTGACGTTGGCCGGCGCCATTTTACTGCGCACCTGCAAACACGAATACAACGTTTTCGAATATACCGAAAATGAAACTCAATCTCTTCGTGATGAAAAATTTCACACAGGTTACAAAATTGTTTCTTCTGATCGCTGATCATGGCTTTTGAGTAATCGACAGACGAATGCGAGTGGCCACCTACGATTTTTCAATTCACGTTCTGACGTAGACTATGCAAATGTTTAATGACGTTGGCCAGCGCCATTTTACGTCGACCTCGAAAACACGAACACAACGTTATCGAAGTATTTCGAAAAAAAAAATACGATCTCTTCGTGATGAAAAATTTCACACAGGTTAGAAAATTGTGTCTTCTGATCGCTGATCATGGCTTTTGAGTAATCGACAGACGAATGCGAGTGGCCACCTACGATCTTTCAATTGACGATCTGACGTAGACTATGCAATCGTTTATTGACGTTAGCCGGGGCCATTTTACTGTGCACGTGCAAACACGAACACGACGTTTTCGAAGTATTTCGAAAAGTGAAATTCAATCTCTTCGTAATGAAAAATTTCACACAGGTTAGAAAATTGTGTCTTCTGATCGCTGATCATAGCCTTTGAGTAATCGACCGACGAATGCGAGTGGCCACCTACGATCGTTCAATTGACGTTCTGTCAAAGACTATGCAATCGTTCAATGACGCTGGCCGGGGTCATCTTACTGCGCCCTCGAAAACACGAACAACGTTATCGAAGTATTCCAAAATATGAAATTCTATCTTTTCGTGATGGAAAATTTCACACAGGTTAAAAAGTTGTGTCTTCTGATCGCTGATCATGGCTTTTGAGTAATCGACAGAGAAATGCGAGTGGATCACCTACGATCTCTTAATTGACGTTCTGACGTAGACTATGCAAATGTTAAATGACGTTGGACGAAGCCATTTTACTGCGCACCTGCAAACAAGAACACAACGTTATCGAAGTATTCACAAAAATGAAATTCGATCTCTTCGTTATGAATTATTTTACAGTGGTTCGAAAATTGTGTCTTCTGATCGCTGATCATGGCTTTTGAGTAATCGACAGACGAAAGCGAGTGGCCACCTACGATCTTTCAGTTGACGTTCTGACGTAGACTATGCAAATGTTTAATAATGTTGGCCGGGGTTATTTTACTGCGCACCTGCAAACAAGAACACAACGTTATCAAAGTATTCCAAAAATGAAATTCGATCTCTTCGTGATGAAAAATTTCACACAGGTTAAAAAATTGTGTCTTCTGATCGCTGATCATGGCTTTTGAGTAATCGACAGAGAAATGCGAGTGGCTTACTGACGATCTTTCAGTTGACGTTCTGACGTAGACTATGCAAATGTTTAATGACGTTGGCCAGCGCCATTTTACTACGCACCGGCAAACAAGAACACAACGTTATCGAAGTTTTCTCAAAAATAAAATTCGATCTCTTCGTGATGAAAAATTTCACACAGGTAAGAAAATTGTGTCTTCTGATGGCTGATCATGGCTTTTGAGTAATGGACAAAGGAATGCGAGTGGCTCACCTACGTTCTTTCAACTGACGTTCAGACGTAGACTATGCAAATGTTTAATGACGTTAGACGAAGCCATTTTACTGCGCACCTGCAAACAAGAACACAACGTTATCGAAGTTTTCCAAAAAATAAAATTCGATCTCTTCGTGATGGAAAATTTCATACAGGTTAGAAAATTTATTTTTCCGATTGCTGATTAAGCTCTGGTGAATTCACAGATGAAAGCAAGTGGCTCACCTACGATCTCTTAATTGACGTTTTGTCGTAGAGTATGCAATCGTTTATTGACGTTGGCCGGCGCCATTTTACTGCGCACCTGCAAACACGAACACAACGTTATCGAAGTATATCGAAAAATGAAACTCGATGTCTTCGTGATGAAAAATTTCACACAGGTTAGAAAATTGTGTCTTCTGATCGCTGATTATGGCTTTTGAGTAATCGACAGATGAATGCGAGTGGCTAGCCTACGATGTTTCAATTGACGTTCTGACGTAGACTATGCAAATGTTTAATGACGTTGGCCGAAGCCATTTTACTGCGCACCTGCAAACGAGAACACAACGTTATCGAAGTTTTCTAAAAAATGAAATTCGATCTCTTCGTGATGAATTATTTTACACTCGTTAGAAAATTGTGTCTTTTGATGGCTAATCATTGCTTTTGAGTAATGGACAAAGAAATACGAGTGGCTCACCTACGTTCTTTCAATTGACGTTCGGACGTAGACTATGCAAATGTTTAATGACGTTGGACGAAGCCATTTTACTGCGCACCTGCAAACCAGAACACAAAGTTATCGAAGTATTCCAAAAAATGAAATTCGATCTCTTCGTGATGGAAAATTTCATACAGGTTAGAAAATTTATTTTTCCGATTGCTGATTAAGCTCTGATGAATTCACAGATGAAAGCAAGTGGCTCACCTACGATCTCTTAATTGACGTTCTGTCGTAGACTATGCAATCGTTTATTGACGTTGGCCGGCGCCATTTTACTGCGCACCTGCAAACACGATCACAACGTTTTCGAAGTATATCGAAAAATGAAATTCGATCTCTTCGTGATGAAAAATTTCACACAGGTTACAAAATTGTTTCTTCTGATCGCTGATCATGGCTTTTGAGTAATCGACCGACGAATGCGAGTGGCCACCTACGATTTTTCAATTGACGTTCTGACGTAGACTATGCAAATGTTTAATGACGTTGGCCAGCGCCATTTTACTGCGCACCGGCAAACAAGAACACAACGTTATCGAAGTATTCTAAAAAATGAAATTCGATCTCTTCGTGATGGAAAATTTCATACAGGTTAGAAAATTTATTTTTCCAATCGTTGATTTAGCTCTGATGAATTCACGATGAAAGCAAGTGGCTCACCTACGATCTCATAATTGACGTTTTGTCGTAGACTATGCAATCGTTTATTGACGTTGGCCGGCGCCATTTTACTGCGCACCTGCAAACACGATCACAACGTTTTCGAAGTATATCGAAAAATGAAATTCGATCACTTCGTGATGAAAAATTTCCAACAGGTTAGAAAATTGTTTCTTCCGATCGCTGATCATGGCTTTTGAGTAAGCGACGGACGAATGCGAGTGGCCACCTACGATCTTTCAATTGACGATCTGACGTAGACTATGCAATCGTTTATTGACGTTAGCCGGGGCCTTTTACTGTGCACGTGCAAACACGAACACGACGTTTTCGAAGTATTCGAAAAGTGAAATTTGAACTCTTCATGATAAAATATTTCACACAGGTTAGAAAATTGTGTCTTCTGATCGCTGATCATGGCTTTTGAGTAATCGACACACGAATGCGAGTGGCCACCTACGATCTTTTAATTGACGTTCTGTCAAAGACTATGCAATCGTTTAATGATGTTGGCCAGGGCCATTTTACGTCGACCTCGAAAACACGAACACAACGTTATCGAAGTATTTCGAAAAAAAAAATTCGATCTCTTCGTGATGAAAAATTTCACACAGGTTAGAAAATTGTGTCTTCTGATCGCTGATCATGGCTTTTGAGTAATCGACAGACGAATGCGAGTGGCCACCTACGATCTCTTAATTGACGTTTTGTCGTAGAGTATGCAATCGTTTATTGACGTTGGCCGGCGCCATTTTACTGCGCACCTGCAAACACGAACACAACGTTATCGAAGTATTTCGAAAAAAAAAATTCGATCTCTTCGTGATGAAAAATTTCACACAGGTTAGAAAATTGTGTCTTCTGATCGCTGATCATGGCTTTTGAGTAATCGACAGACGAATGCGAGTGGCCACCTACGATCTCTTAATTGACGTTTTGTCGTAGACTATGCAATCGTTTATTGACGTTGGCCGGCGCCATTTTACTGCGCACCTGCAAACACGAACACAACGTTTTCGAAATATACCGAAAAATGAAACTCGATCTCTTCGTGATGAAAAATTTCACACAGGTTACAAAATTGTTTCTTCCGATCGCTGATCATGGCTTTTGAGTAATCGACGGACGAATGCGAGTGGCCACCTACGATCTTTCAATTGACGATCTGACGTAGACTATGCAATCGTTTATTGACGTTAGCCGGGGCCATTTTACTGTGCACGTGCAAACACGAACACGACGTTTTCGAAGTATTTCGAAAAGTGAAATTTGAACTCTTCATGATAAAATATTTCACACAGGTTAGAAAATTGTGTCTTCTGATCGCTGATCATGGCTTTTGAGTAATCGACACACGAATGCGAGTGGCCACCTACGATCTTTCAATTGACGATCTGACGTAGACTATGCAATCGTTTAATGATGTTGGCCAGGGCCATTTTACGTCGACCTCGAAAACACGAACACAACGTTATCGAAGTATTTCGAAAAAAAAAATTCGATCTCTTCGTGATGAAAAATTTCACACAGGTTAGAAAATTGTGTCTTCTGATCGCTGATCATGGCTTTTGAGTAATCGACAGATGAATGCGAGTGGCTCACCTACGATCTTTCAATTGACGTTCTGACGTAGACTATGCAAATGTTTAATGACGTTGGCCGAAGCCATTTTACTGCGCACCTGCAAACAAGAACACAACGTTATCGAAGTGTTCCAAAAAATGAAATTTGATCTCTTCGTGATGAAAAATTTCACACAGGTTAGAAATATGTGTCTTCTGAACGCTGATCATGGCTTTTTAGTAAACGACAGAGGAATGCGAGTCGCTCACCTACGATCTCTTAATTGACGTTCTGTCGTAGACTATGCAATCGTTTATTGACGTTGGCCGGCGCCATTTAACTGCGCACCTGCAAACACGAACAAAACATTTTCGAAGTATATCGAAAAATGAAATTCGATCTCTTCCCGATGAAAAATTTCACACAGGTTAGAAAATTGTGTCTTCTGATCGCTGATCATGGCTTTTGAGTAATCGACAGAGGAATGCGAGTGGCTCACCTATGATCTTTCAATTGACATTCAGACGTAGACTATGCAAATGTTTGATGACGTTAGCCGAAGCCATTTAACTGCGCACCTGCAAACAAGAACACAACGTTATCGAAGTATTCCAAAAAATGAAATTCGATCTCTTCGTGATGGAAAATTTCATACAGGTTAGAAAATTTATTTTTCCGATTGCTGATTAAGCTCTGATGAATTCACAGATGAAAGCAAGTGGCTCACCTACGATCTCTTAATTGACGTTCTGTCGTAGACTATGCAATCGTTTATTGACGTTGGCCGGCGCCATTTTACTGCGCACCTGCAAACACGAACACAACGTTTTCGAAATATACCGAAAAATGAAACTCGATCTCTTCGTGATGAAAAATTTCACACAGGTTACAAAATTGTTTCTTCTGATCGCTGATCATGGCTTTTGAGTAATCGACAGACGAATGCGAGTGGCCACCTACGATTTTTCAATTGACGTTCTGACGTAGACTATGCAAATGTTTAATGACGTTGGCCAGCGCCATTTTACTGCGCACCGGCAAACAAGAACACAACGTTATCGAAGTATTCTAAAAAATGAAATTCGATCTCTTCGTGATGGAAAATTTCATACAGGTTAGAAAATTTATTTTTCCAATCGTTGATTTAGCTCTGATGAATTCACAGATGAAAGCAAGTGGCTCACCTACGATCTCTTAATTGACGTTCTGTCGTAGACTATGCAATCGTTTATTGACGTTGGCCGGCGCCATTTAACTGCGCACCTGCAAACACGAACAAAACATTTTCGAAGTATATCGAAAAATGAAATTCGATCTCTTCCCGATGAAAAATTTCACACAGGTTAGAAAATTGTGTCTTCTGATCGCTGATCATGGCTTTTGAGTAATCGACAGAGGAATGCGAGTGGCTCACCTATGATCTTTCAATTGACATTCAGACGTAGACTATGCAAATGTTTGATGACGTTAGCCGAAGCCATTTTACTGCGCACCTGCAAACACGAACACAACGTTATCGAAGTTTTCCAAAAAATAAAATTCGATCTCTTCGTGATGGATAATTTCATACAGGTTAGAAAATTCATTTTTCTGATCGCTGATTAAGCTCTGATGAATTCACAGATGAAAGCAAGTGGCTCACCTACGATCTCTTAATTGACGTTTTGTCGTAGACTATGCAATCGTCTATTGACGATGACCGGCGCCATTTGACTGCGCACCTGCAAACACGAACAAAACATTTTCGAAGTATATCGAAAAATGAAATTCGATCTCTTCCCGATGAAAAATTTCACACAGGTTAGAAAATTGTGTCTTCTGATCGCTGATCATGGCTTTTGAGTAATCGACAGAGGAATGCGAGTGGCTCACCTATGATCTTTCAATTGACGTTCTGTCGTAGACTATGCAATCGTTTATTGACGTTGGCCGGCGCCATTTTACTGCGCACCTGCAAACACGAACACAACGTTTTCGAAATATACCGAAAAATGAAACTCGATCTCTTCGTGATGAAAAATTTCACACAGGTTACAAAATTGTTTCTTCTGATCGCTGATCATGGCTTTTGAGTAATCGACAGACGAATGCGAGTGGCCACCTACGATTTTTCAATTGACGTTCTGACGTAGACTATGCAAATGTTTAATGACGTTGGCCAGCGCCATTTTACTGCGCACCGGCAAACAAGAACACAACATTATCGAAGTATTCTAAAAATGAAATTCGATCTCTTCGTGATGGAAAATTTCATACAGGTTAGAAAATTTATTTTTCCAATCGTTGATTTAGCTCTGATGAATTCACAGATGAAAGCAAGTGGCTCACCTACGATCTCATAATTGACGTTTTGTCGTAGACTATGCAATCGTTTATTGACGTTGGCCGGCGCCATTTTACTGCGCACCTGCAAACACGAACAAAACATTTTCGAAGTATATCGAAAAATGAAATTCGATCTCTTCCCGATGAAAAATTTCACACAGGTTAGAAAATTGTGTCTTCTGATCGCTGATCATGGCTTTTGAGTAATCGACAGAGGAATGCGAGTGGCTCACCTATGATCTTTCAATTGACATTCAGACGTAGACTATGCAAATGTTTGATGACGTTAGCCGAAGCCATTTTACTGCGCACCTGCAAACACGAACACAACGTTATCGAAGTTTTCCAAAAAATAAAATTCGATCTCTTCGTGATGGATAATTTCATACAGGTTAGAAAATTCATTTTTCTGATCGCTGATTAAGCTCTGATGAATTCACAGATGAAAGCAAGTGGCTCACCTACGATCTCTTAATTGACGTTTTGTCGTAGACTATGCAATCGTCTATTGACGATGACCGGCGCCATTTGACTGCGCACCTGCAAACACGAACAAAACATTTTCGAAGTATATCGAAAAATGAAATTCGATCTCTTCCCGATGAAAAATTTCACACAGGTTAGAAAATTGTGTCTTCTGATCGCTGATCATGGCTTTTGAGTAATCGACAGAGGAATGCGAGTGGCTCACCTATGATCTTTCAATTGACGTTCTGTCGTAGACTATGCAATCGTTTATTGACGTTGGCCGGCGCCATTTTACTGCGCACCTGCAAACACGAACACAACGTTTTCGAAATATACCGAAAATGAAACTCGATCTCTTCGTGATGAAAAATTTCACACAGGTTACAAAATTGTTTCTTCTGATCGCTGATCATGGCTTTTGAGTAATCGACAGACGAATGCGAGTGGCCACCTACGATTTTTCAATTGACGTTCTGACGTAGACTATGCAAATGTTTAATGACGTTGGCCAGCGCCATTTTACTGCGCACCGGCAAACAAGAACACAACGTTATCGAAGTATTCTAAAAAATGAAATTCGATCTCTTCGTGATGGAAAATTTCATACAGGTTAGAAAATTTATTTTTCCAATCGTTGATTTAGCTCTGATGAATTCACAGATGAAAGCAAGTGGCTCACCTACGATCTCATAATTGACGTTTTGTCGTAGACTATGCAATCGTTTATTGACGTTGGCCGGCGCCATTTTACTGCGCACCTGCAAACACGATCACAACGTTTTCGAAGTATATCGAAAAATGAAATTCGATCACTTCGTGATGAAAAATTTCCAACAGGTTAGAAAATTGTTTCTTCCGATCGCTGATCATGGCTTTGAGTAATCGACGGACGAATGCGAGTGGCCACCTACGATCTTTCAATTGACGATCTGACGTAGACTATGCAATCGTTTATTGACGTTAGCCGGGGCCATTTTACTGTGCACGTGCAAACACGAACACGACGTTTTCGAAGTATTTCGAAAAGTGAAATTTGAACTCTTCATGATAAAATATTTCACACAGGTTAGAAAATTGTGTCTTCTGATCGCTGATCATGGCTTTTGAGTAATCGACACACGAATGCGAGTGGCCACCTACGATCTTTCAATTGACGATCTGACGTAGACTATGCAATCGTTTAATGATGTTGGCCAGGGCCATTTACGTCGACCTCGAAAACACGAACACAACGTTATCGAAGTATTTCGAAAAAAAAATTCGATCTCTTCGTGATGAAAAATTTCACACAGGTTAGAAAATTGTGTCTTCTGATCGCTGATCATGGCTTTTGAGTAATCGACAGATGAATGCGAGTGGCTCACCTACGATCTTTTAATTGACGTTCTGACGTAGACTATGCAAATGTTTAATGACGTTGGCCGAAGCCATTTTACTGCGCACCTGCAAACAAGAACACAACGTTATCGAAGTGTTCCAAAAAATGAAATTTAATCTCTTCGTGATGAAAAATTTCACACAGGTTAGAAATATGTGTCTTCTGAACGCTGATCATGGCTTTTTAGTAAACGACAGAGGAATGCGAGTCGCTCACCTACGATCTCTTAATTGACGTTCTGTCGTAGACTATGCAATCGTTTATTGACGTTGGCCGGCGCCATTTAACTGCGCACCTGCAAACACGAACAAAACATTTTCGAAGTATATCGAAAAATGAAATTCGATCTCTTCCCGATGAAAAATTTCACACAGGTTAGAAAATTGTGTCTTCTGATCGCTGATCATGGCTTTTGAGTAATCGACAGAGGAATGCGAGTGGCTCACCTATGATCTTTCAATTGACATTCAGACGTAGACTATGCAAATGTTTGATGACGTTAGCCGAAGCCATTTTACTGCGCACCTGCAAACACGAACACAACGTTATCGAAGTTTTCCAAAAAAAAATTCGATCTCTTCGTGATGGAAAATTTCATACAGGTTAGAAAATTCATTTTTCTGATCGCTGATTAAGCTCTGATGAATTCACAGATGAAAGCAAGTGGCTCACCTACGATCTCTTAATTGACGTTTTGTCGTAGACTATGCAATCGTCTATTGACGTTGACCGGCGCCATTTGACTGCGCACCTGCAAACACGAACAAAACATTTTCGAAGTATATCGAAAAATGAAATTCGATCTCATCGTGATAAAAAATTTCACACAGGTTAGAAATTGTGTCTTCTGATCGCTGATCATGGCTTTTGAGTAATCGACAGAGGAATGCGAGTGGCTCACCTATGATCTTTCAATTGACGTTCAGACGTAGACTATGCAAATGTTTGATGACGTTAGCCGAAGCCATTTAACTGCGCACCTGCAAACAAGAACACAACGTTATCGAAGTATTCCAAAAAATGAAATTCGATTACTTCGTGATGAAAAATTTTACACTGGTTAGAAAATTGTATCTTCTGATCGCTGATCATGGCTTTTGAGTAATCGACAGACGAATGCGAGTGGCCACCTTCGATCTTTCAATTGACGTTCTGACGTAGACTATGCAAATGTTTAATGACGTTGGACGCAGCCATTTTACTGCGCACCTGCAAACAAGAACACAACGTTATCGAAGTTTTCCAAAAAATGAAATTCGATCTCTTCGTGATGTAAAATTTCATACAGGTTAGAAAATTTATTTTTCCGATCGCTGATTAAGCTCTGATGAATTCACAGATGAAAGCAAGTGGCTCACCAACGATCTCTTAATTGACGTTCTGTCGTAGACTATGCAATCGTTTATTGACGTTGGCCGAAGCCATTTTACTGCGCACCTGCAAACAATAACACAACGTTATCGAAGTATTCCAAAAAATGAAATTCGATCTCTTCGTGATGTAAAATTTCATACAGGTTAGAAAATTTATTTTTCCAATCGTTGATTTAGCTCTGATGAATTCACAGATGAAAGCAAGTGGCTCACCTACGATCTCATAATTGACGTTTTGTCGTAGACTATGCAATCGTTTATTGACGTTGGCCGGCGCCATTTTACTGCGCACCTGCAAACACGATCACAACGTTTTCGAAGTATATCGAAAAATGAAATTCGATCACTTCGTGATGAAAAATTTCCAACAGGTTAGAAAATTGTTTCTTCCGATCGCTGATCATGGCTTTTGAGTAATCGACGGACGAATGCGAGTGGCCACCTACGATCTTTCAATTGACGATCTGACGTAGACTATGCAATCGTTTATTGACGTTAGCCGGGGCCATTTTACTGTGCACGTGCAAACACGAACACGACGTTTTCGAAGTATTTCGAAAAGTGAAATTTGAACTCTTCATGATAAAATATTTCACACAGGTTAGAAAATTGTGTCTTCTGATCGCTGATCATGGCTTTTGAGTAATCGACACACGAATGCGAGTGGCCACCTACGATCTTTCAATTGACGATCTGACGTAGACTATGCAATCGTTTAATGATGTTGGCCAGGGCCATTTTACGTCGACCTCGAAAACACGAACACAACGTTATCGAAGTATTTCGAAAAAAAAATTCGATCTCTTCGTGATGAAAAATTTCACACAGGTTAGAAAATTGTGTCTTCTGATCGCTGATCATGGCTTTTGAGTAATCGACAGATGAATGCGAGTGGCTCACCTACGATCTTTTAATTGACGTTCTGACGTAGACTATGCAAATGTTTAATGACGTTGGCCGAAGCCATTTTACTGCGCACCTGCAAACAAGAACACAACGTTATCGAAGTGTTCCAAAAAATGAAATTTGATCTCTTCGTGATGAAAAATTTCACACAGGTTAGAAATATGTGTCTTCTGAACGCTGATCATGGCTTTTTAGTAAACGACAGAGGAATGCGAGTCGCTCACCTACGATCTCTTAATTGACGTTCTGTCGTAGACTATGCAATCGTTTATTGACGTTGGCCGGCGCCATTTAACTGCGCACCTGCAAACACGAACAAAACATTTTCGAAGTATATCGAATAATGAAATTCGATCTCTTCCCGATGAAAAATTTCACACAGGTTAGAAAATTGTGTCTTCTGATCGCTGATCATGGCTTTTGAGTAATCGACAGAGGAATGCGAGTGGCTCACCTATGATCTTTCAATTGACATTCAGACGTAGACTATGCAAATGTTTGATGACGTTAGCCGAAGCCATTTTACTGCGCACCTGCAAACACGAACACAACGTTATCGAAGTTTTCCAAAAAATAAAATTCGATCTCTTCGTGATGGAAAATTTCATACAGGTTAGAAAATTCATTTTTCTGATCGCTGATTAAGCTCTGATGAATTCACAGATGAAAGCAAGTGGCTCACCTACGATCTCTTAATTGACGTTTTGTCGTAGACTATGCAATCGTCTATTGACGTTGACCGGCGCCATTTGACTGCGCACCTGCAAACACGAACAAAACATTTTCGAAGTATATCGAAAAATGAAATTCGATCTCATCGTGATAAAAAATTTCACACAGGTTAGAAAATTGTGTCTTCTGATCGCTGATCATGGCTTTTGAGTAATCGACAGAGGAATGCGAGTGGCTCACCTATGATCTTTCAATTGACGTTCAGACGTAGACTATGCAAATGTTTGATGACGTTAGCCGAAGCCATTTAACTGCGCACCTGCAAACAAGAACACAACGTTATCGAAGTATTCCAAAAAATGAAATTCGATTACTTCGTGATGAAAAATTTTACACTGGTTAGAAAATTGTATCTTCTGATCGCTGATCATGGCTTTTGAGTAATCGACAGACGAATGCGAGTGGCCACCTTCGATCTTTCAATTGACGTTCTGACGTAGACTATGCAAATGTTTAATGACGTTGGACGCAGCCATTTTACTGCGCACCTGCAAACAAGAACACAACGTTATCGAAGTTTTCCAAAAAATGAAATTCGATCTCTTCGTGATGTAAAATTTCATACAGGTTAGAAAATTTATTTTTCCGATCGCTGATTAAGCTCTGATGAATTCACAGATGAAAGCAAGTGGCTCACCAACGATCTCTTAATTGACGTTCTGTCGTAGACTATGCAATCGTTTATTGACGTTGGCCGAAGCCATTTTACTGCGCACCTGCAAACAATAACACAACGTTATCGAAGTATTCCAAAAAATGAAATTCGATCTCTTCGTGATGTAAAATTTCATACAGGTTAGAAAATTTATTTTTTCGATCGCTGATTAAGGGTCAGGCATACACGATGACAAATACCGACATGCCCCCGGGCATCTGTATTATCGATTATCATTTTGATAAAAAAAATTTAGTATAAAAATTCGCACCAGGTGGCATTTTCATCTCCTACATTAGGCAGTTTTGAATAAATCGTGATATTTCATCAATGTTTGATCAAATAAAACTTTGAATGTAAAAAATAAATGTGTGGTAATTCATATATTTTCTATGAGAATTTTTTTACTAATTTATGTTGTAAAACAACAATCACTCCTGGCAAATTCTGGAATCCGTCATCGCATTTTGTCTCAAAAATATGTATACTACACATGTTGAACATCAGAAATTACTTTTTAGATTTACTTATCAACGTTTGACCATATCAAACTTAGTTAGCTTATCAGCTTTAGTTATTATTTTTAAAACTTAATTTTGCATAATTATTTAAAGCGTGTATCACGCTAAAAAATCATGGCTTCAATAATTTTGAAATAATAACTAATATTATTTTAAAATTAATTTTAGAGAAGTTCTAACAAATCAAACTTAGTTATTATTTAAATGTACATTACATGATTATTTCAATTCTTCATAAGAATTTTGAAGCATATACATCATGCAAAAAATTATTAATTGCTTATAACAAATAGGTGTTATTTGAAGAAAAATTAATTTTATTTCATAATGATAAATTTAAAGTTGCTCGATTAAATCAAACTTTAATTATATTCTAATATATATGATTAAGTATACATAATTAACATAATTCTTTATAAGAATTTGTATCACATACTTTTGCATGATGTATACGAAAGCTCTGGCCGAGCTTGGCGATCTGTAATGTTACGTATTGGCTGATCGGAATCATGACCTGTTTTATTATGAAAGTCCTGATCATAACACCCTCGTAAGCCGGGCCCTGCGTGTTCTCGGAGAACGGCACCGGCCCTGCCAAGATGTAATTCGACGCACAGTATCACTAGGATCACCGTGCACCAGATCAAATCATAAATCATCTGCTTTTCCAGGTGCGTTCGTTTGTAACGCGGACCACCGTTATCCAGCATGACCTTAGTCTCGTGTCAGATTTATACGACAATGCCTTGGATAAAATCCGTGTCCTTCAGTACGCACTCTAGTACGAGTAGATGTACGACTAATAATCTTGTTGCACGTAATCTTTGAAGAAAGCATATTGAAGAAGTACGTATAGGCGCGTTTGTGTCAGAACTCATGCGAGACACTTCTATCGCTTTTAGTCATTCGACTCATGTATGCGGTAAATGATAATCTAAACAAACGACGTACCTTGATAATCTAAATTTATTTATACGCTCAAATTTCGTAAACGAATTAAAATGCTTATGGCTGTTGCTGAAATAAAGTAGATAGTATTTATAATTTTCCATTCCTTAGACGCAGGTCCAGTTGTGAATTTAAATTAATTTGACGCACATTTTTCACTGTAAAAATGGTTGAAAAGAATTAATTTTGCAGTGGTCGGAATATAAAAATACACGATTCAACGATGCTTTGTCTTACGTACTGGATTTTGCCAGGTCTTACTATCAATTGCTTCTTTATTTGTATGCTAAATCTGAATGCTAAATCCTGTTTGGGATTATCTGGTGGCTGTGTGATAGTTATTACTACTGCTGGCTGCTGAGGTGATACCGTCACATTTGTACTGTCGACAGAAGTCTAAAAATGTTATAAATTTTCAGTTATAAACGAACATGTGAATATAATAACATGTGAATAAATAGTAATGATTGACTTACATCTTGAATCTGTCCCTGCAATCAATTATTTCAGCACTTGTGTCTATAAAGAAAACAAAAATCTTTTAGTTAATACATTCATTGAATGAAGCATAATTTGCGTGACAAAATTATGAAGTTCATACTTTGTTCATTTTTTAGCGAGAGTTCAGAAGTGAAATTAGATTCATTCGTTGTTTCTCGACGTTTTATCTCGGCATAAATCGCATGCAAACGTTTTGTACTTCACCCTTATTCTTTTCGCAACCTTTTACGTTCATCATCTGTATCTTTAATTATGTCCTATAGTAATGTAATGAATCAATGAATCATTAGTAAAAAAAAATATGCTCTAATTTTTAAATGAATTTTTTCGAATTTGATTATATATTTGAAATTATTTATAGTTCCCAATTTTTAAAAAAATAAATACAATCAGTGCGACAAAAATAGTTACTTACGAGTACGTACTTACTGTACTAGTGTAGTTGTGACGCAATCGTAGTGCATATATGCTGTATTTTAGACTTGGTACCAAGTTCGTACGTGAATGACGTCGCGGTACATCCTCTCGCCATGCTGCTGCATTGATACCTGCATTACTGCTGCTCTAAGGTGCCAATACTGATTATGTTTTGCTAAAAATATAATTAATGAAATTAAATTTTTGTATACAATTCTTCGATTAGAACCGAGTTAAACAATCAAAATTTACTCACGTTCTAATCAGGGTATAGTCATTAATTAAAAACTTACTTTCTTCTATAGCAGAGGCGATAAGCTCTTGTAGTTCTGTGAGAACATCGTTCTTTATTCAATCATCAACGTGTTAAACATCGTAATTTTTTGATCCATGCAATATACTCGGAATGATATTTTTTTTATCGACTTAAGACTCTCTTGGCCGTTTCGTCTATTCAGCGGAGCGATTCAATGGGCGTTAATACAAGTTCAACAAAGTGCATAGGGCGCTCTTCAACGTGAACCTCGACTGGATAAATAAGCGAGCATTTTGTGCAAGTGACGAGTCGCAATGATTCTACGCCACTTGGTTGATATACATATGAATCTTTCCATTCTGACTGTTATTTTTTATGATCTTCAGCGTCTTGCACTGCAGATTTATTTTCAGTAGTCGTTGTACTTTCCAAAAAACCAACATTAGCAGAATCAACAGATTCTGAAGATGACTGCTGCAAATTAATGTCGAGTGAATGAGTAAATAAAATGAGAAAAAGTCAAAGATGGTGACTAACAAAAAAAAATTGGACGAACCTTGAAAGGCGTCTATGGCAAGAGATTAGCTTCAGCGCTTTCGCCGAAATCATTAGACGAGCTGCTGTTCGTTTTCATTCTTTTCTTGAAGAGCCTCGGCAGCTTCGTTGATATATTTGTAGCGGAGCTTGCGCTCCTCCTGCGATGGTGCCACAAGCTCATAAATCTGTGCCCCGTTTTAGGATGTATCGAGCAAGTACAATAAGTTTTTATCGACTGCGTTGCGTCTGACAAGTGCTGTTGATACTCAGACAATCGGACTGAGCACCGAATTCATACAAGAAATAAATTTCAGGGCTATATAATCATAATCTGATTTAGGCAATAAGATAATTGTATCGCCCATCAATACGACATGTAACTCGACTGATTTTTTACTGACAGTGCGCCACTAGAGTACTTTTTTGTGCATGAGTCGACGTTTAGTAATATCGAGATTCTTGAATTCCTAAACACAGGTATTATCAACTTTGTCAAAAGCTGAACGATCGATCATTCGCTGAATTTCAGCATGTCTGTTATGGTTTTCAGATTCGTTGACTTTTTGATTAACGTTCTGAATAATCTTGCGACTACGAGCCTAACAGCACAGTACAGCCGTCCACAGCTCACTCGCGCTCGACTCGATAGCGTATGACGCCAAATTTTTCATTCTCAACTAGCGTTTGTGATCTTTGATTTTGATTGATTGTACATGTAATTTTTAATGTAATACCTGAAACTCTTCCTCTAATCGAGAAAGTGCAACAGCTTCTTCAATTCTCACTCCTCTCTCCGATGCTGCTTATGTCAAAATAACAGATTTCACAGTATCTACTCTATAGGTACATGAAACCTGTGAATAAACATTCTACTTTAGTATATGTTCTTTTTCATTCCGCTCTGCCATGTATTTGGCCAGGTTGTCGAATAACAGTGGATACTTTCTGAAACGCAAAATACCTTTCAGGATATGATATTTTAACTGTAGCCTGCGATAAAAAAATTTCAAATTATTAATGTAATACATAGTACTGTAATATTTTAATTTTAAACAATGATAATTACTTTCACCAGAAATGCATGAAACACGCAGCCTTTGTTTCGTACTATTTTTGCTCATATCAACAATGTCTTGTTTATTGACTGTTGTGAGCTTTTCATTCTGTCAACATTTTGAGGTTTCATGAATAATTTATCTGGTAATTTTTAATTTTTTTTTATCGCAGGACTAACTGTTTGTGATTCAAGTTTTGATGAATCTACAGACTTTTTTAGAGATTTTGTAGAATTCTGCTTTAACTTGGTTGATTCATTTGGGTGATACTTGAACATTCAACTGACATTTAGACTTTGATGATTCTTCTATGGAAGCAGATGTAGTCAAAGAAAAACTTGTGCTTGGTGAATGATTGGCTGATTTGAAATGCTTCTCTGCACTGCGATGTACCACCTGTAATAATACAAAATAAATTCAAAAAACAATTGACATTTTGATGAAAATAAACTTATCCTTACTTTCTTCTTTCTTTACGCACCAGAAAGTATACTAGCACTTAAACCAAGTAAGTTTAAGATGTCATGGCAGGATGAGGCTTTTTGTCTTTTTCATGATTTTGGCATTTTAAATTGAGAGGGCATATCATCATCTGCAGAAGCTAATGATGAATTTTCCTTGGCTCGTTTCTGCATTATTTCTTAAAGATTTTCTAATTGATCTTCTGAAATTCTTTCGTTTAATACTTCTCTTGAAGCATGACGCTTAAGAAAGATTTCTTTGAGAACTTGTGAAACACTGGTTGAAGAATTACTCTAGGAAATTGACTAGTTCCAGATCGAGTTTGATGTATCAATTTATTGAACCTACTTGTAATACCAGGAGAATTGATGTCCATATGAACCCTAAAATTATAATTCTGGTTAGAAAAATCAAAATTCTCTGGCTAAATAATGATAATGTAACTTACTTGAAATGTGCGTTGCATGTAGTGGATACTAAAAGTGTTCCAGCGATAGTTTCTTCACATCTTAACTCGTTCAATAACTTCTGACAAGTAGTTCTCATCATCATCTTCTAGTATTGCAGTAGGTGCATGAGGCTCTTTTAGAAGATGTATCAGAATGACAATGATCATGGCAAGGATCCTCAAAATCATCATATTTTTCATCATATAACTGATTTCTGTAGACAAAATTTCATAAATTTCTAAATCTTCAAGTTTACTCTCTGTCAACTAGTCATTTGAACCTTTTTCAAGTACAGTATTCTCATAATTTTCAATCTTGTTTAACTTCACATTTGGCATGATGACACAATTTGTTAGTTTTGTTTGGGCGAATATTGTGCAGTTTTCAAAAATAATAGTATTTTGGATGACATAACCATCCCCAATTTTTTCACCCGAAAAGACAAGTGTGTTCACTAGAGATACCTTCTTGGCAATAATACAATTGGCACCAATAAACGACGTGTTAATTGCACAAGTTTTTCCCAATTCACTAGATTTTCCTATTATTGAATCTTTACCACTGGAAGTACTTTCAGGTAAAACTGCAGTATCATGTTTGTATGACATATCAAGCACATTTGTAAAGATGTACTTTTGCAAAGATTTAGGACAAGAATCTGGAGGTAAAGGATAACCATGATGTCTCAAAATAAACTTAGTCAGCATTTTGTATGCTCTCCAAGATTGGATGGGCATTCCAAAATCTGTGGGTAAAAGCGACTGCCAATATATTCGAGTATTGGCATCGAGTAGTGAATCAACACTTTCGAATAGAGTCACTTGGCCCCAAAGTATCGAGCACAAAAAACTATATAACACGAGGTTCTGGAGGCACAAGTTTCGCCAACACGAATTGGTTTGATCTTCTGTTTGAATTTATATCTTTCGATGAACTGTATCTAGAGAAATACTTCTATCGAATGCTTCCCTAACCTCACTTGTGTTCGACACTAGTTACAACTTATTTACAACTCGTACTTATTACACTGTACACAATCGTGGCATGCTTACGATGTACGATGCCAATACTATGCACGAATTACATTTGCATGACACGGAAAGAGCAAAAGCCCAGCAGCCGTGGCTGTAAGAGTCGCGTTCGTTGCCGCAACCATTACACAAGTTACGAGCTGTTTACTGTAGTCTGCAGCGAAACATACGCAAATGCTGAGCAGGGCTGCAGTACGGCAAACGTGCATTTAGGCATTACAGTGTTGCCGCGAAACTATAATATGGTTCACTTATACTATTGCTATAATATCGAGAGACCTGCCGACTGCCGAGTTAGCTCTCTCCCCTCTACTCTAAAATAAAATGTAGCTCGAGCGAAAACTGCTCGACTGACTCTGAAACGTCTGTGTAGCATCGGGTATCCCTATCTCTCTTACGCTTGCTCTTAGCCGCGTGAAGCTGTGCGTGTTCGTGCGAGTTTCTCGATCAAACAACAACACACAATATATGCGGCACGCACATCTTAGCTTCGCGCACAATTATACGATTATAACACTCATAAATTGTATGAGATTACATGACAGGTTTATGAATAAAAACTACTTATTATTAATTTATGTAAATATAATAAAATTTCATTGAGTAGGGATGTAGGTATGCTATACGTATTTGAATTTTTTAATGCTTCATATTCGTTCGTAAAAAATAACAATATTAAAAAACAAAATTGAATGAAAAATAAATTCAAAAAACTAAGTTTAAAATTCAATGTTTAAAAAATCACAAAATCAGCTGTATGAGAACAGCTGCAAATGTGAAACTTTTTCATGTACGATTTTTTAATACATTAAAATTGAATAGTGTAATTTGAATGTTAAAAAATAATCAGTAGACATCCTACTATTTGTATTCTTAAAAATAAAAATTACGTCAATGGACAATTGAAATTATTGCATTTTTGATGACATGATCACTCTAGACGGGAAACTTTTCACTTACATACTTATCATGCTTTCTCTTTCATGTAAAGCTAAACTGGACGGGCGCGCATCGCACATCTTTTAAACAGCATCAATGAGACGCTCCAAAAATTTAGGTAACCGTTCCGAAGCTGTTTTAAAACAGCAGAACTTCTCGTTACGGAATGCTAACGATTAGTTAAAGTTAAAAGTATAAAATTATACAATTTTTTAATTTGCAACAATTTAAATAAAATATTGATGAAAAAAATCATTTTATTTCGTTTTTTGTAGAAAAAAATGATAGCGAAAAAAATTAGTTCATACACCTATAAAAATGTTCATACAACATAAACTATCATACACTAGTGAACCACTGAAGAGTGTTGATACGTAGACGGAGCTAAAAAAGTGCGAGCCGTACACAGTATGTGCTGTTTCAGCCAGAAACACTATACCTATGCACAGCGAGGTAAGCGAGCGTGAGAGAGATAGATATACCCGACGCTGCATAGACGTATGAGAGGCAGCCGACCAATTTCCGCTAGTGCTACGTCCCGCAGTAGGTAGCATATAATAAATGTTTAAATTATATGCATCCACCAAGAGCTCGGACATTTTTGAGCGTACACAAGCGAAGCGGGCGTGTAAGCTGCTTTTGAAGTACCTCTGTTACTTTGTTATAAGTATCCTCGTGACCATGTAGAGTAAGTCCGCGTCTTAAATTCTTCCGATCGCAGGATCGAATCCTCGCATCTAATTCTTTTTATTTTATTTTAAAATAATTTGATTTAATTTCAAAATATTCTTTCTGATTCAGTTGGTTTTTTCTCTGACTTTATCTTTGTGTTTTCATATTTTTTACGCGTTGAATTTATCGTAGTATTTCTGTACACAGAAATAAAATTAATGAAGTTCAGATGAGCGCGAATTATATTCGCAGTGCACGCACGAAAAGAGCGAAGTCCCAGCAGCTGTATAGTTCGCTCACACACACACACACACACATGCACATACACACACTGCGCACGACATAGATACACGAGCACAGTGTTGCCGCATTAGTACGAATTTTGACCCGCGGCTGCTAATATCATAGACGCTAAGGCCTGAGCGAGGCCGGTTCGGCAAACGTGCTTTGCTGTATTACTAAACAGTGTTGCCGCGATATAGGATAAGTTTCGAGTTGCTCCTATATACTATAGTATAGCCCTGTAGTGACTTGTTTCACGTGTAAAGGGTGGAAACAATTAATAAATAACGCTTCAAAATCAATTACAAATCTCAGTAAAACTCTACGGGGTGTGTCGTGTGCGGCTCTCGAGAGTCTGTCTCCACGCGCCCCTGCGCTTGGCTCCCTCTCGCCTTGCGGTCAGCGCATACACTACAACCCCTTTTTTATTTTCGAATAGATGATTGTTATACAGTTTATTACATTTTATTTTTCTATAAAGCATACAATACTAAAATGTTTTAAATATGGAACAGAATACCCAAAATTAAGTGGAAAATGATTATAAAATAAAAGTTAATAATATTCTTTTGTATTTTTATTTTTTGATGTCTGGAAGCTCCTCATTTCCTTGTCCAAGCAATTCCTTTTCTTCATATTTTGAATCTTTAACTGTTCCCCAAACTCCATTTATTTTCTTTAGGTGAACCACGTTACGTCGACTCTCTTGGCCAGTCACGTCGTTTCTTACTTGTATGTCTCCCTCATTTGCATTAACAACTGTATGAGGCTCTGGATTGAAATTCGGTGTCAATTTGCTAGTTTTAATCATATTTTTTACAAACACCTGTTCTCCAACTTGCAATTCTTTTTCAGACGCATGTCTTTTCCGGTCTCCATATAGTTTACCTTTTTCTTTGTTTTCTTTATCTCTATCTCTCATTTCTTCATCAATTACTATGCGTTGATCCACATCAGCAATGGTAGGTATTTTATCTCTGAATTGTCTCCTGAAAAACAGCTCCGAGGGTGTTTTCCCAGTAGTGGTGTGAGGAGTGCTATTATACATCATCAAGTAATCACACAAATCCTCTTTCCAGTCTTTTTTTTCAATCTGGCTTATTTTTAACCTTTTTAGAACACTTCTGTTCTGACGTTCGACTTCCCCATTCATTTGGGGCCAGTACGGAATTGTAGTGAGGTGAATAATTCCACACTGCTTGCAATATTGCGCAAATGTTTCGCTTTTAAATTGAGGGCCATTATCTGAGGTAATTGTAGACGGAAATCCTAGCCTGGAAAATATCTCTTTCAAAACTTTGATTGTATCCTCTGTAGTGGTGCTCCTCATTATTTTAATTTCCTTGTACCTGCTATAGTAATCTACAATTATAAGAATATAATCCTTACTAGGTAAAGGTCCCATAAAGTCTAAAGAGACATCCACCCAAGGTTCACGTGGAAGTTCGCGTCGCTTCATTGGGTTTGAGGGTTTGGAGCTGAGACGAGGGTGCAACCTTTGCATGATTTTACCATATTTTCTGCATCTTTATCCATTTTCGGCCACCATACTTTAGTTCGAAGACGATTCTTCATTGCGACTATTCCAGGGTGACCTTCGTGAGCAGCTTGAAGTACTTGTTGGCGGAGTCCTCCTGGAATAACTATCCTATTTCCTCGTAAGAGCATATCCTCATGAAAACACAATTCCGTTTGGAATAACTTATAGTTTTGTATAGCTTGGTCCCAAATATTCTCGTACAAGCCCTTTTTAACTAATGAAAGTTGTTTGTCTTTTTTTGATTCATCTTTGATTTTATATAGTGACACTGCTATAGGCCTGCTGTGTTCGATGATGCGATTTATGTAGTTTTCATTATCAAACGGCTCTTCTGGCTTGATTTTGCATAACCGGGAGAGAGGATCTGCAATGTTTGATTTCCCTGGTTTATAGATGATCTTATATTTGTACGCCTGCAGTCTCAAAACCCATCTTTCGATGCGGGCACACGGTTTCGATTTTTCTCCAAAAATCACTTCTAGTGGTTTATGGTCGCTGATAAGTTCAAACTGCTTACCAAATAGATATACTTTAAAGTGCTCTACTGCCCATACTAAGGCGAGAGCCTCCTTTTCTGTCTGGCAATATCTTTTCTCGCAATCCGTCAAACTTTTGTTTCCAAAAGCGATTATCCTCGGGCCTTGTTTGTCAATTTGAATCAACACGGCGCCCAGCCCAACCGGAGAAGCATCAGCCATCACTTGTGTTTTATCCTGGGGATTATAATATCCAAGAGTACCAATTTTTTGTAAGCTGTCTTTCAACTTTTCAAATGCGTCGTGGTGTTGATTATTTAGGTAATTTTGTACGTTTGTTGATTTGCCCAATTTCAGTCGTAACAGTTGCCTAAAAGGTTCAGTAAGCGTTGCCAAATTTGGGATCCATTTCCCTACAAAATTAACGAGTCCTAGGAAACTTTGAATTTCCTCAATCGTGGTTGGAATTCTAGTTGATATAATACTATCTATATATTTTTTCAGCGGCCGAATACCATGTTCAGACAGCTCGTGTCCCAGAAATTGTATTATCTTCATTTGATACATACATTTGGCTTCATTCAATTGTATGCAGTTTAGCTTTAAAACTTCTTGTACTTTCTTTAATCTCGCATCATGCTCTTCTTTATTCGTGCCATGTACGAGTATATCGTCGATAAAGTTAATCGTTCCTTCACATGGTAATAAGATTTTTTCTAGAATTTTTTGAAATATTTCTGGGGCACAGGTGATACCGAACATTAAGCGTTTGTATCTATACAATCCTTTACTTGTGCTAAAAGTAGTAATATTTCTCGAATTCTCATGGATTTCGATTTGGTGGAACGCGTTCTTGATATCTAACCTCGAAAAATATTTGGCACCTCGCAGGCTTGGCAGCAACTCACTCATTGTTGGTAGGGGATGATTTTCCCGTTTTATGGCAGCGTTCGCTTCCTCATGTCTATACATATACGCACCTCGCCGTTTTCTTTTAATATCGGCACCATCGGTGAAACCCATTTAGAAGGTCCTTTTACTTCCTCAATAATACCACTTTGAAGTAATTCCTCTAATTTAAGGTTTACTTTGTCCTCTAATGGAATTGGGATCCTCCTATGTGGTTGTATGACAGGTCGGACAGAATTGTCAATAGGTATTTCCACTGATATATCTTTAAATTTAGGGAACTCCGTTGAAATGTTGTTGATATTTGTGCCAATTTTTAGTACTCCCAGTGCAATAGCAGTTTTCTTTCCAAGTAGGTTTAGAGTTCCATCTTTTATCACATATACAGTAGTTGTTTTATTCTTATCATTCAATGAGATTTTTGTTTCACATGATCCCAAGATCACTAGAGGTTTGTCGTTTCCATATGGCTTGAGCACTTTGTCTGGATTTTTCTTTTGATTTTGCACTTGCACTTTTTGAGATTTTAAAAATCTCCATGTTTTATCTGTGATAATGTCGTGCTTGCTACCAGAATCGATTAACAACTTTATCATTACACCACCTACAGAGCACTGGACTACAGAGTCTTCATCATCTTCGTCGTCGATATGAAATACATAGTCAATCTCATTATTTTCACTGTTCCTGTTGCTGTTTTCTCCTTGCTTTTGATTTCTAAATTTGTTCCTTGTTCGCTTCGAACGACACTGCTCTTTAAAATGACCCATAAAATTGCATTTAAGGCATCTCTTGTCAATTGCTGGACATTTCTTGTTATCTGCAACATGGTTTTTACTGCCACAACGTGTGCAGTAATCAGCTTTAAATCTTTTTGCATTTTGGGCTTGTGAAACGTGGATTTTATTGATTTCACCTCCATCCTGTGATGATGATTTATTTGAAAAGTATTCAATCTGTCTGTTGACAGCTTCCAAAGCATTTGCTTCCTTAAGGGGGGAAAGGTACCTTAAACCTGCATTTAAAAAAAATTCATTAAAAATTGCGAAAAATAATTTTTTTGGACTCTACAGATAAAACTCTGCTTTTTTCACTCTTTTTCCAAAGTTTTTCACTCTGGAATATGAAAATTGAGGTCCCAGATCCTATAGAACCCTCCTCGATGAAGCAAGCCCACAGACATGAGAGGTACACCTGTGCCGTAGGATCCAGCTAAAACCGATCATTCAATCATGGTCATTGGGGTGTCATTTTGTTCAGTAGATGTTTGGTTACAAACGCAAGCACTTTCAGATATTTTAATTAATTATACACAATTTGACAGCCATATGTACATTTTATTCATTAATATAATAAGATGAAATGACAGATTATGCTAGCATATGGTCTGAAAAAAGTGCAAATTTAGTCCAATATATTTGAAAGTGCTTGCGTTTGTAGCTATTGTTATGTAGAACAACTCCTGAAAGTTTCAGCTCAATTGCTCAAACGGTTCACATTAAAAGTTACGGCATGCAAGCAATTTTTAGATGAAACGTAACTGCCCAAGAGTTGAAAAAAACAAAAATACACCAATATATGTCATAATGATACTCTCATGTCACTGAGGCTGCTTTAAACTTTTTGGACAATAAAAAACAGTAATTCAACTTGAATTTTCAACATATTGGACCCACAAGAACAATGTTCAATTATCCCAGACAGCCAAACAAAGTCAAATGCGACAATTTCATTTTTTAATTTGTACTAAAATGTTAGTATACGTTAATATGGGTTTTATATGGAAACTAGTAACTAAGTTGATTATGTCTAAATCAACTTTTTACACAAATATGCACAATCTCACATTAGAACTTGAACCCAGTCCTCTACCTATTCACTAACATTCATAAAATCACTGGATCTATAATTGGAAATAAAATCACTCAAAATTGATCAATTATCACTAATCTTGTTTATCACATGCAACATACAATTATACATGACACAGTCATATACAAATACATAATTTACAGTGACATACATATACACTGATGTATATATGTCAATTTACTTATGTACACTGTATTTCTTGAATTTGACCTGCTAAAAATGTCACATTTTCATAAAAAGCTATTGAAACTTCTTCATAGCTTCATTATGAAACACTATGTTGAGTTGCAAAGATATAATTGCACTCTACATATACTTTTTTCACTTTCAAAAAAAATGTAATTATTAGCCATTGGAAAATCAAGAAGCAGTCAGCAGACTGTTGTTGACATTTGATCCGGGCTCGCGCACAAAACTAAGAGAGACAGAAGATATACCGAAAGCCACGTGCTGCGAGTGGTGGCGTTACTGTACATCTATACCAATGTAAACAAACAAATTTCTACTGGATGTACTCTAACCAAAGAATAAAATGAGTACCACTAGATGGCGCTACCGACTTATGAAAGTCCGGAGATTCATGAAAGAACGGCAATGTTTTTTTTGAGTTGTTTTATTCACTTTTCCTGTAATAATCATAAAAGTATCGGTACTAAATAGGCTGTACCTCACGGTAAAGTTAAAATTTAAAAATTCTGATCACGGCACTGGAAAGCTGAGGAAAAATCCTATCGAAAAGGTCAATAAAAAAAAATTTTTTTTGTTGAGATTTTAGGTACCTTTCCCCCCTTAATAATTTTATCTAATGTTATGCTGTCCCCAGCAATTAAAATTTTCTTTTTCAAGTCCACAGAGCTACACTTTTCTGTTATTTGATCAATGAGGTGCTCGTCTTTGTCTGTGAATTGGCATTTTTCCGCTTGGTCACGAAGTCGGATCAAAAATTTTTCAAATTTTTCGTCAGCGGCTTGAGTTATTTTACGGAAAACGTGACGCTCATAAACCTTACTCTGTTTGGGTGCAAAGTAATCATCCAATTTCTCGATAGCATTTTCATAAACATCATCCTCCGTGGCATCTTCGATATGAGCACCTGGGATGTTGTAGTATACCTCTTGCAAACTCAGACCTCCTATGTGTAATAGAATGGCTCTTTTTTTGACAGGTTTATGGACGTTTGATGCCGCGAGAAATATACTCAATGCCCTTTTCCATTTCTCCCAACGGACGCTGATTGATGCGGGGTCTCCTTCGCAATCAAAACTGTCCAATCCTGCTGCCATTGAGGTTATGGGTAACATGATCTGAAACATGAATAATCGTAACTACTTTATCGTTACTTTTCATCAGCTTGTTTGCTGCATGGCCCTTGCTAAATATGCACAGCTTAATTGCTGCGTGGCCCTTTCAGATTCCGATTACATTTATTATGCACCAAGCATGTTTTATTAAAGTGCGTTAAGTGAACGCTACTATTTCATTTCCAAGATCTAAGTCTTTTGTTGGCCGATGCCAATTTCGCATTCGAGGTTATAAATCTCGGGTCTCTTTATTGAGCGAGTCGCTATTTCAGATATTGATTTTGCGCGATCTTACCTATTATTTATCCTCGTCGCCAATTGTAGTGACTCGTTTCACGTGTAAAGGGTGGAAACAATTAATAAATAACGCTTCAAAATCAATTACAAATCTCAGTAAAACTCTACGGGTGTGTGTCGTGTTCTGCGGCTCTCGAGAGTCTGTCTCCACGCGCCCCTGCGCTTGGCTCCCTCTCGCCTTGCGGTCAGCACATACACTACAAGCCCTACCTATATACTACATATGAGTACAAGCACTAGGCGAGACCAAGAGGCTGGCTTGGACATGCGTTATCGATGCTAAGAACGGATTTGGCTGTGCGATACTGTAATATACTTCGTATATAGGTATGCGATCATCTGCGTATAGCTGATATGTAATACGCGCGTCCCTCGACTGGCCCATGACTTTTATAATCATTGGGCGTATGCGTACTCATCACTGTACGTGTATGAATAGGTACCAAATATATTATTGTCATAACGCTTACGGTCACAGCGAGAAAACCTGCGTGTGATTTATTTTATGAAATTGTCACGTATGCCTGTCGTGTATGAGCGACAGGCTGCTGCAGATATATCTGCAGCCCCGGACAAGCTGCAATCGCGTTTATGATAAATTTCAATCATTTCACAGACATATTATGAATAAACATAATTTAAATTCAACTCATGATGGAATTATGGTTCATAATTTAAATTCAATTCGTGAAGAAATTAAAGTTCATAATTTGAATGCTACTCATGAAAAAATTATAGTTCACAATGACTTTTCACAAAATAATAAACAAGCAACAGCTAACAGTAATATACTAAAACTTGACAACGATGAGAGTTATGATTTCGATAGCGATGACGATTATGTAGAATTTGATGATCTATCCAAGCATGCCTATAATATTGAATGTGATACTGAACTCGGTCCAAATGTGTATGAATGGGAGAGTGATGTAAAAAAAATTGGTCTAAAATATACCGCAACATTGTACAATATGACAAATATTTCGCGAAACATTGCCGATAAAGTTGTGTGTATGACTAAAGATTTAATTCAACAAATTTCAATCATAATCAAAAAAGAATGTGATACTACTAAGTCAGAGTCTACTAGTTCAAATCAACGCGATGAAATTTTGATTTTATTACAGAATGTTTTTTCTGGCTTGGATACAGAATACAAACGTTTTAATGAATATAAAAGTTTAAAAACATATATCGCCCCTGAAAATCACGACTTGGGCGAACGAATTGATTATAAAAATGTTAAAAATGTCCTAACGTTAGTTCATGTTCCAATTAATGCTCAATTTATAAGAATTGGTTTAGTTCTTAAGAATTTCTTTGAGTTACCTAATGCATTTGACGATACTATTGCTTATATGAATGATTTATATGCAAACAAGGAAATAATATCTAATTTAATTCAAGCTAAATTTTGGGAAAATCGTCGCAATAGTTTTGAAGACAAAATTGTTATACCCTTGATTTTATATTTTGACGATTACGAGAATAACAACCCTTTAGGGCCTCATAAAGGTATCTCAAAAACTGGTGCTGTATACTCGAATATTCCTTGTTTGCCTATAAATTACCAAGCCAAGCTCGAAAATATATTTGTTTTTACATTATTCAATTCTTTAGATAGAGTCAACTTTACGAACGCAGTTGTTTTTTCAAAAGTTGTGAATGAAATAAATTATTTAAAAAACTATGGGATTGAGTTAAATTTACCAAATGGTTCCAAAAAAATTTTTTTCGAGCTTGCTCTGATAGTTGCCGACAATCTCGGGCTTCATTCGATGCTTGGTCTGGTTGAAAGTTTTAATTCATCGATTTTTTGCCAGCATTGCTTAACAAGTCAAGCAGAAAAGTCAAATATTCTTTTAGAAAATGAATGTATACTCCGCACAATCCATAATTATGATTCATTGCTCTCGAAAAATAATGTGAAAATTTCTGGTATAAAAGAAAAGTGCATATTTCATGACATTGAAAATTTTCATATGTCACAGAATATAAGTGTAGATATTCAACACGACATTTTTGAGGGAATTTGCCGATATGATATAGCATTGATTTTAAATCATTATATAAATGTAAAAAAATTATTTAGTTTAGAGGATTTAAATTTAAGATTAAGAAGTTATGATTATGGAAAAAATTATAATATTAATAAGCCGCCAGAAATTGCTGCAAATTCTCTGAAGAATGGTTGCATTATTATGTCGTCATCTGAGATGTTATGTTTAGTGCGTAATTTAAATTTAATGATTGGACATTGGGTCCCAGAAGATGATCAGTGCTGGCAATTATTTTTAACTCTAAGAGAATTAGTTAATATTGTTATGAGTAGAGATATCCATCAACGTTGCTTCAAAGCACTGGAGACAACTGTTTTTGAATATTTATCACTTCTAAATGATTTGTTTCCGGGAAATTTTAAACCGAAACATCATTTTTTGATTCATTATCCGCGATCAATGTTAATGTTCGGTCCTTTAATTAATCTTTGCTGTCTTAGGTTTGAAAGCAATTGTAATTGTCATGAATACATGCACTTATTGGAGAAATTAGATGTAAAAAAAATCTCTATATTAAAATACGTAGATTACATTGATAAAAGAATTAGAAAAAAAAGTGTTATAATTGAATTGTGTGAAACAGGTCCACAGTTTCATATAGTTCATGAACTATTATTATATGAACAAGAGCATTTATTTATTACTCAAAGACAAAACGATTATATGTACATTCAACACTTGCAGGCGTATAAATTCGATCAACAATGTAATTCTGAATGGTTTATGATAAATGAAGATGTTGTAAGAAATTCTTTAATCACTGATGTAACGACCCAACCTGATGGATATACATATATATGTAAAAATTGGATTTAATGATTTAAATAAAATATTCAAAGCTTATTTGCACAACTAATTAAGAATTAACTCCTACATAATCATTTATTTAATTGACGAACCTAGAATCTATTCATTTTTACAAGCATTCATATAGATAAATCGACACTAGATGGCGGACTAGGATTTCTTAGCGGTACTCGCAAGTGGCAGTGAAGTTTTCAGATTACTATATATACGAGATTTTTACATGACCTCTCTATAAGCGTTTAGATAGGCAGCAACTAGTACGTAGGTTTACTAACAAAGTATAATTAGGTTGTAGCGTTTAGGTAGGCAAAGTAGTTAAGAGAAGCGTGCGTCTAGATTTACTAAGTCTTGCGGGTTAGTTTTCTTAATGAAATATAAATATAATATATATACCTTTGTAACTGATATGAACCAATATAGATTAAAAACATTTAATTAAAATTTCTTACAGATAATGACCGCGAGCAAGCAGCTTTTCAATTTAGCATGATTTAACAGTTAAATAAAAATTTTTTAAATTGACTTTTATAAATAAAAAAAATTGCTATACAGTATAGTAAAAATTCAACTATCATAAAAATTAAAACTGTGGATGACAAAACTTACTTTAATTTCAGTTTGTACTACGATTACTATACAATATAGTAATTTTTAATATATTTTATTGTAAGAGTTCCTATACATTTTTCTCCGTGTATCAGTAAATATTTCAATAGTCTCTTCATATATCTCACTAATTTCAGACTCATTATGAACATTTTTTAAATTAAAAACATGCTCATCCTTGTGAACAAAAGGAATTATTGATGTATTAGTCACAACGTGACTTTTTTCTATTAAGCTAATATTTTCATCAATACTTGAACTAATACAACCCTTATCATAATTAATATTATCATTACAACTTACGCTAATACAACCGTTATCATAAATACCAATTGGGGATAAAATAAAATCGGGCGAACCGCAAGTTTCTGAGAGCTCTCTTTCCTGTACTCCAGTGTGAATGCTATTGGCGCAGAGGACTGCTTGCTGTTCATTATTTCTATAGATTTTTAATAGAAAACTAATGAATTAAAAATGCATTTGAATTAACGAAGTTTGGGGGTCTCAGCGAAATGCAGTCGAAAAAAAAGTAAAAATATTCGTTTTGAAAATAATATTTTGCACTGGAAAAATTTGTTGAAAAAATATTTTTTCTCTTTTTTTTCTTGTGGTTTCTTGTAAAACATCACGATTACTTTAATATGCAAAAACTTAGTGAAAAATAAGCACTCAATTTAAAGAAAGGATGTAATTTTGGGAAATGTAACAACGAAAAATTTGGCTGTAACAAAAAGTTTAGCGACCGTATACTTATCGATAAATAAATTATAATGTAAAAAATTCTTGAATTATTAATTCATCTTAAACAATAAATAAGACGATTTGAAAATTCTAAACGTTTAACGTCAACGAGAATTAAAAAAAGCTAAAATCGAATAAAAAGCTTATATAGAATCATATGTTATCAGAGATTTCTGTACATAACAATGATTCATAAAAATTCATAAAAATATAAATGTATCAAAATTTTAAAAATTAGAAAAAAAATTATTTCGCCACCAAGATCGGCATCGACGTACAAAATTATCTAAAATTGAATGAAAAATATCAAAATAATCCGATGGGCCTTTTACTTTTGACATAAACTAAATATAATTGTATTTGTAACCTTTGAACTTGAAAATTTAAAAAAAAATCAATGTCTTGAAAGTCTATGTATAATGTATATATACCAGTGGCTAGAGGAATGTATCGAGTCTATTTATCAGAACTAGGTATGAGAATTATTAATTTCAAGCCTTCAGGGAGCATCAGACGATGCACGCGTTATTTATAAAAACGCATAAAAGCAATTACATGCTAACATGGGTTTATCAACAGAAATTTCGAAAAATAGTTACGGGACTTGACAAAGGAATGTTTAAATTTTATTTAAAAAATGCTCGTTATATCGAAAACATTATGAAATTTCCAAAATTAGCATTTTTTCACTTTACATCGGTTATAGATTTAAGCGATCTAGCATAAATATTCTTTGATAAACAGGTTGCCTTATTAAAGCGCGACACATTTAAGGTGCATGTCGATGGATTACAAGTCATCCGATGAATTAATTTTGTTCTAATATGGTTTGATTTTGTTCAATGAACCTCTGGGTATCAGCACAATCTCATGGTAAGCATCGTATAAACTTTGAATACTTGTGTGTACAATAAAATAATTTTATTCAATGTCTCAAAATATATCTTGAAATCATGTTTTGAAAAATTTGAAAAAAAATGAATTTTGTTTAAACTGAGAATGCAAATTTTTAAAATTTAGTTGTTTGTTGGAATTTCTATGATTTAAGTTTACTGAAAAAGTTCAGCAATAATTCACATTTTGACGAATTAAATATTTTGAGACAGAAGAGTTTATTCAAACTACATGTAAAAGTTTTATTTCTGTGATTTGTTGAAACTTCTCTGATTTGAGTTGACTAAAAAAATCTTACGATAAGCCCAATTCTGAAAAATTGAATATTTTGAAAAATAATATTTGTTTCAACTCTCAGTAATATAAACTTATTTAAGATACAAGTTGTTGCAATAGAATAATTTTAACAATATAATAATCAATATAATAATTGTATTATACACTCAAGTAGTCAAGTTTGATCCGTTGCTTACCATGAGGTTGTGATGGTGACCAAAGGTCTAAGAAGGGCTAACAGGGAGCTTAAATTTGTTTAATTTTTCTATTTACAGTATTAGACTGTATAAGTGAAGAGATTTTTTTTTGAAAATGTGATCAGACAGTCCAGTTCAATACCCTATTGTAAAGTAATTGCTGCACTTATAGATGTATTATTATATGTACAAGTAGTACATATAATATATACTTTATTGTATGTACTTATATATAGAAGTATATAAAAGTATATACTCTCTTTATTCTCTTTATTCTCTTTATTGTTATATTCTCTTTATTTATATGTACTTTATTGTATGTACAAGTAGTCATTATTGATTTTATAGTTAAATTTTGGTTGCAACCATGGCCAATGATCTAATGAGAAAAAAAAGACCACTCAGAACTATATAGACTCAAGCGAACACTTGAGGGCTCAAAGGAGGCTTGATCAAACAGTCCTGTTCAATACCCTATTGTAAAGTAATTTGTGCACTTAGGTACTTAAAAATAGTTGAATACACTGATATAGGTCTAAAGTTGTCTAAAGGTCAAAGCCCTTCTTCGATAAGAAATTGGGACATTTAAGCTGCTTGAGGTAGGATTCTAAGTGTTCGCTTGAGTCAATATAGTTCTGAGTGGTCTTATTATAATGTATATAAAAGTACATACAATAAAGTATATATTATATGTACTATTTGTACATATAATAATACATCTAAGTGCACCAATTACTTCACACTAGGGTATTGAACTGGACTGTATGATCACATTTTCAAAAAAAAATCTCTTCACTTATAAGAACTTGTACGTCTCCAGCGAATGGACCAAAATTCTAATATGTTTTTCCCAATATCAAAATACAACTTTTCCTACAATTTTATCAAAAAGAAACATAATACAATTCTTATTTTTCTTTTGAAAAGGCCAAAATTGACGTAGTTACTTTACTACAAAAAACTATACTAGAACTTCACTAGAAAACGTTACTAGAAAGCCTTGAATAAGTTGACGTAGAAATGGATGAATGTTTTTATCGAAACGAAAGAGCATATAATAATATAACACAATAAAACGTTAATATAGAAGTACCTTCTTCGACGAATTTTTGGGTTTTTAGACAATCGTCTAGATGATCCATGAATACGTCCTTTTCTACTGTTCCTGCCCATTTCTCAATCTGCGTTGTTGACTATGCAAAAAACTTCAACCTGTTCACTAAAAAGTTAAACTTGCTACTCGCACGCGATAAGCAAATGGACTAGAATTTGGTACAAATTCAAACCCAGCGTATTGTTTATAATTCGCATAAGTTTGGTTAGGCACCGATATCTTATTTATGACTTACTTATGTTTTGTGACACATGCAAACGTCATGTTTTTTCGCGCGCTGCTAATGACCGGCACTCGACAGTTCGACACTCGACCGACACCGACATTCGACATTCGCAATCGGCGCTGTGCATCGTCGTGTCGCCCGTCGCTTTTTCTCGCGCTTGACTCTCGCGTGTTCGTACGTGTTCATTCTACTGTTACACGAACATCTGTAAACATCATGCAGAGAGACAATTCGCAATCTCTAAGGTAAGTCATTATACGTTATTGCTTTTATTTAATTATTTGATTCATTTTCGCGTACGGTATGGCATATATCCAGTGCTCAGCCCCGAAAAAAGTTTCTTGAAATTACCTCGCACAGATGCATAGCCCAAGCACTGCCGAAAATTTTCATTAGCGAACAATACCATGATCGTTTGGGCGTCGCTTCGGCGTTGCAGCGGCGTCCAACCCGACTTGTGCAGAGCGTCGACTTCTTTGTTGGTCTCGAAAAATATATCCATTATCATCGTTTTTGTTGCAAATAATGTGCATGGGTATAAATCCTTCTGCAATGGCTAAATTCGGATCGGCCCCCAGCCCAAAGCCACATGTATATTTAATAAAATAATATTAATGTTATTGTTCATCACAGCGACAGGATGATACTGCGGGGTAGAGATCCCCGCTTGGTCTACAGCAGCAACCCGCCTGGGCGACGGTCAGCACCGGACAATATTCGGCAACATCGGCCACCGCCGCCACAACAACAACAACAACAACAACAACAACAACTTCCACTGGTACAGCCGCCACCAGGTCCGGTGCAAGCGACACTGCCACCGCCGCCGCCGCCGCCGCCGCAGCAACAACAGCAACCACTGGTACAGCCGCCAGCAGATCCGGTGCAAGCGCCGCCGCCACCGCCGCAACAACAACAGCAACCACTGGTGCAGCCACCACCAGGTCCGGTGCAAGCGCCGCCAGCACTGCCACAACAACAACAGCAACCACTGGTGCAGCCACCACCAGGTCCGGTGCAAGAGCCGCAGCAACATCAACAACCGCTGGTGCAGATACTACCAGCTCCAGTTCAACCGTGGCCGCCACAGCAACAACAACAACTACTGGTACAGCCGCCACAGCAACAACAACAACAACAACTACGGGTACAGCAGCCGTCTCCTTACCAGCATGAGTCTCGGCCAACCGAGATACAGAACGGTCAGTACCAGTCGGGGCCGATCACGCCTAATTACGGCCAGTACCAGGCCGGACCATACATGCCTCGGTACGACGAGTACGCAGCTGGGCCGTACGCGCCTGGGCCGTCCGCGGCTTGGCCGTATGCGTCTGGGCCGTCCACGTCGGGGCCATACGCGCCTGGGCCGTACGTGCCTGGGCCGTCCACGTCTGGGCCATACGCACCTGGACCGTACGCGTCTGGGCCATACGCGCCTGGACCGTACGCGTCTGGGCCATACGCGCCTGGACCGTACGCGTCTGGGCCATACGCGCCTGGACCGTACGCGTCTGAGCCGTCCACGTCTGGGCCATACGCGCCTGGGCCGTACGTGGCTCAATATGAACAGTACCAGACCGGACCGTACGCGCCTCAGTGTGATCAATACCAGGCGGGACCGTACGTGCCTGGGCCGTACGCGACGCAGTACGACCAATATCAGGCTAGACAGTCCGCGCCCTACGGGCAATATCAGCCTCAGGCCCACCATGTACATCAGCCACAGCAGTCACATACGGGGAATGAGGTAAATTTTGTTTTTTCGATAAGTAGTGTTACAAAAACTTATATATAAACCATTAAAATTATATATATTTGCAGAGAATTAATGCGGCTGCTTTGGAGGAGAAAGTGAGGAAGCTGAAGAAGGACCTTCAGGCCAAAAATCAGTTAGTTCAAAAATTGAACTACCAGAAGGAGCTCCTCCTTCATGAGAAGTCAAAGGTAAAAAATAAATAAAAATAAATGTTTCTATTTTTGGAAGATATTTTAATATTTTTTATTTATTTACAGGCCAAATATTACAACTAGGTCCTTCTGAGCCCTTCTGGAGGTGCTCATCTTTTTTTTATCATTTTTAAATTTAATTCTGTTTGTCATGATTTTATATGTAAAATTTGTTTAAATAAATCCTTTTAAACATGTCATAAAATTAATATTTTAACTGATTTATACAAAAAAGATCTGGAGTATCTCTCTACATTACTATATAAAGTTTCAAAGTGTGCTATGAAATAATATTTACATCTTTCAGATGAAGAACTCAATTTTTGTATTTTTTGTCTGTAAATGTTACATACATATTTATGAAATGTTTTCAAAACATCTCAATAAAATGTAAATTACTTGGTATAATATTTAGTCTTTCAATGAGACAGTCATTTATTTGTACGTTGTAATTCTATAATGCAGCCTATTTTTTTGATTTGACTATACATAAATACAATTGCATTTTCACTCACTATGGAAAAATCATAAATAGAGAATGAATAATATTAAAATTGATCAGAAATTCAAATTTGTACTCTAAAATCATATTCGTGACCTCATAACCCTTTAATAATGAAAAAAAAAATAGTTCAAGTCCAAGAATGAAGTTATTTGTCACCAGCGAATAGGCAAAATTCATATATGTTCTATGAAAGAGAAAAATACAACTTTTGCTAAATTTTGGTCTTTGGTTTAACAAAAGACACAATTTGATAGCTTGCGAAGAGTCAAAAGGCATGGTTTTTCATTAATATTCCATGTTTTTTGGCTCTTCGCAAGCTGTCAAATTGTCTTTTTGTATCAGCCGAAGGACAAAAATTAACAAAAAGTTGTGTTTTGGGCTTGCGAAGAACATAATACAATTGTGGCCTGTTCGCTACAGACAGTCAACAATATTTTTGGAGTTTTATGCTACTTTTTCATTTTTATAGGGTTTCTTATAGGTAATTGATATGATTTTTGAAAACGAATTTGAATTCCTCATCAAATTTTACATCAGTAATCAAGATTCAAATATTTTTTCAAATTTACTCCTCAAAAGCAGAATTAAAGTGATAAAACTCGAACTTAGAGCCTCTATAGATCTATGTGGAGTGGACTTAGAGTGCTAAAATAAGTAGGATTTTCATAATTCAATGTATTCTTCATGAGTACATAGTTAGCTTTAATTATATTATCACAGTTTTAATTTTACTATTATTATGCTTTGGCTGCGCCATCTATGAGACGCATGAACGAAACAACTGTCTAGTATTTCTGACATTTTCATAGCTGCCCAAACCGAATGATTATTAACAATTGCGTTGCATTATCGCAATAACAAAAAGTAGAGGCATATTTCTAGTACACTAATAAACATTCTGGTAAATTTTCACTTGATTCCGTTCATTATTGAGGGAGAAAAATGGTGACAAAGTTGGGCTCTTTTTTGTATAGTAAAAGTACTATAAATTATAAAAACTAATAATTGAGATGTGTTTTCGCAAAAAGGCGAGAAGAGGCATATTTGTAGTGCTCTAATGTACATTCTGGCAAAATTTCACTTGATTCCGTTCATTATTGAGTGAGTAAAATGAGGACAAAAATTTTTATGCCTTGATTTTTTTTTTTTTATAAATCAAAAAAGTAAGAGTGCAGGCATAATTGTTAGTATCTCCTGAATGTTTTAACAAAATTTCAAAACGATTGATTCAATATTCTTTGAGAAAAATGAGGACAAAATATTTCGGTACTGAATACCGACTGAGTGTATATGCCTGACCCTTAAGCTCTGATGAATTCACAGATGAAAGCAAGTGGCTCACCTACGATCTCTTAATTGACGATCTGTCGTAGACTATGCAATCGTTTATTGACGTTGGCCGGCGCCATTTTACTGCGCACCTGCAAACACGAACAAAACATTTTCGAAGCATATCGAAAAATGAAATTCGATCTCTTCGTGATGAAAAATTTCACACAGGTTAGAAAATTGTGTCTTCTGATCGCTGATCATGACTTTTGAGTAATCAACAGAGGAATGCGAGTGGCTCACCTATGATCTTTCAATTGACGTTCTGACGTAGACTATGGAAATGTTTAATGACGTTGGCCGAAGCCATTTTACTGCGCATCTGCAAACAAGAACACAACGTTATCGAAGTGTTCAAAAAATTGAAATTTGATCTCTTCGTGATGAAAATTTTCACACAGGTTAGAAAATTGTGTCTTCTGAACGCTGATCATGGCTTTTCAGTAATCGACAGAGGAATGCGAGTCGCTCACCTACGATCTTTCAATTGACGTTCAGACATAGACTGAGCAAATGTTTAATGACGTTGGCCGAAGCCATTTTACTGCGCACCTGCAAACAAGAACACAACGTTATCGAAGTGTTCCAAAAAATTAAATTTGATCTCTTCGTGATGAAAAATTTCACACAGGTTAGAAAATTGTGTCTTTTGATCGTTGATCATGGCTTTTAAGTTATCGACAGAGGAATGCGAGTGGCTCACCTACGTTCTTCCAATTGACGTTCAGACGTAGACTATGCGAATGTTTATTGACGTTGGCCGATGCCATTTTACAGCGCACCTGCAAACAAGAACACAACGTTATCGAAGTATTCCAAAAAATGAAATTCGATCTCTTCGTGATGAAAAATTTCACACAGGTTAGAAAATTGTGTCTTCTGATCGCTGAACATGGCTTTTGAGTAATCAACAGCGGAATGCGGGTGGCTCACCAACGATCTTTCAATTGACGTTCTGACGTAGACTATGCAAATGTTTATTGACGTTGGCCGAAGCCATATTACTGCGCACCTGCAAACAAGAACACAACGTTATCGAAGTGTTCCAAAAAATGAAATTCGATCTCTTCGTGATGAAAAATTTCACACAGGTTAGCAAATTGTGTCTTCTGAACGCTGATCATGGCTTTTTAGTAATCGACAGAGGAATGCGAGTGGCTCACCTACAATCTTTCAATTGACGTTCAGACGTAGACTGAGCAAATGTTTAATAACGTTCGCCGAAGCCATTTGACTGCGCACCTGCAAACACGAACAGAACATTTTCAAAGTATTTCGAAAAATGAAATTCGATCACTTCGTGATGAAAAATTTTACACTGGTTAAAAATTGTGTCTTCTGATCGCTGATCATGGCTTTTGAGTAATCAACAGACGAAAGCGAGTGGCCACCTACGATCTTTCAATTGACGTTTTGACGTAGACTATGCAAATGTTTATTGACGTTGGCCGAAGCCATTTTACTGTGCACCTGCAAACAAGAACACAACGTTATCAAAGTATTCCAAAAAAAGAAATTCGATCTCTTCGTGATGGAAAATTTCAAACAGGTTAGAAAATTTATTTTTCCGATCGCTGATTAAGCTCTGATGAATTTACAGATGAAAGCAAGTGGCTCACCTACGATCTCTTAATTGACGTTCTGTCGTTGACTATGCAATCGTTTATTGACGTTGGCCGGCGCCATTTTACTGCGCACCTGCAAACACGAACACAACGATTTCGAAGTATATCGAAAAATGAAATTCGATCTTTTCGTGATGAAAAGTTTCACACAGGTTAGAAAATTGTGTCTTCTGATCGCTGATCATGGCTTTTGAGTAATCGACAGATGAATGCGAGTGGCTCACCTACGATCTTTCAATTGACGTTCTGACGTAGACTATGGAAATGTTTAATGACGTTGGCCAGCGCCATTTTACTGCGCACCTGTAAACACAAACACAACGTTATCGAAGCATATCGAAAAATGAAATTCGATCTCTTCGTGATGAAAAATTTCACACAGGTTAGAAAATTGTGTCTTCTGATCGCTGATCATGACTTTTGAGTAAAAAAAGGATGCGAGTGGCTCACCTATGATCTTTCAATTGACGTTCTGACGTAGACTATGGAAATGTTTAATGACGTTGGCCGAAGCCATTTGACTGCGCACCTGCAAACACGAACACAACATTTTCAAAGTATTTCGAAAAATGAAATTCGATTACTTCGTGATGAAAAATTTTACACTGGTTAGAAAATTGTGTCTTCTGATCGCTGATCATGGCTTTTGAGTAATCGACAGACGAAAGCGAGTGGCCACCTACGATCTTTCCATTGCATTTTGACGTAGACTATGCAAATGTTTATTGACGTTGGCCGAAGCCATTTTACTGCGCACCTGCAAACAAGAACACAACGGTATCGAAGTATTCCAAAAATGAAATTCGATCTCTTCGTGATGGAATATTTCACACAGGTTAGAAAATTGCGTCTTCTGATCGCTGATCATGGCTTTCGAGTAATCGACAGACGAATGCGAGTGGCCACCTACGATCTTTGAATTGACGTTCTGTCAAAGACTATGCAAATGTTTAATAACGTTGGCCGGCGCTATTTTACTGCGCACCTGCAAACACGAACACAACGTTATCGAAGTATTTCAAAAAATGAAATTCGATCTCTCCGTGATGAAAAATTTCACACAGGTTAGAAAATTGTGTCTTCTGATCGCTGATCATGGCTTTTGAGTAATCGACAGACAAATGCGAGTGGGCATCTACGATCTTTCAAT